>CM060448.1:141133847-141481792 GCA_030545235.1 Helianthus tuberosus | reverse complement strand
AAACGAGCCAACTCGAGCTTAAAAAATCAGCTCGAAAACGCTCGTTTACACCTCTATTTCTGTTCTACTAATTGTATCATCTACAGTTTTGTTAAAATAGGATATTTGTTTTTTAATTTTCATCAATTCTTGTTTGGTTGATGCATTTTTGTGCTAGCAGATTCGTTAGAGGAGATAAGCCGGGACACGATACGAAATTCGATATTGATGATTCAGATCTTTTTGAGATGGATCAGTGTCGGGGCGTGGTAGTTGCATCAGCCATATTTGGTATCATATTATAACAGTATAACCCCAAGCTTCCCTTTTTCTAAAGTCTAGATTTTTATTAAAAAATGTTGGTGTTTGCAGGCGCGTATGATTTGATTCAACAGCCCAAAAACATCAGTGAAGCCGCAAAGAAAACTATTTGCTTTTTCATGTTTGTTGATGAAGAAACGGCTACTTTTTTAAGAAACTCAAGTGATCTTGATGATACCAAAAGGATTGGATTATGGAGAATTGTTGTTGTCCGAAACCTACCGTATACTGATCCAAGACGCAACGGGAAGGTATATAACGAGTAAAGTACACGGATGGTCCCTGTGGTTTACCAAAATTTTGGATTTGGTCCCTAGCTTTTCAAAAGTACACGGTTATGGTTTGCACTTCGTAACACATTTAGTCCCTAGCCAACAAATCTAAAGGTTTCAACAGGTCCAAATTAAGGACTAAATGTATTACAAAGTGCAAACCACAAGGATCACCCCACCCATGTACTTTTGGAAAAAAGTTGGGGACTAAATATGTTACAAAATGAAAACCACAGGGACCATCTATGTACTTTTGGAAAGCTAGGGACCAAATCCAAAATTTTGGTTAACCACAGGGACCATCTGTGTACTTTTGAAAAGCTAGGGACCAAATCCAAAATTTTGTTAACCCACAGGGACCATATGTGCACCCTCACTCCGAATTTAAGGAAATCTTTTGATTTGATATTCATACTATGATCTTTCATAAAATGTTTTACCAAGTGAAGTAAACTCTGTTTTTACGGGTCAATCCAGCTCGTTTCCACATGTTGATAGCTCCTAAATGACGCGTTAACCAACGGCCCTATCTTGGCACCTCTAGTTTTTCATAAAACCGACAATGTTCCTGATGAAGTTGCATATATGCAGGTTCCAAAACTTCTGTTGCATAGACTTTTCCCAAATGCCCGTTATTCCTTATGGGTCGATGGGAAACTCGAGCTTGTTGTGGATCCTTATCAAATTCTTGAAAGGTATATTAATATGGAATGTACTTTTTAAGGGTATTTTAGTCATTTAGCTACAATCAACTCATATAGTTCATCAACGAATAAACATGGTCTCCGAACGGTAGAGGATCCAAGAGCTACTAACCGGATATGATTTCAGGTTCTTATGGAGGAAGAATGCTAGTTTTGCAATATCCAGACACTACAAGCGGTTTGACGTGTTTGAAGAAGCCGAAGCTAATAAAGCAGCTTCCAAATATGACAACGCCTCCATTGACTTTCAGGTCAACTTTTATAAAGCGGAGGGTTTAACCCCGTATTCGGAGGCCAAACTTCCTATCAGAAGTGGTACAATAATACACCCTCTTATTTTTTTTATGTTAATGATTGTCATTGTGATTACTCAGTTCACTCTCACGGTCGGATGAGATTTTTTTCCCAAATACCTGTACCCATACCGATTTTGGGTATTCGGTACATGGATCGGTACCAAGCTTTACTGATTTTGGTATTCGGTGCTTTCGGTATTGGTGCGCGTATGCGTAAAAAATTGGTACACGTACAGAATTTTATATTGAATTTCAAGAGTGTTTTTTGTATATTATGTTTCATATTGTATTATGGTATTTATGGTACTCGTATCGATTTTACTTATTTGATACCCGTACGGGTGCTCAAAAAATAAAAACAAAACAAAAACAAAGTGGTACCAAAGCGGGTACCGTACCGAAATACTGTTACCGATACCCGTACCGTCCGTACGCTATATTCGGTACCTAGTTTTGTTCAGATTCGGTACCGGTATTTTCGGTATGGGTACTGTACCGCTACACTAGCTTATTTTAATTTTTCAAGTTCGAGCTCGGCTCGTTTACACCCATAATGACGGGCCGGATGCTTAGATGTGGCATGGCCTAATATGACATCTGATTACGCCTTCAAACAACATATGCACATCCAGCCATTATGTTCTACTGCTCGTTTAGTTACAACTAATTGTTCAATATCATATAATCATGCAGATGTTCCCGAAGGGTGCGTGGTGATAAGAGAGCATATTCCCATCTCAAACCTTTTTACTTGTCTTTGGTTCAACGAAGTTGACCGGTTTACTTCAAGAGATCAGCTTAGTTTCTCAACAGTGAGGGATAAGATCACATCTAAGACGAATTGGACCATTCATATGTTTTGGGATTGTCAACGGCGAAACTTTGTAGTTCAGGTAATATAATTCTCTTCATCCCGATACACTTTGACTTTCAAAGTCAAACTAGTTTTTTCCTCGATGCGATTTTGACTAGGATTTAGTCTAAAACTTAGCATTAGATGTTATCACATTAAAAGATTTACAATAATATGAAGATGGTTATGAAACTTTTTTCAAGATTCTAAAAATATTATATAATTTTGGATTTGAAAAATACTTCCTGTTGACCTCTAATGTCAATAGTCAACTTTCTTTCTGTAATGCTGATCATGTTGGTTCGTCTCGCTCTCTCTCTCTCAGGGATACCATCGAGATATTCTCGAGCATTGGCCGCCACCACCACCACCGTTGTTGCCACCACCTCCCACTCCACTTGCTGTTTTTGTGCCTCCACCGTCCACCCCAATTGATGAAACACCAAACACTTCAGCTTTAGAAACATCCGTTGAACGTATTGTAAGTAATCCCACAAAGATCCCATCACCAAGACGTCACAGAAGATTTGGTTCAAGGCGGCACAGGAAAGCTGTTGTCGGGACGAGCTGAGACTAAAAAGATTTGTATATCGAAATGAAGTTGTTAGTTTTTTTTCATTACCTGTTTAGAGAAATTATTTACGGGCTAGGAAAATTTGTGCAAGATGAGTATTGTCCACACAAAGGTCACGATAGTCGACGACATTATATACGTGTTAGTTTGATTGGTTTAATCATTTTTGGTTGTATATATACTTTAAAAAGATAATGATAACGATAATGATAATAATTTTGATTTGATGATTTTGTTGCTCGTTAATTTGTGTGTTACATTCTAGTAGAGATGCACTCTCACTTGTAAAATTATTACTTATTATTATTTTTAGTAAAAAGAAGAAAAATTGGATTTTAATAATCTCAATTTTAACCTAGTGGCCTTTAGGAAAGTTATTACTTATTATAATGTTTACCGACAATCTCAACTTTGAACATGTTTGATTGTTTTCCTTTAGCGATCTTATATTTTTCTTTAGGAAAGTTAACTCAGTTTTTTATGACATGGAATGCCACATAAGTAGCAATCCACGTCGTCAAAACTTCAACTTTTTTTTTTGCCACATAAGCAGTCAACAAAAGCTATATGGGTTAACTTAAGTTAGTAAGGATCGTTGAAGGAATATATATTCAAAGTTGGGACTGTCGGTAAACATTTAATGAGTTGAGATTAATCCCGGCCAATAAGTAAAAGTTGGGATTATAAAAATCCAATTTAGCTAAAATAAAAGAAAAAAAATGAACTTTCAACGCATATAAATAAAAAGACCATAAATGCACAAACACAAGATTTACAGTGAGTTGGGTTAGTCTCTACGACGAGACTAATCGTTTTCGTTGTCCTCCTGCGTCTTATTCGAGACTTTTTCTACCCTTGGACCCCTGGTGCAGGATTTTGAGTCATCAATCTTGTTTCTTAACCT
Source organism: Helianthus tuberosus (assembly GCA_030545235.1). Classification (NCBI taxonomy): domain Eukaryota; kingdom Viridiplantae; phylum Streptophyta; class Magnoliopsida; order Asterales; family Asteraceae; genus Helianthus; species Helianthus tuberosus. The sequence goes on along the minus strand of CM060448.1, from coordinate 141,477,889 downwards.
TTCGCATTGATTATTCGGCAGTTGAGGGTTTGAAATCAGTCATTTATGTTGATAACAAGGTCGTCGTAGGGTGTGTATATATATATATATCGTACATATATATACTAGTTATTATAGGAGAGTGTATATCATGAGAGAATTAAAAAAAAAAAGGATCTTTACATATATCCTTCTACTAAGAGCTTTTGTTACATATTCTAAGCCTTAAAATTAGAGGTGTGAATTTCTAAAGACAACTCGAAAACATGAAATTCGTGGATTTGGGTTTAGTATAAATGTGTTTAGGTTAGTTTTAGGTTGAACCCGCTAACAAATGTAGCTAAACGTGTCGAGTTCGTGTTAACCTGGTCGGGTTGGTGGATTGACCCGTTTAACCCATATTAACGTACAATATTCCTTAACATACAAGTGTACGCTGTGAAATTACGCACGTTGTATAACTCAAAACCCTAATCACACATGTTGAAATCATAACATGCTTCATTACATAAGTATAACATGCGTGATTATAGTTTTGAATTTTACAACGTGCGTAATTGATGCGTGTGAAGTGTCTATATAAGTTTAAGTATATTTTAAGCCCTTTTACACTTTTTAGCCAAGTTTTAAATTTATAAAACACGATATTTACTAACACTGAACACACATATGGGCAAGTGCACCCATCGTGAGCGTAGTATAGTGTTGGTAAGATACCGAGGTCGTCCAAGGACACAAGAGCTTTTAATACCGGTTTATCCTCAACGTCTAATCAAATCAAAAGTTTAGAAAAATGTTTTAAACTAAGAAAATAAAAACTAACTAAAATGCTGAAAAATAAAAATAAAAGAAAAACAGATAGACAAGATGAATCACTTGGCTCCGACTCGTGTTTAATGTAACCTTTGATTATTTCCGCACTTTTGCACTATTTAAGATATTATCTTAGTTATTGTAGTAGGCCCCTCTTTTGGAGGTGACGTTACCCTCAACCCAGTAGTTTGAGTTAGCAAGGATACAATCCTAAAGGGTCGGATTATTGAAAGATAATTAATTAAGTTATTAATGCATAATGTGGTAGGCCCCTCTTTTGAAGGCGACGTTACCCTCGGCTAAGTAGTCTGAGTCAGCAGGGATACAGTCCTAAGTAGTCGGGTTAAAGTTTTAATAGTAGTTTAACTTATGAGGGGGTCAAAGAGTTTGGACCCCCGCCATCCAATACCGTTAAGTATTGAAGGAGGTCCTACTAAATTTGACCCAGGTCCTTTGCAGGATCTATACACTGAACAATGGCAAGACTCTTACCAAACCGTTCCCTTAACCCCCGACCAGGTAGCCAACATACCTCCATATAGACCGTGGAGATATAAATGGTGAAAATCTTTTATTTTATATAAACAGTAAAATAATGTCAAGACACCACGGACAAACGATAAGGAAGAATCACCTTCAACATAAGAAACTAGTTATTAAAGTCATTAATACATAACCAATTAAAAAGTGCGAAAAGATTAAAAATAAAAAGTATTACACTAGACACTTTGTCTTCACCAAGTGATGTAAGAGACTTAGGCAAACATGGCCTTGATTGTCAAGAACTCTTACGATCAATCTTGGATCCCGAGACGACTCACACATTCTATGATGGACAATGGATGATGGTGGTGGATGTGTAACGCTCCGCGTTTTTCATAACTTTCCATATTTAGAAACCATTGTTCATATTCTTATTTTTGGAAACTTTGTATCCTTGTATTCGTCGTTTCGTTATAATCGTCGAAAAACCTCTATCCTTAATCTAATTCGTTATAAAAAAATGGTTATTTTATTCATGGTTTAATTAATTAAGTTAATTGATATTACTATTTAAAAAGCTTATTTTTATTATAATCTAGTGAGTCTCGTTAAAACTTTAAAGTTAGAAAAGGATACAAACAAACCCGGTTAATTTAATTGTAAAGGTCAGTACTTTTAGAATATACAAATAACCTAGTTAGTTTGGTCAACTATATTATTTAATTTAAACCAAGTTAACTCAGCTATTTGCATAAACCTTTCAAAGTTTAGGGACTGGATGGTATATCCTAAAACTTATGCAACAAACCCTATCCCTCTCGTTTTTTTTATATGCAGACATTACACTCTTCACCTCCCTCACTCTCTACACTCAAACATTAAGCACAGAGAACTCTCCATCTTCCCCTTCATCTCATTTCCCTGCAAATCCAAAATATGTACCCACAAAACTCCATCTTCTTCACTTCCTTCTTCAAAATAGAGAAACCCTAATCATCCTCAACCCCAACCGACAATCCCCTTTCTTCTCCGACACGACACCCGCCCACACCCTCAACGTCTCCGGTCGGTTTCCGGCAAGCACGATCAACCGCACACCCACACTCACCTGTTTCCCTTCTCCAAATGAACGGCCAACCACCTTTATGGCGGCGACGCACGGCAACAGAATCGAGAGAGAGAATGCGAGATGGGAGAGAAAGAATTGGCGGCGGCGGCAGCCGTACCGGTCACCGGTAACGACAACCGCGCCGGCAACGGCGACGGTAAAGGTGGTTTCTTCTTCTCAAGTCAGTTTAGGTCCAATTTGTGCTCGGTTCAGTCGTTTGGCTCGAGTTATATTCCGCTCGGTTCAGGTTATGTTTCAGATTAAAGCTTAACCTCAGTTTCGATTTGGGTATATTTGGTTCAGACTCGTTTTGTTTGGTTCAAGACATGGGTCGGGTCAGTTAACAAGGAGTCACGGTTTTTACTCGGTTCGGTTCAGGTCCTACTCGGGTCAGTATGGTTCGGGCCGCGGTTCAGTATCATGTTCGGGTCCCTCGGGTTGCGGGTCAGCAGGTTCAAGCCAGCAGTTTCGGGTCAAATCCGTAGTTGTTTCGGTCAAACAGTCAACATCGGGTCAAACTTGGTCAAAACTGATCCACTGTCGGTCCGAGATTTGGTATGCACTTAAACGACGCAAATTTTTATTATTATGGTTTTTATAATTAGTTACTTGAACTTGTTCGGTAATAGTGTTTTTTTTAAAACTTGTATACATACTCATATTTTCGTTATATTTCACGTATAATACTTATGTCGTTGATTGATTGTTGAGTTTTGGCAATAATAATCGACACTTTGGTTGTCGGGATCGTCAAAAAACAGAGTAAACTCTGCCCGTTTTTCGTAAAAATCCACGAAACAATACGTATATAATTTCAAAACGATTTCTTTTATTTTGATTCGTTTTCTTTATAACCAAATCTCTAAATTAATAGCATAAATACATAAATTCTTTTATAGCAATATTTTTTTATATATATCAAGACAATATAATATACGAATTCCAAATTTTGCAAAACATAAATATTAGGATTATTTATTTTTAACCTAATAAATAATAACGAGTTCGCGATATTTTAAACATCTAGGATAAACACTCTCGTTCGTTCTCTTGGACTTCTGTTTACTCATGCATCATCATTTGCCCATATAGGGTGACCTCGGTGTTCCATCCTCCAAATCTTTTACGCTCGTCAACACTTGGATAATCGGAAGACTTAGCAATTATGTGAGTATACTCGATCCCTTTTTCCCCTTTACACTTTGGGATGCAACATGTATAATTATGCAAACAACTCTTAAACTAAACATACTCAATCCTTGATCAAACATGAAACTAATGTGACTTACTTGTTATTCTTGTATGCTATGTGAACGATTTGGAACGTTATATGCTCATTAACTTTGCTCGCCCACCTTAACAATTATAGCGCTATAGGATTAACGCCCCGCCCGCTATTCTATTGGGTATTGTTAAGTTAAACATCACCACCCCGCTAAACTATTGGGATTAGGCTATTTTATGCGTTGTATTCTAGGGTTTGATCATATTGTACGCCAAAATTGCATACTAGTAATCACATATTATGAATCATGTTGGATTTGAGTTTTTATTCTATTATGCTATGTAAACAAACTTGTATACTCGTCTTTGCTTTTGCATTGAAACTCTATTTTAATACATGTTGCAGGTTAAATTGTTGAAGTATGATGAAAGATGAAACAAGAATAGGGTGGACTAGATACACACCTTTAATTCATTTATCTTTTGTTGTTATGTTGAAATTTGAACAATGTTGTTATTTCTATTTTAAATGTTGTATGACAATTTAGCACTTGCAATGAAATTTGAATTTAATTAAATATTGTCACATAGTGTTATGAAGTCTCTTGCAATTTACGCACTTCGTCTCATCCCGATGTTTCCGCCATCGGTTGGGGTGTGACAGATTGGTATCAGAGCCATAACTATAGGGAATTAGGAAAAGTAGGAATGCTTTAACCTAGTCTATAGTTTTAGAGATTTATTCTTACGTCTTGCTTGAAACTACTTGCATGCTACTCTACTTGCTTTTATTTATTCGCTTTGACGTTTTAAACATATATGTCGATTGTGTGTTAATACATGACGTGCTATTCTTATGTGACAATACTTGTCTTATTATGTGTCGATACTTGATCTATTGATCTATTCTTTGTGTGTTATTCTCGACATGCCTTTTATGTGCTTATACTTGTTCGTTATTTTCTTTAGCATACGCCTTTTTCCAAGGCATAATACTCGATTTTTGTCAAACACGAAAACACTCATATTATACAAACGAGACGAGTTTGCCAAAACAGGCGTGAAACCCACAATTTGGTAAACGACTTTCATTCCGTTTGATTCTATTTTTGCACGAAATCCACCATTAAGTTAGGAGTGAAATCCACATCTTAATGGAAATTTCAAATTTAAATTCGTCAAGTTAGGGGTGAAACCCGCACCTCGTCGACTAGTCCCACTCCTTGATTTTCAAAAATCCCGCCAAGTCTCGAAATTTTGATGGATTGGGAACATGTAGTAACTGGAAGGGTGAGTACCGTTAGCCGAGATATCGGCGGGAGTATTCCACCTATTAGGCCAAAGCATGTTTCTCAATTTCAAAGATCTTTCGACCACTTTGGTTAGTCAATGTTCCGTTTGGAACCATCCCAAGTTTTATTCGAGCTTACGCTTTATTATTTTCGATCTTTTGACAAATTTGAATAATTTTTCGAGATTTCATTTTGCGCACACATCATACTCTTACTTTTCATACGATTATACATTATTAGCATGCATGATTTCACGTAATTTTAATTACACTTTTGTAACGAGCAGAGACATATCATCGAGATAGGAGTGATTTCCTTACCTTGACGATTAACTCCGTTTCTTTTCTCATCTTACAACGACCTCACCAACGGATTAGGGGTGATTCCCTTACCAAATGGAATGGGTAGAAGAGAAGGTTTTTGGGTTTGTCATAGAGTGTCGGGATTTCCCAGATTCCTTATTAAGTTTTATTTTTATTTATTTACAATCCTATTCGTCATGATTTATTTAAAACTTTTCATAAGATAAATTACTTATTAGGGCATAACATGCCTCTTTAAAATTCTATTTATATACAAGTTCACATACCTCACGGGGGATCACTCAACACTCGGCCGAAGATGTATTTTAGTGAATCACTCGAGAGCGGCATGGAACTTACTCCTACTCTAGGCTTGCCAAGCAATCAATCATCCTCCTTTTTAACTATATACCTTTGTAAATATCAAGAGGACTTTTGGGTGAAGGGTTAGGCTTGGGTTAAAGGTAGGTGGTTGGGTTAGTGGTTAGTAGAAAAGGGCGAAAAAGCGTAAAAAGTGTCGGTTTTCGAAAGATTTTTTTATTTTTGCAATTTTTATTTTGATGCAGCTATTATTCAAACAAAGTTATTTTTTTGATGAACTTGTTTGTTTATTTCTTTTGCTTCATCAACAATTTTTTTTTTTAAGTCAAACGAAAAACCGAGCTTGTTACTAAAAAAAAGGGTTAAAAATAAAAAAGGTTTTGGTGGGTGAAATGGTGTTTGGTTTGGGTTAAGAAATGAAAAGGTTTAGGCTCAAAGGGGTTAACTCGGGAGATTTTGGGTAGGTGGTAAAAAAAATAATAATGGTGTAGAAATAAAAAGGGTTAATCCTAATGCCTCCATCATTTACTTACTCGGGTTTAAGTTGGTAAGGACCGGGAATGTATCGTTGTGGCAAGTTCTAGAGTTGTAAAAACCAAGCGGCTATTCACACAAGAAACGAAAAATGAGCATTTAATTTAAAGATATATATTTGTATACTCAATAAAGGCTCAAAACTCACTTTTGTGGGAATGGGTTTTTATGTGATCAAGTATATATAATCAAATTTTAACTAAGCTTGTCATGCCTTTTCATAATTTTCTTATGTTGGTTCTTTTTATCACGACGCTATCGGTTGTAAATTTGTAAAAATATAACCTTTTTAGAATTTTGAAATTCCCAAATTAAACCTAGACAAGTAAAAAAAATGAAAATTTTTGAAAAAATTTGGGTGATTAGCGGTTCCAATAGAGTTTTGTGTAAGGCTTGTTATTAGGACTTGCAAGATTCAAGGTTTTAGCATCCCCCCCACACTTAAATTACACATTGTCCTCAATGTGTCCCAAAAATAAGTTTTTAGGTTGATTGAATGTGTAAAAAGGTGTGAAAAAGCAAAAATTTGTGTTACTGGGCACTGGACACGGCCCCGTGTTGTCCGGGCACGGCCCCGTGTTCAAGTGCCAGTAACAAAAATTGAACAAAAGAAACAGAAGCCTGGACACGGGGGCGTGTTGGGTGAACACGGCCCGTGTCCAGTTTACCTGAACTGGGTGATTTCTGCAGACTGTGCAGCACGGGGCCGTGTTGGGTGGACACGGCCCGTGCTGAACTTGCTGTTAATGAAGAAAATTGTCGGATGGCCCTGTTTTCCTGCATGGGGTGCTGGTTCAAGTTTCCCTTGTATCCTTTGCCATCCCGAGTGTGTTTTATTCATTTCAACACCATCCAAACACCAAATTAACTAAAACCATCATTCATTAAGTCATAGAGAGAATTACATACTAGTCCTAGAAGTTAAAATACTAGATATTTAGGTCAAAGAAACACAAGAAATCTAAACCAAGAAGTTCTAGCCTACTACTTATTCTATTAGCAAAATTTCTGAAAAGGTAAACCCCTCGGTTAAATGAGGCTTGAACAACTTCTTTCTCCGGGCATGGGTTCCTCACACGTCGGTGAGCCATTCTTCTATCTCCCTAGGGAGAAGAAAAACGGGCTCATTGACATTGGTTTGAGAGGTGCAACCTCCACCGGGACTTCTTGTAGATCTTCAAGAGGAGGTTCCACTGGAATGTCGTCCCAACCGGTAGGATTGTGGATTCCAAGTGCTAGGTTCCAATCCTCTTGTGGGAGGATTGGTTCCATGGGAGGTGTTACAAGAATGTTTAACCTCTGGTGCAAGAGGTTAATTTCTTGAAAACTGTTTTCCAGCCCCACCGAAAGATAATTTATACGGTCTATTAGGACCTCCTCTACCGAAGTCATCTCGTCAAGAGCTTCACGTAACGCCATTACGTAACGTACGAGAGTTGCTTCAATTGATGGCCTTCTATCCCTTCGACTGTTTCTGGAGTGCGCAGAAGAGGTTCCACTGTTTTGGCTAGACATTCTACGAAAACCAACCAAAAACATTTCATTTTAATGAAACAGTACCACGGACACGGCCCCGTGTTCACCTTTCTGCAGTTTTTTAGAACAAGGAATCTTGGAGTTTCAAATTATTTTCCCAACTTATGAAACATTTTTAACAGAAATAACTTAAAACAATGTTGTGTAACTTATTTTTAACAAGATTCTTTGAACAAAAGTTTAACAAACATCACAATAAAGCTTGGAATCAAGATTCAATGGAGGTGTTGTTGCAAGAAAGATGAAGAAGAAGGTAATGGATAAAAGAGGAAGGGACAAGATGTTTGTTAGAAACTTCTTTTAGAACATACCTAGGATGGTAAGTTAGAAAATCCTTTCAAATCTCTGTCACTGGATGGTCCAAATGTGCAGGATTCTTGGCTGCATTTATAGAAAACGACAGCATGCTGGACACGGCCCTGTGTCGGCTGGACACGGCCCCGTGTGCAGGCAATATCCTGACACGTTTTGTTCGTATTCTGACAAAAAGTCAGAAGGGAATCTTTTGGTGGACACGGGGGCGTGTTGACCTGGGCACGACCCCGTGTCGAAAGGCTGTTTATGAAGTTTGTCTATTTTTAAGGCACTTTTCCGGATCGGGCGGTTCCTTACTGGATGGAACAACCCCAAAGTGCCTAAGATACCTTAATTGTTCTAGGTTGAGACGAGAACGCAAGAGGTTGTCGGTGAGGGTGATTCCTATGCTATATGTAGGTGGACAAGTCCAACCCTTTCCCGGGCTCTCGTTAAAGAAGGTGTATGCCGAATCGCTCAGGTCTATGTATGCATCGAACGAAGTCGATGGGGAGTCCTTCATGGCACAATCGGCACAGGGACGACTTGTGACAACTGTGTTCTGTAATCGATGTACGATGTAAAACAATGATGGTTATTAATAAAAAAATGTTCTTTGGTGTTATTATGTGTGTAATTGTGTTTAGTGATTTTACAATTTGATTCGATTCCAATTTCAAGCTCTAAATCGCTTTCTAGAAGGTTATACGCAAACTGGTGCTTAAACGCAGTCACTATAACGCGAAAAACACTCCAGAATAGTGACATAGGCTTAACATACCTTAAATAACCTCCACATAACTTAGAAATAAGTTTTGAATGGTTTGGTATGTCGAAATCAACTTTGTTCGATCGCAGGGACTATTTGTGTCAAACTGTGAAACTATGCCGATTTGTATAGTAACGAACATTCTAGAACTTGATCATAAGTTAAACATACCCTAAATAACCTTTACATAGCTTAGAAATAGGCTTTGAGGGGTTCGGTATGCTAAAATAAACTTTATGCTCATTCAGGGACTAAAAGCGTCAAAAAGTGCATAAGTTTGCATTTTCGCGCATAACTTACGTTCTGAATACATCCGGACATCCAAAAAAATTTATGTAAGCATTAAAATATTTTATTTTAGTGTTTGGCATGAGAAAATTCCATTCGTCGTTTAATTTGGATCGTTTTTGCGTTCGTTACGACTTCCGTCGTAATTAAGCGAATAACGCAACCGTACGACCAAACGAACCGACATCCGAGATGTTTTTGAGCATATTTTAAGTTCCCTATACTTTAACTTTATTTTAGAGCCTTGAAATGGGGTTAACGAGGCTTAAAAGTGCCAAAAAATCAAGTTTTACGAGTGCAGGGACCATTTTTGAAATTTCTGGCAGATTCAATGAACCTAGTCCATTTTGAAGTGTGATGGTTTTCACCCATGGTTTTGCAAAATAATGGGCTGGTATTCAATGAACATAGTCCATATTAGGGGCTCCCATGGTTTTAGAAAACCATGGGCACACATGTAAGGTCCAGATAAAAGCTTAGTTTTCGAGGAACGATCTTAACGGTTCTAGAAATCCTATATATACCCCATCCATTTCACTTCAAAACCCACAATTTGAAATCTGATTTATGCTCTCTAAGTGAAAGTATATGCTTCCAACCTGAGAGAAAAATCGGAATCAAATCTTGCGGGGACCTTCTGTAAGTGTTCTTTCGTTCTTTTCATTCGTTTTAGCGTTAAAGTCAAACTGCGTTTGACTTTCTGCATTGACCAGTTTATGGTCAATGTGAAGTTCGTTTGAACTTCATAACGTGAGCGTAATCACGATGGTTATAGCCCCTTGTGACTATACCTACTGATTACCACGTTATCTAGGCTCAGTGACGAGTCGTAGTTTCGGCCAAAATACGTATTCTTACGTATTTTGTAACCAAACTACTTGTGGGTATCAAAACCGTTTGTTTTGATACCAAACTTATTTTCTAACTTAGTTAAGCATGTTTTAACATGCTTAGCTCGTCACTTTTAGTTTAGTGCTTATATAGGGTCGTAAGGTAAGCGATCTAAACAATCGCTTATACTTTCGAACCTGACCCGTTGGTCGATCATTAGGATCCGAACAAACACATTAGGTGACCATAGTTGTATAGGGAATAACCTTTCGAGGTTATACCTTATGGTCACTACGTTTAGCTAGTTGTATGATAGGTAGTTTATATGCCTTAGGTTTATTACCAAAATGCCCTTTTTATGCATAAATTCATTTTAAACATATGTAACCTAAATTTTGACATCTAAACTGATTAGGCAACAATATTAGACTTGTTAAGGCATATAATACTTGTCATATGACTAGTTAGGCGGTCTGAACGCGCTTATGCGCGCACGACGCGTTAAAGTAGCGTAAGCTACCTTAATGGGTCGTAACGGGTCGAAAGCACTTAGGTTAGGTTCCGATTTAGGATGTAGGCTTTGTTAAACCATATCACTTGATTTCCAACACTCATTTGGGTTGCAAGACCTCATTCTGTCCGATCTTTCGATTTAGGCGTCTATTGTTTGACTAGTGGTTCGATTACTAGGTGCTGCTTGATTTCTCTGGTTTACTCGAGTTTGTTGAAGTACTGTTGATTGAGGATACCTTGCACTACATGTGAGTACATAGTTCCCCTATTTTACTGTTTTCAAATGTTTTGGGGTGATTCATATGTACATAATGTTTTCAAGGTTTTAAACGATGATTTCAAAAACGAATAGAATGATTTATACTAAACTATTAACGATTTCGATAATGTGAACGAACTTGTTGGTTGTAGTTACATAACGAATGACATTCATTAGCATTGATCAAGCCGACCAGTATTAGGTTATGGTACCATAGGATATGACAAATCCCGTTATTGCACTATACCCATGGTTATGTGTGGGTGTTGTGGGTAACGACTGAATCTGATGATTGTTAACTTACCCTTTGGAGGTTTGTTAATGCAAGAACGAGTCACAAAGGTTTGAATATTATTAGTGAGACGACCATATATAAGTTTTCACAATTTAAAACGAGGACGATTTAAATGATTTAAACAATTTAAACGAGAAAACGATTTGGAAACGATTTGGAAACGGTTTGGAAACGATGTTAAACGATTTGGGTAAACGATTGGTCTTTGGTTAGTGTTTAGATAACGGGACGGGTGTAATGTGGTGAAAATATGATAGATACGCCGCTGGTACTTCTTATATATAAGTGTTTTCAACATATTACATGCCGTGGCGTTATTTAGTTCACTTGGGTAAACGATCTTCGAAACGATGTCACACAACGATGTTTTATTAACGAGTTTTTACAAGATGTTTTACGAATTGGTTTACTAAAACAAAAGCTTTTGGGTTAAGAATCATGGCTACGAGATTTTATAAATTATAACCATCTTGATTTGAGTTGGTTAATTATGTTGCAATATTATACACTTTTCTAAACAAGGTTTTCGAAGTATTGCAAAATATGTAAACAAGCCATGATTCTGATACTCTTATAAAACCTATGTACTCGCCAGCATTTCTTTGCTGACTTTGTTTTTACATATGTTTCAGGTGTTGTTGCTTGATTGACGTTCTAGGATGCATGCGTCACATAGGATCTGGACGAGGCCTTAGTGACATAAAACGATGATAGTTGATATAAAACTTGTTTTTTATGTGTTAAAACAATGTTAATGTTTAATATTATCAATAAAACGAAACACTTTTTGTATCTATGGTTATGAAACGATAATTCTGTTACAACACTCCCCGACGTTTCCGCCACGCTTTGTTGTTTTACGTGGTCGGGGTGTGACACGACTATCGCTCAAGTCCTCACTAGAGTTAGAAGCATCGTCGGGGACAACGAAGTTGTTTGAATGCGATTCCAACACTTCTTCTTGGTTATCATCTTGAGATAAATTATTGAAATCTATCCTAAGTTCTTTTAACCAATTAAGAATTAGATCTTCTAATTGAAATAGTTCATCAAGAAGCATTTCTCCTAGAAAATCTGGTTGGGAGCATTCGAGGAAGAGATAGGAATTATTTTTACTTTCGCCCTCTTAAGGATACAAGGAAACGATGGGTCTATATAGTGGGGTTTATAATTTAGAAAATAACATTATAATTCCTTATGGGTACCACCACATATTTGACACCACATACCATAAGAGTGCCGAAAGTAAAAAGTATCAGTATCACTCATGTTTGTGTCAGAAATTACCAACCGTCGGGATCTTGTTAGTGCATGCATCTGTCGACTTCATCTTGTATCGAGTCTTAGTCTTAGAATGTTAGATTAGGGCACGTTTTACGAGAAAATATGAGAGTGTATGTGTCTTAGGTCATGATTTCGCTCATAGGGTCTTAATCAGATGATTTCGCTTATTTGGTCATATTGAGATTTCGCTTATATGGACCTGTGACACAAAAGCGAAATCACCAACTCTATATAAAGGTCACTTGAGCGAAATCAGTTAGACGTGTTCTTGTTATCCATACCGAGGTGCTGCCGGTGTGAGATTTGGCTGTAAACGCTGTTATATCAATCAACAAGGTGATTTAAGTGAAGATCTAGCTGTTTCTACGTTGGTTACTTGTTTTCCGCACCTGTAACTGATCGAGACTCCTCTGATAGACTCGTTCGGGTCAGAATACGATCCTACAAGTGGTATCAGAGCTCCAGGAGGAGGAGTTCTACAGAGATTTGCTGGATTTCATCATAAATTCTTACTTCTACACCTTTTTTTCTTCATCAGAACGAGATTTAACGGTCGGAATCCGTTCAAAATTTCACAGATTGTAGATAATTGATCATAGACAAATCCCTGAAAGTTTGAGCTTAAAATTCACAGTAAAAATGGACCAAAATGCTTCCCGAGTTGATTTCGCTCATAAGAACATTACCTGATTTCGATTTTGCAGGACATCCTTAAACCCTGATTTCGCTTTTAAGGACACATCATAACCCTGATTTCGCTTTTAAGGACATCTTAACCTCTGATTTCGCTCTTAAGGTCATCCAAACCCTAATTTCACTCATAAGGACCACCTGATTTTGCTCTTGTGTACCAACAATCCTGATTTCGCCAAAGAGTACACCTGATTTCACTCCTGTGTACACCAAAACCCTGATTTCGCTCTTAAGGACACTCAGAACCCTAATTTCGCTCCAGAGTGCCTGTGTTTGAATTACGTACATTGAAAAATGGATACTGAGTTCTACAACGTGTTTGCTACAACCCCGACTAGTCCATCCGACATTACTAAGACCATGACAATGGAGAATGAAACCGAACAATGCAAAAACCCCCGAAACTTATGGGAATTGAGGATTATCACGGATGGAAAAAACGGTTTGAGAATTGGGTTCAGGCGAATCATCTAAAAGCTTGGGAGAGCATCGAAACTGAATATGAGATGCCAAAGAATTCAGTGGGAGTTGATGAAATAATTTCAGAGTTCACGGAGCAAGAAAGAGAGAGTTATAAAGCAGAAAAGATGATGATAAATTTGTTACAACAAGCAGTTAAAGAGGATATATTTGTGTTGCTTCAACATGATGAAAATGCTTATTCTATCTGGGAAGCTCTTAAAAAGAAATTTGAGGGAAGTACTGAGATGTTACAGAGTAAAGCAGCATTGCTGAAAAAGGAATTTGAATTGTTTACGTGCATGCCTGGTGAAACAACAAAGACACTTATTGAAAGATATTGTCATCTTGTTCGCACCATGTCACAGTTGAAGATTACAAAAACTCCAGCAGAATGGGTTGAAAAGCTTGCTGATGCGTTACCGCAAAAGGAATGGGGCACATATCTGATGATATTGAAGAATTCCGGACAGTTTAGCAGGTTATCAATTGCACAGTTTATTGAAAAGTTGGAGGCACAAGATCTGGAGCAGCAGAAAATTGCTAGAATGAACAGTTCAACTCATCAACAAGATATTAAATTGTACTATAAAGGAAATGTTCAAACTGCAGAAGCTAGTCCAAATATACAAACTGTATTTAGTGCTGGAAATCAATCTGAACCAAGCAGTCAAGGATCAGTTAACAGTAGTAGGTTCTCTACGGTAAATCCTCCAAGTGTTCAAAGTGCATCTGTCGGAAATGGGCATCTGATTCAGTGTAATGTGGCTTTACATCTTCAAAATGGACAAAATTATTCTGAAGAAGTTGTGAAAAGTCATATGGGATTACTGGTCACTGCATTAGAATCTTATGAAGGGTTGATTGCCGGAAAAATTGGTAATCCGATGCTCACAAAGGAAGATTATGACCAGATCGATGCAGAGGAGTTGGAACTGATGGACATTAAATGGGCATTAGCTAGTGTTTTGAGGAGAGCGGAAAAATTTAGCATGATTACAGGAAGAAGTGATTTCTTGGATGCAAATCTTTCTAATTTAGGTTTTGATAAATCTAAAGTTGTCTGTTTTCGTTGCAGGGAGAAAGGCCATTTTAAAAGAGAGTGCAAGAATCAGGAGCCAAGAGGAGCAAAGGATTCTTTTGGAAAAGATGATTATTATAAGAAATCCATATATCAACAAATTATTCATCTACCACATCAACAAAAAGATCCATAAACGGCACATGGGAAAATGATCGAAGATGCAAACAAGAAGGCTTACTATGGCATTATTGATCAAGATGACGAGAAAGTGGCTGATGGTTTTAGCTGGGACAAGTTTATTCCAGCTGATCCAAATGTTAAAGCTTTTATTGCTCAGATTGTGCAAAAGCCAGAGTTGCTGAAGGAGTGGATGGATGTGATGTCGGATAATGAGGAGAGTGAAGATGAAAGATCTGTTTCATCAGAAAACAGTTCATCAGAAACAAGTGATGATGAAGAGATGGAACAGATAAAGCTTGGAAAAACACGTTTATCTTCTGACACTTTTGAATTTTATTTTGCAGAAAAATTGAAGAAGCTGAAAGAGAGGAAAGTTGCAAAAGAATTGAAAGAAGTCAAAGTGGTTGAGAAGATTGTGGAAGTTGAAAAGATAGTTGAAGTCGAGAAGATCGTTGAAATCACAAAACCTTGTCTTACTTGTTTAGAGTTATGTAAACAATGTATAGAAAAAGATGAGAGGTTTAGTGAGTTAGAAAAGTTGAAAGAACAGTTGTTGTTTGATGTAAAGAATTTGAAAAAGTCATATGATGTATTGAACAGACATGTGAATAGTCTGGAGAAGACTAACTCTGAAAGAGAAAAAGCTTTGAAGATGATGAATGCTACCATGATGACAAAGCAGAAAGAGATCAACTTGTACATAGAAGAATGTGCAAAGTGGAAGAAAGAGTTGGATAGTGAAGCAACTGAGAATGAAAGAATCAGAAGATTGCTGCGAAGTTACAAAGGTTGTGACTACATAATTGATAGAATTTATCCAACAATTGAAGGATTTGAAGCGTTTAAAGGTGAAGAAACAAAGCCAAAGAAGAAAAAGGATACTGGTAAGAAACAGGGTGTCTGTTATAATAAGTGTCCGCCTCCGATTTGGGAAGGGTACTCGCCTAGAAAACCTAACGAGGAAGAACTAAAACAGGCAGTTATTATTAAGTTAGAATCCGAGATAACCGATGTTTTACCTGACAATATTGACATCACGTTCACAGCGTCCGACACAGATCATGAGTCCAAACTGATAAAACGAGTGGTCGATCAGGTGTTGGATAAGGATGAGGAGTCAGAGTCAAAGTCCAAATCCGAAAGTTCATGTCAGTCAGTCAGAAGTTCGAGTTCGTCCGAAAAGAGTTCAAAATCATCGGGAAAACGGGTTTATAGCAAAAAAAATTTGTTGTCAAAATCTAATTTGAATGATGAAACATTTGAAGTTGTGTATACTTTGAATGATTCTGACAAATTATATTTTGATAAAGAGTTTCCAATAAGAGGTGTCAAAACTGATTTGATAAAAAAGGTTTTCAAACTAACAGAAATTAATATTTCTGAAATAAAAGATGAAAATCTTAATGTAAAACCTAAACCTTACACCTCAAGAGTACAACAACGTTTGAACAAGAAAAAGGGTTACAATTCTGGTTCTGGTTTTCAAAAGAAACCAAACCACAATCGTAGCTACAAAAAGAAAGGACTTGGTTTTATTCCACCAGAAAACTATAAAAATGAAAAATTTTCTAAAATAAATACAAAATTTGTTTCAGGTACAAGCTCGGAAGAGGAAGCAAAAAGCCCATTCTGGAAACAATCTAACCAAGAATTTCTTGCCGAGAAGAGAAAGAATGGAGCTTATGTGAAGAAAGAGACAAGAACCTGTTTCCGATGCAATGAAGTTGGTCATATTGCATGGAACTGCCCAAAAGCGACCAATACAAAACAGGGAGTTTCTGGAAAACTGAAAGAAGTTATTGTTGATAAAACCGAACCACCAACTAAGAAATTTAAAGTGTTTGAAAATTCAACATATGAAGTTGGTGAATGTTCAAAAAGATTTTACAAGAGAAGTGTGAAGCTTGACAACCAGAAGTGGGTTGTTAAGTCAAGTGTAAAATCTGGCGATGAATCTGATTCCACAAAGTCAGAGGAGCCACAGGTTGAGGTAAAAAGAGAAAACTCAGTGCCTCTAATGGATGATGTTCATTTTCCACCATTGAGAGCTGAGAATTTTAAATCAAAGGTTGGAAATGTTGAAATTTCGAATCAATTCTATTCTGAGAAGAAAGAATTTGATGTCGAAAAAGATTTTAATGAAAATATTAAAAACATTTATGGGAAAATGGTTGAAGGGAAAGTAAAAGGGGTAAAAGAGTTTTATGCTAAAAAGAAAGCAACTTACACTCCAACTGCTTCTGAATTAAAAACACCCAAGGTTGGTCAGGCTTGGGTGGATATTTTCTTTCATTGAAAAACCTGACTTGCCGGAGATCTCAAGTTTGTAATTGTGGACCAGGAATCGGCATCTATCATGATTAATAAGGTTGTTTTTGAAAATGCTTGAAATTGTTAAAAATTTTACAGGTTGAATGACTACGCCGGAGCTTCCAGGTTGGTAAGTGTGAAGCAGGAATCGGCATCTTTGTTGGTAAAATGAATTTATGTAGATGTGATATTCCTACAAGTTGGTTGATGAAGGTTTATACTTACAAATGGTTAATCAAGGTCATTAGGTTGAACTTGATTGGACCATACTTACAATTGGTATTGTGAAAGACAATATGATGAACCAAACCCCAAACCTACAAGTGGTAAATTTAACAAAACTTATTTTCCGGAAAAATCATTTTGGTTAAAACAAACTTAAGTGTTTTGAAATCATAATGAGAAAATAGTTTTGTGTAAGGGGGAGTTCTGATTGTTTATGCCTAGTGGATGGCGAATTGAGGTGATTTGATATCAGTTGTCTCTTTCTGTATAGTTTTGTTTTCAAATTTCCTAAAATGTGTTTGCATTTTAGGGGGGGGGGGGTAGAAAATTTCAGAAAATCCAAAAACATTTGAAAATTTGAAAAAGACAAAAACATGATAAAATTCAAAAATGAGTTTCGTTGTGAATAGAGGAAATGATAGTACATCAGTGGACTGTCACAACATGCTAAAGAAATGTAAAGTTAAAAATGTGATAAACAATCTCACTGCAGATATGCCAGTAGGTTTTTGCACATTTAGTAGATTGTGACGAGATATAAACCTAAAATTCAAACTTGCTTATTATGTGGGTAACAACATCTTGGATATATAGGTAACCCCTGAAATCTTGTTTGAAAGGTCCCTTATTCTGAGATACTAGGTCTTTATGCTCAGTGATATCTGGGGTATTATCCCGGGACTTCTGCTGTATGGAAGTACTGACCTAGTCCTCGGATAATACTTTCCGCAAATGCTTGAAACATAGCATCGCCCTCAGCAAGCTGATGAAACAATAAAATTGATAGTCGCTGATGTTGAAATCAAAAAGATCCTCTAAAGGGGACACACCGAAAGTCGAGCCGTCATCTCTCTGCAGAACGGAAGTTCTGACCTGAGCTCTCACGGTTTCGTACTATAAATTATTTCCTTACAGATATCATCTGTGGTATACTCACCTGTAAGACTGAATATTGGGATCTGGATACGGGAGTATATTCAAGTAGTGGGACACACGGATAAGTTCAAGTCATTTAAAACATTAACATTGTATCTCGAAACAGTTGAACTATGTGTGAAAATTTAAGTGGACAAATATACTGACAATCTAGGTGAATTGTTTAGAACTTAAAATGAAATGAAGCTTAACGGTGTTGGTGGCTTGTCTCAAAAACTGATATGATCCTCTTACACGAACTCACAAAAATATTGTTTGTAAATATTTCTTTACTGCATTACATGTTTTTTTTTCAAAATCCAAAAAGATTTTCAGTGTGTTTTAGCATAAAATTTTAGAAAATTCAAAAAGATTTTTTGACTAATGATATTGAAAAGCTGATTTTCAAAATTCTGAGTGCTAAACATGATGAGTATGATTTGAGGGGGAGTTTGTGTTTAAAACTGATTATTTTTTATTAAACCTTCAAGTGATTCATCAGATTGAAAAATCATTTTGTTTGGGTTTTGAAAGTGAGTCTGAGTTAGTGCATGGGTTTATTTTAATATATGTTAGTGAGAGAAATTTACTTTGAGGTAGAGACTTTGCAGGATAAGATGAGCCAGGTTATTTGTTCCTGAGATCCGAGCTAGATGAGAGCCAGGTTCCGATACCTGAGGACTCTGATTGGAGGTAGCCAGGTAACGATCTTGGAACATGAAGAGCCAGGCTGATTGATACGGAGAAGCTGTGAGATGGAAAGCCAGACAACGATCCTAAAGTTGATGATGCTGATGAACTGAAGAAATGCCAGCATATCGCAAGGGGGAGTCTGAAGACCTGCGAGAAAAGATTGAGAGAGTGAAGCCCAGAGACAGATCAAGACTGAAGATGCGAAGACTCGACACTTAAGACTAGTCAACCTCTGAGGGGGAGTCTGTTAGTGCATGCATCTGTCGACTTCGTCTTGTATCGAGTCTTAGTCTTAGAATGTTAGATTAGGGCACATTTTACGAGAAAATATGAGAGTGTATGTGTCTTAGTTCATGATTTCGCTCATAGGGTCTTAATCAGATGATTTCGCTCATTTGGTCATATTGAGATTTCGCTTATATGGACCTGTGACACAAAAGCGAAATCACCAACTCTATATAAAGGTCACTTGAGCGAAATCAGTTAGGCGTGTTCTTGTTATCCATACCGAGGTGCTGCCGGTGTGAGATTTGGCTGTAAACGCTGTTATATCAATCAACAAGGTGATTTAAGTGAAGATCTAGTTGTTTCTACGTTGGTTACTTGTTTTCCGCACCTGTAACTAATCGAGACTCCTCTGATAGACTCGTTCGGGTCAGAATACGATCCTACAGATCTTACGATTCTATTTTTAGTAACTGAGTCTTGGGCACGGGGGCGTGTTGAGTGGACACGTCCCCGTGTTCAGCTTACTGTCTGACTTAAAACAGGATTGCCAGTTCCAATGATTGGGCACGGGGCGTGTTCAGCGGGCACGACCCGTGCTGAGTTCTGCAGAAGCTGGAAAACTAAGAAAAATCCTAAAAAAAATAGAAAAATAAGAAAAACGATTAGGCCGCTGATTCCTAACTTTCTTAAAATCCTTGTGTCCCCTGCAACGGCGCCAAAAACTTGATGCGTGTGAAGTGTCTATATAAGTTTAAGTATATTTTAAGCCCTTTTACACTTTTTAGCCAAGTTTTAAATTTATAAAACACGATATTTACTAACACTAAACACACATATGGGCAAGTGCACCCATCGTGAGCGTAGTGTAGTGTTGGTAAGATACCGAGGTCGTCCAAGGACACAAGAGCTTTTAATACCGGTTTATCCTCAACGTCTAATCAAATCAAAAGTTTAGAAAAATGTTTTAAACTAAGAAAATAAAAACTAACTAAAATGCTGAAAAATAAAAATAAAAGAAAAACAGATAGACAAGATGAATCACTTGGCTCCGACTCGTGTTTAATGTAACCTTTGATTATTTCCGCACTTTTGCACTATTTAAGAGATTATCTTAGTTATTGTAGTAGGCCCCTCTTTTGGAGGTGACGTTACCCTCAACCCAGTAGTTTGAGTCAGCAAGGATACAATCCTAAAGGGTCGGATTATTGAAAGATAATTAATTAAGTTATTAATGCATAATGTGGTAGGCCCCTCTTTTGAAGGCGACGTTACCCTCGGCTAAGTAGTTTGAGTCAGCAGGGATACAGTCCTAAGTAGCCGGGTTAAAGTTTTAATAGTAGTTTAACTTATGAGGGGGTCAAAGAGTTTGGACCCCCGCCATCCAATACCGTTAAGTATTGAAGGAGGTCCTACTAAATTTGACCCAGGTCCTTTGCAGGATCTATACACTGAACAATGGCAAGACTCTTACCAAACCGTTTCCTTAACCCCCGACCAGGTAGCCAACATACCTCCATATAGACCGTGGAGATATGAATGGTGAAAATCTTTTATTTTATATAGAGAGTAAAATAATGCCAAGACACCACGGACAAACGATAAGGAAGAATCACCTTCAACATAAGAAACTAGTTATTAAAGTCATTAATACATAACCAATTAAAAAGTGCGAAAAGATTAAAAATAAAAAGTATTACACTAGACACTTTGTCTTCACCAAGTGATGTAAGAGACTTAGGCAAACATGGCCTTGATTGTCAAGAACTCTTACGATCAATCTTGGATCCCGAGACGACTCACACACTCTATGATGGACAATGGATGATGGTGTTATGGTGGTGGTGGGTGGTGGGTGAAGTGTGAGCGAGGTGGTGTGCCAAGGGATGGTTTGAGCTTGAGCCAAGCACTCCTATTTATAGGCTGAACAGAAGCTCGGGCACGGCCCCGTGTCCGTTGGGCATGGCCCCGTGTCCACATCCTTCTCTGTCTTCATTAATTGCTTTTGTCTGCATTAGTTGACCACGGCCCCATGTCCGCTGGGCACGACCCCGTGTGCAGAAGCATATCTGTACTATCAAGATTTGCCTGGATTCTGCGAATCTTATAGTTGACCACGGCCCCGTGTCCGCTGAGCACGACCCCATGGTGGGCGATGGAAGCTTCTACAACTTTGTCTTTTATGCTGACACTTGGGCACGCCCCCGTGCTCACTGAGCACGGGGCGTGTTCAGCCTTCTGTTCTCTTGTTTTGCTTAGGAAGATGCTTTCGGGGAGGTCGGGCATGCCACGTTTATTCCTTTTCTTGTATTTATGTTAGATTTAGTTGTCTTTTTGCTTTCTTTTGTTAATTTGAGCTCATTTAATCCTGAAAATACAAAAAGAAGACAAAAACACAGTTTTTCCAACATTAGTACTAAAAAGGGTTAGTTTTATGCCACAATTGATGTAATTTATATGTTGCATTTTGCACACATCAGTAATTTCACAGGTCACGCTCGTACGTTAAGCAATATTGTATTTTACACTTTCACTATATATATATATAGGGTAGGGATATGGTAAAAAGTGTTTAAAATGTGAGAAGGGTAAGAAGTGTTTTAAACCATTGGATATTTGATCTAATGGTTGAGATCAATAGGGTATAAAAATGTAAATTGTGTTTTAATTAGAAGGACCTTATGTAAAATTGAAGGGCAATAGTGTCTTTTCGGATGTTTCAAATATGGTAACCGTATCCTACACAACCAAAACCCCCATTATTCTCCTAAAAACTAGCGACTTCCCTTTAAAAGTTGATTATCCGATTTCCTTGACTATTGTAAGACACTATACAGTTTAATTAACAATAATCTGTTGATTTAAATCAGTTAATAATCATAAAACACTATGAACCAGAAAATTAAGATGTCTGTACAGAATATAACACTATTGATTGGGGATAAAACACTATCAAAGGAAATTAAGATGTCTGTACATAATATAACACTATTGATTGGGGATAAAACACTATACATATAAATATAAAAAAATAACACTGTTAATGATAAAACACTAAAACAAAAACTTACCCTAAACAATTCAATGTATAAAACACTATTGATTGGGGGATAAAACACTATGAAAGGAAATTAAGATGTCCGTAAAGAATATAACACTATTGATGGGGGATAAAACACTATGAAAGGAAATTAAGATGTCTGTATAGTATATAACCCTATTGATTGGGGATAAAACACTATACATATAACACTGTTAATGTATAAAACACTATGAAAGGAAATTAAGATGTATGTACATAATATAACACTATTGATCATCCATATGACACTATACATATAAATATAAAAAATATATAACTCTCTTCATGATAAAACACTAAAACAATTATAATTGATGAAGAATTATGCGTACATGAAATTAATTGATAAAACACTAAAATTCGAAAGAATCCCTAAAATATCTCATCGCCAGTTTTTTTGGCAGTTATCTTGGTATCAATTAATTGATAAGAATGGAAAATTACTAATACACCCTTTTGAATTAATTAAGATAAAGGACACTTGTCATTCCCAAATTATTTCTCACATTTCTCACAAAAGTTGAACTTTGTACAGGATCCTCTACCTATATATATATATATAGTTTTTAGGATTGAAAAAATAAGTGATTCATTTTGTTCTCCGTGTTCTCGCAATATTTAGTGTTATGCATAGAACATTCCCCTATATATATATATCATAACTTAAATCGGATGGGTGTTTTATGCTATAATTATAACTTTAAAAAAGAAATTAACATAAGATTTTATAATTAAAATGTAATTGTAGTATATACATTTGTTTTTTTTAGTAAAATATTAAAATATACTATTTTGCAAAAAAATGTAAAAAGTAAAAAATTCAGGTTGAAAGGGTTAACCTGCGAATATTCTAGTCGTGTTCGGGTTCGTATGACACGTTTTTTGGGTTTAGATCGTGTTTAAGTTCATCTAAATTTTGGGGTTAATAAATTACGCACTCCCTCTTTTCTTATTTTACACTTTTGAACGATCAAACATCAGCGGCGATTATTATCCAAAGACAGGCCCGACTGAACCTTTTAAGGCAATTTTCGAGGCCCTCAATTTCTTTTATATTGTGTATTTGAAGCATTCATACTTAGGTAGTGTTTGTTATGAAGGAATGAGAGGTGGAATGGGATGAACCATTGTGAGAGAATGAAAAAAGAGGGTTTGGTTGGTCGATGGAATGGAATCGTACATTCCAAAATGCATTCCATTCCCTCAAAACCATTCCATCCGTCCCCCTTGTTTTTTTTTCCATTCCATTCCCTCTTCACCCTTCATTAACAACACCACAACCCCTGACTTAACAACTTCGTCCCTATTTTGATAAAATAAGAGAGAATCATGCGTCGAAGTATGGATTTCACTCCTGGTTCAACACAAATTCTCGTGTTTATAGATAAAAATATGGGTTGATCAAGCAATTCAGTCGAGAGTTTGCGGTTTTCACGCCCAATCTCGACTTAATCGCTTATTTATGATCTGAAAATTCGAGTGCGGTGATAGTGTAGCATAGGCGAGAATAGCAAGAAATAGCGGTAGGCTTACGCATAATCCCTAACGAATATGCACAAGTCGGTCTGTTGGTTCCTAACCATAGACTAGGTCTCTAAGACATCGACCCGGACTAGGTCGTGTCTTGCCTAATTCCCTATAGTTATGGCTCTGATACCAATCTGTCACACCCCAACCGATGGCGGAAACATCGGGGCATGGCACTGAGAGAAACAGATTGTCCAGAAGTTTCCATAACAATTATCATTACCAATCAATTTAAAATAACATGTCCCATACCATGTCTCAAAAGATAATACAATTATTACAGACAAAATCTAGGCAAATAGTTCTATTCCGACAACTCAGATTTCATTTGTACAGACAACTATTTGTTGGCCTCTAAGACCTTATTCTAGCCTCGATTTCCTAGCAGATAAGCATCCTAAGCACCTGTCACATACGTTAAAATAAAGTCAATACACATAGTCAGGGGCGGACCCAAGTTATGGGGTGGGTGGGCGGCCGCACCCCTTGAAAAAAAAAATTAGTGGTATTTTTCGCGAAAAATCCAGACCGCACCCCTTGGAAATTTTCGTCCGCACCCCTTAAAAATGTTAGGAATTTATGTAAAAAAAATTGTGAACACGGATTGAAACCTGATCAAATTATGTAAACAAGTTAGCCTACACCCCTTTAATAAACTTAAATTCAATCTATCAAGCCCAATAACTTAATACTCATTCAAGCCCAACCCAACTACTAGTTTTGTTAAACAAACCATTCCACATAATAAAAAAAAAACCCAAATCGCTGCCACTTGCCAGCGACTCCCGCCCACCCTCTGCCTCACTTCAGCGCCCAGCAACAACATAATTCCGGCCGGCGACTGCAAAATTTCGGCTGCAAACTGGGTAATTCAGGCCGCCCCTGACAGGTACATGTTTTTTACTAGGACTTATAATAATTACTAGGGCTTGAAATTCAAAATTTTGGTTGGCAAACATGTTTGTTGATTATATGATTGTTGGTTGGCAAATAATAATTACTAGGGCTTGAAATTCAAAATTTTAAATTGAATATTAAGGAACATGGGCTATGGTTGAACACTTGAAGATCCTTGTTTATTTTGTATGTGATGGGATTAGGAATGAACAATGAGTAGGGAAGTTATGTCGCGATTTCTCAAGAGGAAAGGGGTTGAACCACTTTTTTTCGCCGGATTATTCTAATTAAAGACCAATGTATGTTATAGATAAGTTTTTTTGTTCTTTTATTGAATGATTAAGAGAAATAAAAGTAGTGATGGTTTGAACTTTGATGTTTTTTTGTTTGTTAATGTGATAGGAAGTTGGGAACTAGGGTTTGATTGTTTGAGAATTGAAATGGACCCGACCCGATCTGATTTGACCCGCTATGAAACTTTGTTTGTTTGTTTTTACTTGTTTTACATGACCCGATCCGATCCGCTATGAACCGATTTTTTTTCTATAGCTAGGGGTCTAAAATCTTTAAAAAATTTCCGCACCCCCAGGAAAAAAATCATGGGTCCGCCACTGCACATAGTGTAAAGGTGAGCATACAAGTTTGATAATAGCATATAGAGTTCGAAAGCGTTACGCATAACCAACACGTACACATAGTGAAATGAGGCATGTTAGTTATCGAGATGAACCTATCGATACCAATGACTGCGGGTTGATTGCCCAAGGCAGTTCGTAATACATGATCACCACTGTAATCCATGCAAATAATTGTCCTTAACAACCCCCGAGCGAACGGGTGCTGAGTCCAAACTAATAGTACTATTGTTGCTAAGGTAGGTAGACAGTATTCCATGTGTAAACATAACAAACAAACATTCATTAAGTCACGTATAACATGCGGTAACGGTTAGCGTTAAAAGTATTGAGTAGTGTGTTCGATGTGATTTGTATAAGTAACGTATGTAACACCCAAAAGTGCGTAAAGCAAAAAGGGATCGAGTATACTCACAGCGATTCATGGATTGAAGGGAGCACTAGGGAGTAAGGTTAGCCTGAACAGTTTGATAGTAATACGATAAGCGACGCGTAAAATGATGCAAGGTGTAAGTGGCTCGGACAGCAGTCCGGTCGGATGGTAGTCCGGTCGGACAGCCAGTCGTGCGGATGACAATCCGTTCGGATGGTTATCCGGTCAGACGATAGTCCGGTCGCATGACTTATTCGAGTGGATTGTTTCTTCCTATGAGAAGGATGTGTTTGTGTATGATGGCTTGTCTTTTGAAGTTTTCGTTGAGGCATTTTGAAAACATTGAAGTATCTTTACCTTTCAGGTCGGTCGGTTGTCCGATCGGACAGCAATCTGATAGGTTGACACTTCAGCGAGAACAAGTGCACAACAGGTTGTCACTCGATCGGAAAGCAGTCCGGTCGGGTGGCATCCTTGGTGCATTGAACATGTTTGAAAATCGATTAAGTGTTAAAGTCCAAGTATCTCATGATCCGAAGAGTAATTCGGTCGGATGGGAGTCCGGTCGGATAGTAATTCGTTCAACACTCAGACTTCAGATAAAATTGGTTAAGTGTGGGACCCAAGGTGTAAGCCGTTCGGATGGCCAGTCGCTCGGATGGCTGTCCGTTCGGACATTAGTCTGGTCGGATAGCACCCCATCCTGGTCGTTCCGTTCGTCTTTCACTTGGCCGTTTTGATTGTTTGTTGATTTTATCGAGACGTTTTGACATCGTGTTAGTCAACAGAACCCCATCTTGACCTAAGTGGCCCGATCAAACAGGAATCACCCTAGTTCGACCAGTTAACCGGTTCAAGACGGTTGTTCTTGTTTAACCCGAAATCGGTGGTCTCGTGAGTAGAATCCAGATCTTGAACTAGCACAACACTAAGAATGAGTAGGAGACTAGAACAAGGCCCGATTCTATCGGTTTTGAGTGCATTGAGTGTAAAAGAGTTGAAAGAAAGTTAGAAACCATCTTTCAATCCTTTTTCACCATGATTGTGTTCAGATCTACAAGAGATCCTTGTTTATTTGTGTGGAAATCGGTTAGATCTAAGTTGTCCTTGGTGGATTGAAGCCAAAACATGAAGTTCATAAGAACACCATGATGACGTCATCCTAGAACACCTCAAATCTTGTGATTTCACGGTTAAAAGTTAAGATTCAAAAGATTGAAAGGTGTAGGAGTGCGTGTAGATTAAGGAAGTACAAGATTTAGGACGAGATCTTACCGAAATTGAGAGAAATCGAAGAAAATGTGAGGTGCACGGGTTGTTCGGACGTCAGTTGCCAAAAGTGGTAACTATGAGAGTGACATGGGGTATTTATAGGGTTCCAAAAGAGGAAAGAGGCAGGTCGGTCGGATGGCATCTCGCCCGGATGATTGTCCGGTCGTATGTCATCTCGGTCGGATGGCAACCTGACACCACGATCAAGTGGCAGCCCGGTCGGATGGCAATCCGGCCGGATGGCACTTGGTTCGGGTGTTCGGCGCGACGATTTTTGCTGTTTCGATTTTGATTGCGAGCGATGCGAATGCGATAGAGTTTCCTATTCAAATTACTTTTAATCCCAACTATTCATATCTCGCGCTATCTCTTCTCCACTAATTATCATAGTTCGATTTCGATTGAGTTCGATTGCGTTTGAGTTTCGATTGCGATTCGATTGATTACCACATATAACATAAATAAACATACACAAGTAACACATAAGGCACACACACACGTATAACAATAACCAAAATGCGTAATTCGAGTTGCGAGTGCGATTGCGATGGCAATTAAGCGATTAAACATGCGATAAATAGCGATTAATATGCGATTATTAATAGATACTCCACATAATACAACTAAGGCGAAAATAAAATAGACTAATTACAAGTCAAAGAAGTCAAAACAGGAATTGAGCAAGGAGAGACAGATCGCATTTAGCAATCTTGTCTTCCTTTGACTTCAATATTGACTTTGACTTTCGAAAACACGGGGTGTTACACCTTCGATCATTGCCGCCACCATTGCCACTGCCACCTCCGATCACCGCCGCCACCGCTATCAACCACCACCACCCACCTCCACTACCGCTACTACCTCCGATAACCGTCGCCGCTGCTACCACCTCGGCCATCACCATCGCCACCGCTGCCACCTACCTCTATCGCCATCCACCACCACCACCACCATTACCGTTGTTACCATCCGCCGTCGTCTCCATCCACCACCACCGTTGCCGCTACAACTGACACCTAGCACCACACACTATCATCGCCCATCACTGACCATCGCCATCTGATTTTATTCCTTCGTCTTTTTTCGTATACCAAACAACAAAAAGTAATTGTTCATTCCATTCACACATGGTAACCAAACAAGACATGAAATGGTAATGATCAATTCCATTACCTCATCCATTCCATTACCTTGTCCATTCCATTCCCCCTTCCATTCCATTACCCCATACCAAATAAACCCTTAGTTTAGGCCCAGTTTTTTTTAATTTAATTAGGGTTTAGTCACTTCCATGACCATCATTCAATAATCCAGGGATTCACATGATAGGATTAGGAAGAGAAGTTGTTTCCATCGATTGTTATACAAGAACTAGTAAGTAACAATGGCGAATGGAAGGGAGAATGAAGAATCGTCTAGCGCTCAATTTCTATTAAAGTTCGACTTTGATTTTACTGCAACTTGCCCCTTCTTATTTGAAGAAGATTAGTGAGATTTCTTTTGTTGCAGATTTCATTTTATTAGGCGTTGTTGTGGATTGCATTAGCACGAGTCTGTGGGCTTAAATTTTCCGAGGATTAGACCCTTAGGTTGGTTTGTTATATTATTTTGTCTCTACAAGTATTTATCTTTGCATTTGATCTTAAATTAACGGTTAACTGATATTGAAATTATGGGTTTAATATAAAAACTAGGTTTAGGAAAATAAAATGTGTTAGTTTCCTTGGTTGTTCTAGTTTTTATCTCATATTGATACCCAGTTTTATTTTGTGTTCCGCATAGAACCTTCCCCTATATATATATACACACACACATAGAGGCCGGTTAACGTACAATATTCCTTAACGTACAAGTGTACACTGTGAAATTATGCACGTTGTATAACTTAAAACCCTAATCACACATGTTGAAAATCATAACATGCTTCATTACATAAGTATAACATGCGTGATTATGGTTTTGAATTTTACGACGTGCGTAATTTCATAGGTTACGCTCGTACGTTAAGCAATATTGTATTTTACACTTTCACTATATATATATATATATATCATAACTTAAATTGGATGGGTGTTTTATGCTATAATTATAACTTTAAAAAAGAAATTGACATAAGATTTTATAATTAAAATGTAATTGTAGTATATACATTTTTTTAGTAAAATATTAAAATATACTATTTTGCATAAAAAATGTAAAAAGTAAAAAATTCAGGCTGAAAGGGTTAACCTGCGAATATTCTAGTCGTGTTCGGGTTCGTATGACACGTTTTTTGGGTTCAGATCGTGTTCAAGCTCATCTAAAATTTTGGGGTTAATAAATTACGCACTCCCTTTTTTCTTATTTTACACTTTTGAACGACCAAACATCAGCGGCGATTATTATCCAAAGACTGGCCCGACTGAACCTTTTAAGGCAATTTTCGAGGCCCCCAATTTCTTTTAGTTTAGGACCAGTTTTTTATTTATTTATTTAATTAGCGTTTAGTCATTTCCATGACCATCGTTCAATAATCAAGGGATTCACGTGATAGGATTGGGAAGAGAAGTTGTTTCCATCGATTGTTATACAAGAACTGGTAAGTAACAATGGCGAATGGAAGGGAGAATGAATAATCGTCTGGCGCTCAATTTCTATTAATGTTTGACTTCGATTTTACTACAATTTGCCCCCTTCTTATTTGAAGATGATTAGTGAGATTTCTTTTGTTGCAGATTTTGTTTCATTAGGTGTTGCTGTGGATTGCATTAGCATGAGTCCGTGGGCTTTAATTTTCACAGGATTAGACCTTTAGGTTGGTTTGTTATATTCTTTTGTCTCTACAAGTATTTATCTTTGCGTTTGATCTTAAATTAACGGTTGACTGTTATTGAAATTATGGGTTTAATATAAAAACTAGGTTTAGGAAAATAAAATGGGTTAGTTTCCTTGGTTGTTCTAGTTTTTATCTCATTTTGATACCCAGTTTTATTATATTGATAGTGAATCATACAAAAAACTCTCTAAAAAGAATCTGTTTTTTTTTCTTTTGTAAGAATATGTGTACTCATATAAATATTAAGTTTTATATATTGAAAAAAAAGATTAAGTTGGCTCAGAACTAATTGTGTTACTACATAAAACCAAATTACAGTAAGATTCGAAAAAATGCTTCAAAATTTTATTTTGCTTTGGGCCTCAAAAAAACGTTGAGCCGGCCCTGTCCAAAGAAACCTAATTTCTACGACGATTCTCGGTAGAGGGGGCAATCCTGACCCAGAAGCTATTAAATGGGTCACTTTAACCCTTTTAAAAACTACAATGGGTTATTTTGGGTTAAAAAAACAAGAGTTAATTGCCAAAATCGTTCCTGAGGTTTGGGCACGTTTGCCATTTTCGTCCAAAATGACACTTTTGTACCAAATTGCCCCCAACGTTTGTAACTTTTTGTCATTTTCATCCAAGCCACTAACTTAGTTTATTTTTTCTGTTAAGTTGAGGATATTTTGATGAAACTGGCAAATATAAAACCACAGGGTCGATTTTGTCAATTTACTCAAACCCTTTTTAATTTCTTTTATTTAATTATTTTTGTTACATATATATTAAAAAGGAAAAATTACACGTTTTGTCCTTTATCTTTATAGCACTTTACAGGCGGTGTCCTTTTTTTCAAATGTTGACAGGCGGTGTCCTTTAGTAGGTATTTTGTTACAAGTTTTGTCCTTTAACCCTAACTCAGTTAGATTTTTTTGTTAAATCTCATCATGTGCAACTAACATGAGGGTAGTTTAGTCTTTTTACCTATAAAGGACGATTTTTGTAAATACTCACATATGTATTATTTAATATTATTTAAAAATAAAACAAAACATTTTTAAGATTTATTATTATTATTATTATTAATATTATTATAATTATCATCTGTATATACACCATCATTCAGATCTCATCATCATCACCTCCCACCTCAAACACCATCAACCGATCATCACCACCATTAACCCACCTGCCATCGTCACCACCATCAACCCGCCACCACTCGCAACACACCTGCCATCAACACACCTAGCACCACCACCACCAACACTCACCGTCCCCCACCCACACCATCTGCCACCGTCCTCCATCCTCCCACCACCACCACCACAACCACAACCACTCCGTCGCCGCCCACCCCAACCCTAACCAAACACCCATAAACACCCAGCCACCACCGTCCACCCAACAGCCCAACCCACCTAAGCCTTCATTGCCACCATTCATCCTCTCTCCGGCCACCACCCACCCCACCTCAGTCTTCACCGCCACCACCCACCCTACCTCGATCTTCACTGCCACCACCCAACCTCTCTTCGGCCACCACAAACCACTTTCTCTCTCCCCCTCTCTCTCAAACCACAATCAGAACCCTAACCCTAGCCACAATTGAACAGATCTGTCTCCATGTGCAGATGAGAAATGAAGATGAAACAGAGAAGTATTGGTGGATTGTACCCAAATAAAGAGTTATCGTACACTCTGTTTCTTGATACATATAAAAGATGGAATTATACAAGCCTTAAGATAGATGAGAAAGACCTTGATTGATTGATTGGTGGATCGAAGACTTGAGGAAGAAAGTATTCCACTTTGGCGATTTTCTTGATAATTATTTATTTATAGCAATCATCTGTTTCCAAGATACATTTTATTTTTCTACAACACTACATATTCTTTCTTTTTGTTTGTATGATTCCACTTTTAATCTTTTTGAGGTTGTTTCTCAAATCAATGGATGGATGGTTATATGAGAAGGCAGAACGGAAATAATATGAAAGGGATTTTTTTTATATTTGATTTCAAAGTGGGAGAAAATTGGAGACCCAGATGACATTAGGTGGATTAAGTAGGGTTGCAAGGGATCGGGTGGGTTGTGGTGGCCGGTTGGTGGTTGCAGTGGGTTGTTGGTGGTGGGGAAGTTTTATGGTGTATAAATATACATATGCGAGTATTTACAAAAATCGTCCTTTATAGGTAAAAAGACTAAACTACCCTCATGTGAGTTGCACATGATGAGATTTAACAAAAAAATCTAACTGAGTTAGGGTTAAAGGACAAAACTTGTAACAAAATACCTACTAAAGGACACCGCCTGTAAAGTACTATAAAGATAAAGGACAAAACTTGTAATTTATACCTGGAGTTTTTGAAAAAAAAAAACTTAATAGTTTTGTCACATAATTTTTATAAAATTTCATCCAAATCACTAACTCAGTTTATTTTTCTGTTAAGGTGAAGGATGTTTTAAATTTTATATATTAAGACATAAATTAATGTACAGCTTCTTTATATAAATCAGTTTTATAAAGAGAAAACGTCATTGGTGTACAACACATAACAATCGATTACAACTGTTAGTATTTATCAGTTGTAGAGATAGAAAAAAATTGAGCACCTAGGAAATATGTTGGTAGAAATAAAATATTTATTTAATTAAGATTATGAGGGTAACTAACTAATACTTATTCTGAGTGACTTGAGTAAAGAAACTTTTGGTTCATAGCATTATAATTACAATTTGGTGGGTAATTTTAAGGTTTGGTAACGATACATTATTTAATAGGGGGCACTGGCTTCTGTTTTTCCTTAGGAGCGAATTTAAAGAGTAGAAGATGAATTACAAATTTGGTACATATGATAAGATTTTTTTATTTGACCTTTTTCAATAAGGTCACCATCATTTTAGTTTTATAAAACTTAGAGGTTTAGGTAGATTTTATTTTTATAGAACTGATATATATATAAAAAATTAGAAATTAATTTTTGTCTTAGTTTATAAACATTCTTCGCCTTAATAGAAAAATTAACTTAGTCAGTGGTTGGCTAAAAATTTATAAAAATTATGTGACAAAGCTATTATTTTTTTCATATAAAAATTGCATGTATATTCTTTTTTATTATATATGCAACAAAATTAATTAAATTAAAGAAATTTAAAAGAGTTTGAGTAAATTGCCAAAATCGTCCATGTGGTTTTATATTTGTTAGTTTCATAAAAAAAAAAAAAAAAAAAAAAAAAACAAATAAGAAGGTTGAAATTGGGTTACTTAAAAAGTTAAAACTTTTATTCACACGTCAAGTTGGATTGATTAAATTAGGGTTTGAATAGAAAACCACGGGTGAACATCATCATTTTCATCAGGCTATCATCACTCATCAGCGATTCAAGGCATCTTCATCTTCTCCGGCCTCCGCCGTCTCCTCCGCCACAAACCCGCCACCGTCTCCGCGTCTCTGTCGTCTCCTCCGCCACAAAGCCCCCACCCTCCGTCTAAAATTAAGGTATTATTTTCTTCCCTTATCTTTTAGTTTTTTGATCGATATGTTTTGGATTAAAATTAAAAGTTTTGTGACTTGCTTGCATTTTGGTGTTGGTTTTGTGAGAAGTTAAGAAACTGTTGGAATTACTACTGGATTTGTGAGTTGTTTTTGTTATAAAGTGGTGGTGGCCATATGTTTACAAGGTGTTAGCTGTGATTGGTAAGTTGATGTCTACTTTGTTGCACTTTGAAAGACGTTTTTAGCAAGTAGTTAAAGGGTTAAGGGTGTGCCAGTCGCGTAGGCCCCAGGCGTGAGTTTGGTCTAGGCCATTTGCGGCTGGTTCAGACCATCTGAAACTAGTTTTGGCTGTTTTGGGCAGGTTTTTTAGGTTCAGACGTTTTTGTGCCTAGGTGCGCGCCTTTGGCTTCTTTGACTACATAGGTTTTTAGTGGGATCAAAGTCTCAAAATGCATTAGTATTTTAGTTGCTTCTAGACTTTGTTGCGCGCCTTTGGCTTCTTTGACTACATAGGTTTTTAGTGGATCAAAGTCTCAAAACGCATTGGTATTTTAGTTGCTTCTAGACTTTGTTGCGCGCCTTTGGCTTCTTTGACTACATAGGTTTTTAGTGGATCAAAGTCTCAAAACGCATTAGTATTTTAGTTGCGTCTACTATGCAGTTAATAGCGGCGCTATAGCGGGCTATAGCGGTGCTATAGCGGGCTATAGCGGTGGTCTGGCATCATAGCGGTCCAAATAGCGGTTGGGCATAGCGGTTCCGTTAATAGCGGCGCTATAGCCCGCTATTTGACCGCTATATGTAGTCCTTTATAGCGGCTGAAGCAGTGATATTAGCGGTCAGCCTTGGTTGAGGTCTTGGAAGCAGTTCATCATCATCAGAGTTCAATTGCTGTTCATCAAAGCTGATAAAAATCGAATCAAAGCTGTTCGATTCGATTACTGGTCTGATACTCGAGTTCATCAGAGCTGTTCGATTCGAGTTTTGTTCTCCTCTTCAGTCTTCGACAGTCACCTGTCACCAAGGTATTAGTGTAATAGTGTTCTCTTCGGTCTGATACTCGAGCTCATGAATCTGTTGTGGTCTGATATCATGAATCTGTTACAGACTTATGATGAAAGTGAAAGAAAACGGCGTATGATAAAAGTAGGGATAATTAGGGTTATTTAAGTTTGGGTATTTTAACATATAACCCCCCTCCATCTTCATTAGTTTATATTTAGTCCTCATACTTGTGAATTTATATATAAACAATATAAAATTAATGGTATATGTATATAATATATATAAAAATACATAAATTATGCATGGTATAAAAATTACCGCTATATCACCGCTATACCACCGCTATAACCTATATATCGTATAGCGGACCTTGACCGCTATCTGCTATTTTACCGCTTTAACTGCTTAGTTCTAGACTTTGTTGACTATGAGGATTGTTTTAGTGAATTTAGGTAATCTTTTTGGTGTTTGGATTGTTGTAAGATTAAATTTTCCAATGGTTTTGGGTTAGAAATCTTGTTAACATCTACTGAATTGATATCAGATGCCCCCCATGAACAAGTTTATAGAAAAATAATATGTGAAGCAGAGGTTGTGCACAAAGAGAACAAGAACAAGCAATTAATATACACAAAACCGAACGAAAAATTAAGTTTTTATGTAGGTCTCTAAAAGTCTAGGTGATACTGGCTGCAGAGTTGTTCTAAATCGTAACAGAAGTTAAATACTCAAATCTATTGAAGTAGCCTACTTGAAATCAGTGAACAAGTCCTTCCTTTTATAATTAATATACTAATATGTATCAATGTAAGATTTTAGTATATCTAAAAAAAAAAAAAAAAACTGACCCGACCCGACCCGAAACACGTCCTGACCCGGACCCGTTTCGGCCCATGACCCGACCCGACCCGTTTGCCGGGTCTAATTCTCGGTAAACGATTGTAAACAGGTTCGAGCATGTGTTTGTGATTCATTATGTTTTGAAGCCTTTGGTGTAATGTGCTACTTAAAATTAGGGTTAATGAATCTTATGAAAGTGAAACGTTGATGAAATTAGGGTTTTGAAGCTATGCTAATGATCTGTCTGTGTATTGTTTGTGCTTGATTTATCTTACTGTTTTGTGTAGAAATAACACCAAGGTTGTGTAGGCCAAGACTTATTCAGTTAATAAAAATGATTAATGTTGATTTTACAATTGAAATTGATCTTAATAATTATGATTTTAATTATCAATAAGACTATAAGAGTAATTCTAATGAAATGGATAATTATGTAATATATTTACCTTTTTATATCTTATATTCTACTGATTGGACTTATGTTATGTATCATTCATCCCTTATATAGACATAGGATGTTAATGTTTCAGTATAGAAATCCTTTCTGTAAGTTTGCTACTGAAGTTTTGATAATGGAACTAATTGATAAAAATAGAGTTATTCTATTATTGACACCAGGAGTAGTGTTCTAGAGGTCAAATAGTGAATGAGTTAATATTTATCAGGTATAATCATTGCATTAAGGTGGCTTGATGATTGTGAAGCAACGTGTCCGGTAGGCGGTAAGGCTTGTGTTATGTGAAGTGTAAGCACCAGTGGTGGCATGAGGGGCGGTTAGACAATCTTAAATGTGTCAAAATGGGGTTGTTGGGTCGGGTTGTGCTGACCCACAAATACGTTTTTTTATTTATTTGTTTGAGGTTTACAAATTATTAATGTTTTAACTATTGATTAGAAAACTATATTGGTGGAATCATAATCTGATTCCGAATTGAAACAGTTAAGGAGGTATGTATTTTGAGTATATTGTTGGTGCCTTTTTGTTCTTGTTTAACTAGTTTTTTTTTCCTGACAAATAATTACTCATTCAAAGTGGGATTTACTGGGTACGGTTGTTATTGTATATGGTTTAGGAAGGGGAAATATGTAATTAATTTTAAGGATTTGGTAAATATGTAATAGATGATCTTTGAAAGGGGA
This sequence comes from Helianthus tuberosus, assembly GCA_030545235.1. Lineage (NCBI taxonomy): Eukaryota > Viridiplantae > Streptophyta > Magnoliopsida > Asterales > Asteraceae > Helianthus > Helianthus tuberosus. The sequence continues at coordinate 141,441,969 of CM060448.1, read as the reverse complement.
TATATGTAAATAATCATTGTAAAAAAAGTAAAAAAAAAAGACTAACCGTCGTCTTTTTATTAAATTTAGGTCACAAATTCTTCCTCATTCAAAACCTTCACCCCCAACTTCCAAGCCCGAATTTCAAAATTCAATCACAGATTTACTCTAAAATCAACAAATAATTGATCAAGATGCCGCAAGTGAGGATCATAGCGAAGAATTTCATGGATATGGTGGCTTCATTACCCGCCATGAAGCTTGACAAGTTATATGATAATCCCTTCATCTGTGAAGCCATTCTAAGGTAATTATTATTATTATCTCTATACATCGTATTAACTTTATATTCATCATATATATATATATATATATATATATAGAGGAAGGTTAACGTACATTACGGCTTAACGTACATCACGTACGACAGGTAATTACGCACGTTCATTTTAAAATCACGCATGTTGAAACATAATAATCACGCATATTGAAAACATTAATCACGCATGTTATAGAACAAATCACGCACGTTGTCGTACGTGAAGTATGTTAAGCCGTAATGTACGATATATATATATGAATAATAGAGATGAGTGTTTATTGGATGAAAATCTTGACAGATCTTTGCCACCATTGGCGAAGAAGTATGTTCTCCAGATGCTGTATATAGATGTTGCTGTGACAGACAGTTTGTTGCAAGAGTGGGTTCTTGCTGATGGTGCTTCAAAGCATAAAGTTGCTGTTGATAGATTAATTCAGTTGAGAGTCTTTACTGAAGTTGTTGATAGGTACATTTTTTCCATTTGTTTGAGTCACGTTTGAAGCTTATCTTTGATGGATTAGATTCTTTGATACTCGTTGATTTTGAAATTTGAAGGTTGAATTAGGTTCTTATGTTTTAAGGATGAACAGTAGACCCTGTAGGCTGTAGTAATTGCATTAGTTTCCCAAAACACTGAGGTTTTCTCTAGGGGTGTGAATTTTGACACGATCTGAAAACACCACACGAACCTAACATGAAATTTGCGGGTTTGGGTTTAGTCTAAACGGGTTCGGGTCAGTTTCAGATTGAACCCGCAAACTGTTTAGCGAAATGGGTCGGGTTCGTGGGTTGACCCGTTTAACCCATTTATATTATAGTTTATTTATTTATAATATGTTTTATGTCAAAAATTAAATTGGGTGTGTGTTTAATGCCATAATTATAACTTAAAAAGAGAAATTGACATAAGATTTTATAACTAAAATCATAGTTGTTAAAAGCCATTGCCTCTTGCGCCTAGGCCCATTTTCCAAGCTAGGCGAGGTCATTGCGCTTTAAGTCAAGGAAATTGCGCTTTAATTCTCCAGGTGAGGTTCAAGCGCAGATTTTGACGAGATTCCTATATTCCGGAGAGTTTCCGGCCAGATTCTCTAAGTTCCGGCAAGATTCCAGCCAAATTTCTACTTTTATCAAAGGAAAACTACTTTTCTACACTAATATTTTAGAACTTTTGGTACTAAATAGATGATATTAAATGTTATATAATAGCTTTTGTTTATTTTATATGAAGAATACTGTTAATTTTCTAATACATAGAATATTTAAAATTGTTTTCATTGTGCGCTTTTTTTTCTCAGGCACTCGCTTTTTTGCGCCTAGGCCCCAGGCGAGGCCTATGCGCCTTGAGTGCTCCTAGTACCTTAAATAACTATGACTAAAATGTAATTGTATAGTACACATTTGTGTTTTTTTGTAGTAAAGTTGAGTAGGATAACACCTAGGTGACTTGACGTGTTCTCCTGTTGCGATTTGAAGTGCGCGTTGTTGTCTGAGGCGTCGGTTCAGGCGCTTTTTGTATAAATTGTAGGAGATAGCCGCAATGTTTTGGTTGAGAGGGACAAGAGAGGAAGTGAGTTGGTTATAAAAGGAGATCGTATCTGTCTCTCATTAATACTATTGTCATCTGTTTTTTGGATTCGATTCTTTGTATTCATTGGTAGAAGGCAATGTACATCATGTAAAGCGATATAATAATTAATAAATATTATATTTCTGATGGACTGAATTTTGTCTGCAGGAAAAAGGAGACCACTTACTTGTTAAACCAGAAGTTCCGGATGAACCTCCGGGAGCATATTATTCGCGGGTAAGTTATAAATGCTCATTGGTGATTCTCATTTGCCTATTTTGGCATCTTGCTACTTAGTGATTCCGCATTCACTTGTCACTTGTAGTGGTGTACCGCCAAGAGAACCTATGGCTGCAAATATAACCGTACGGCTCCCAAGCTTGGAGGATCTAGACAACTATGCAGCTCAACAATGGGAGGTATACCGTATACAACATAGACGAATTTTTTTTATATATCATGTTTACGTTACTTTCCTTGGGTTAAGTAGTTGATTTCTACCTTCTAGAACGTTTACCACTGAGTTTGTGAACACAATATTTTGGTTTCTACCTTTAATCATTTTTGCAGCTCTGGTTTATTCACTTTCATGACTTGCTATTGTGGCAATCTAGTGTTTCTTGCTGCATCTCATAAACTCTGCGGAAGCTGAGATTACGACGAAAAGCATCAGCCCTTCAATGATGAAAGTCTTCCAACGAGGCCTTTTAAGTCAAAGGTATGTTTTTTATGATTATTGCTGTGCGGGTCATATTGAATACAGATTTTATCTTTTAACACTATGGATTCTGACATATTAAGGTTGGTCCACATTTCCACAGAGACAAAGAAGGTCCGAGGCTTACTGAAAGTGGTTTCCAGTTTTTGGTATGACAATTATGTAGCTGTAATGCTATATTAATACTCTGTATTATATTGTATTAAATTTAATTATCATTTGTTTTTCCTTGCAGCTAATGGATACCAATGCACAACTCTGGTATATCATCAGAGAGTATATCAGTAATTCAGAGGTATTCATTCCCGACACTTCCTATCATATCGGATCATTTGGTTGACCCAATTATTATATATATAACTAGTAAATTTCCCCGCGCTATGTGGCGGGTCCAAATATAAAGTAACTCGGATTTGTACAGTAAAGACCTGAATCGTTTGTGAACAAAAGTTACGTCAAAACGTAGATAAACTGAAGATGTACTAAAAAATAAGCACAGAAATGTATTATATATGGCCTGACTTATTTGTGAAAGAAATTTACGTCGAACACCAACCTGGACTTATACCGACACGTACATAAAAATAAGAAAAAAATATGTTTTTAAAGTTAAAAATGGTGCCGTGTGTTGCGGTGGCGCCAAAACATAAAGTAAGTCGAATTTATAAAGCCTAACAAAAACATATTATATTTGACCCGACTTGTTGTAAAACAAAATTTATGCCGAAACGTAGATCAACTGAAAACGTACAAAAAAAACATACTATATCTGAGCCTGCCCATTTTCAAAGAAACGCAATCAACATGAATTTATACCAACACGTACATAAATATAGGTATGTAAAAAATGATTATAAAGTTTTTAGAAAGTTGAAGGGTTGTAAGTGCCGATACTAAATGTTGAAGGGTAAAGGCTAAAACAAACAAAAACTTACTAAAAGACAAAAAAAAGAGTTAAATGCCATTTTAGTCCCTGTGGTTTGGGCCATTTTGCCAGTTTAGTCCAAAGGTTTGAAGTGTTGCCATTTTAGTCCAAATAGTTTCAAACGTTGCCATTTTAGTCCATTGGGTTAACTCCATCCATTTTTTCTATTAACTAGAAGGGCAATTCGGTCATTTTATATGTAATTCTGTTAACTAGAAGGGCTATTGTTATCATGACGAACCGAACATATACCAACATCATCGGCACCAATATTGTTTTGTTTCTATCGGAACTGGTATTTGTTTTTATCGACATTGGTATTGGTATTGTTATTAACGGAACCGGTACCGGTATTCGTTTTTATGGTTTTCAATATAAAACACATTCTTTTGCGTATATCATGACTTTAAACCAAGTGTCTGTACCATACCGATACCATCACGAACCCAACTGATACCGACCGAATCTCTGCCACAACGTGCGGGGAAATCTTGCTAGTTTCTAAAATAAACGAGCTGTCCGTTGGTGTTTTTTCGATTTTACCATATATATTTAAACCTTTTATGAACAGGATAGAGGTGTGGATTCAGCAGATCTCATCTCATTTCTGCTTGAACTTAGCTTTCATGTTACTGGCGAGGTATCCGATCTTTCACATATATAAAACATGATTGATACATATTTATTGAGGAGTTGATATCTATAACTTGTGCACAGGCGTATAACGTGAACACTTTAGATGATATACAAAGGACAACAGTTAAAGACCTTGCAGACTTGGGCCTCATCAAACTCCAGCAGGTGAATGCTACTATATTTTCAAATAGTTTAAATTTTATCGTATGTGTTTATGAGTTATGACTTCTCTATATTGGTATCTCTGTTTCTCTAGGGGAGGAAAGACAGTTGGTTCATTCCAACTAAACTGGCTACAAACCTCTCTATAAGCCTGTCGGATGCGTCATCAAGGAAACAGGTAACTTTCCCAAATTTGTAAAAGAGTAAATTGCCATTTTTATCCCTGAGGTTTGGCCAGTTTTGCGACTTTCGTTCATAGGTTTGTTTTTCTGCATCTGGATCCAAAAGGTTTGAAATATTGCCATTTTCATCCGGCTAGTTTACTCCATCCATTTTTCTCCGTTAAATCAGGGGTATTTCGTCTTTTTTATCTAGTAAGGATATTTTGAATACTTGTATAATGCTAAATGCTTGTACATAAAGTGAAAAAGACCAAAAGTTAACAAAAAAGACGAAAATACCCCTGACTTAACGGGGAAAAAAGATAAGTTAACAAGCCAGATGAAAATGGCAAGATTTCAAACCTTTTGGATCCAGATGCAGAATAATAAACCTTTGGTAGAAAGTCGCAAAACTGGCCAAACCTCAGGGACGAAAATGGCATTTTACGCTTTACAAAATTTGATGAATTCATCCGGACAAATTTGTAAAATATATGCTCTGCTTCAGGGATATGTTGTGGTGGAAACAAACTTCAGGCTATATGCCTACTCCACCTCTAAGCTACATTGTGAAATCTTGAGGCTCTTTGCCAGGTACTCATTACGCTATTTCCGTATATTTATGTTCTATTAGCAGTAGAATATTGTTGATCTCTCTCTCTCTCTCTCTCTGCTGACTGTTAAGGTTTACTTTTGTGCAGGGTAGAATATCAACTTCCAAACCTTATTGTAGGATCCATTACAAAAGAGAACTTGTACAAAGCCTTTCAAAATGGCATTACAGCCGATCAGGCAAGTATAAAATACGCACACATACATACAGGCGTATGTGTATATATCGAGGGCCGTTCTATACGGAACACATTTTAAGTAGAGAACAGCAAGAACCGTGACAACCACATAAGCTCTTTACTTATTAGTTATTACTTTATCTGTATATATAACCGCCTTTCTTTCTCTCTCCCACTATATCTGTAGAGCACTTTCTAAAAGTGCTTACGCTTGCCCGGTTCCCTACTAAAATTGGATCTGTAATGAATGCTCTCTATGACTCTATCATCGTTGGGCGTATTGGCTGGTTTGTCTAATTTATGTTTTCTTGTTGAAATAGTTTGTAACCCTAATCCACAGTTGTCAATAGCGGCTACAGCGCGCTACGTAGCGATGCACCCATATGGCGCTATAGGGTTTTTAGCGACAAATAGTGACTAAATCTGTAATTTTTTTATTTGTTATTCTTTACAAAATATAAATAGCGATGCCCATTAGGGTTTTTTTTTGTTTCAAGATTGAAAAGTAGTGTATTTAGATGAAATATACATGTAAAAAGAGCATATTTTGATAAAATATACATGTAAGACATTTCTTAAATTTTCTATCACTTTATCGCTTAACATGAAATAGTGGGCGCTATTTCGTCGCCATCGCTACGTAGCATATTGGTAGCCTTGTCCTATTTACCGCTAATCGCTATTGGCAACTATGCCCTAATCTTAGTATTATAAATATAAATAGCTGTCTAGGCATTGTAATTTCTTATCACCTCAATAGTAAATCAAACCCTAGTTACAGCCGTGAACGTAGGTTAGGTTAGACCGAACCACGTAAATCCCTCGTGTTTTTTCTTCTGTTTTAGTGTTTGTGCGCGAGTGTCCCTGTTTCAGAACTGTCGCCGCCGCCATAATCAGTTTGTCTCCGCCAGTCAACAGCAGGGCATGCTGGTTAACTGTTGGGGGTTTGACTAGTATAAGATCGATGTTAACACAAAAGAAAGGAACTTTCTTTAAATCCAGTTTAGAAACTTGAGAAACTGTGATGCAGATTTTATATTTATTTGAATTTCAATTTCCTAATAATTTGTTATTTAGTTTCCTATTTTATCTTTTTCATAGTTATAAATTAGGGTCTAGGGTTATTTGTTTATTCAGTTTTTGATTGAATTTTATTGAAGAGAACTTTGTTCTTGGAACCTTTGGTTCATATTATCATCTTTGATTAACTAATTGTTCTTGAGCCATTTGATTGCTTCCGAAACTGCATCAGGTGGTATCAGAGCTTTGGTTTTCAAATGGCTCTACGTGAAGGCGAGTGTTTTCTTGTTCGAAGAGTCGCCGACCGAGGCATCGACAAGAACATTGGTGATTCACGTGTTCGTGGAGATCGATTAAACCGTGACCGTAGATCCGCCGGGCGAGGCAACGAGAACGGAAACCGTGATCCACGGGATATTCTTAAGATCAAGAGACTCCGACAACGAGTCCATTACCTCGAGTTACAACACGAGATCTGGCAACTCAAGCAAAGGATTCGAGATCTTGAGGACTCATCGTCTTGGAAGGAAACGAAACCGGAAGAACCTGTCGGGGACGAGTTATCCGGGGACGAGGAGCATCCAACCAATGGCGACACCATCTATGATTCTCCTCCCGTGTATGATGAATACGCGGATGAGGATTGGTATTCTTGGGTTACCGGTGATGGTCAGAACTTACCGGGTGATGAATCGGGTTTCAAAATTCGTAATGTTGAAGGTGTTTCTGTGGTCAATGGTGGCCATGCAAAGGTTAGCAACGATAATTTGCTTTGTTCTCTTATAAATGTTGCAAGCATCAATGTTTGTGGACCCACGGTGGTGATCAGTGGTCAGGCTAATGAAGAAGATAACTCTCTATTGGTGGGAGTTGTTTGTGAGACGGTGGTCAAGGGTGGTCATGCTTTACCCTTGGATTACACAAGAACCTCGCCAAATAGTTTGGAAGGTGACGAATTAATTGCCCAGTTTTCGGAAGTCACCAAATATATTGCATATTTGAATATTTTTTCCAAAATTCAAGATATGGATAATTTGAATTTTGCTAAATATTTGGATAATAATTATGGTGGGCTAATTAAAGATGATGAAAAAGTGGAGATGGTTACAGTGCACATGGACTTGCATGTTGCAAGTGGGTTTCATGATTACATAGATAACACAAATGAATTAGGGGATTGTGGGCCTTTCATTTACACCAATAATGAACAAAACATAACAGGCTCTATGAAAGTGTTGATTGTGAACATGAGTTGGTCTAATATTGCATTTGACCCGGGTGGTACAAGTCTAGAGTCGGGCAAGATGATCAAAGAAGTTGGATTGTTTAAGCGGGTCATCACAATAATAATTCATAATCGGGTTGATGTTCCTTTTGACCCAGGTGGGTTTGGTTCGAAGGCAAAACTCGAGGACGAGTTTTTTTCGAAGAGGGGGAGTATGATGCAGGGATATCAGATATTATTTTATATTTATTTGAATTTCAATTTCCTAATAATTTGTTATTTAGTTTCCTATTTTATCTTTTTCATAGTTATAAATTAGGGTCTAGGGTTATTTGTTTATTCAGTTTTTGATTGAATTTTATTGAAGAGAACTTTGTTCTTGGAACCTTTGGTTCATATTATCATCTTTGATTAACTAATTGTTCTTGAGCCATTTGATTGCACGCGAAACTGCATCAAACTGCAGTGCCCTTTTATAGGATATTGGTATGTCGAAAATTATCTGCATGCATGTCGCACGTCCATCGGTTAAGACTGTGACAGTTTAGAAGTAGTCTTTTAACTGTTCTACCCAAAATGTTTTATTCTGTAGGGGTAATCTATTTTCTTTCTGGTTATGCAGATAATTTCATTTCTTCAGCAGAATGCTCATCCTCGTGTTGCCGAAAGAGTGCCATCTGTACCAGAAAACGTCACGGATCAGGTTCCCCATCGCCTTTACTATAATTTATTTCACGGCAAAGTTATATCGCAAATTCTTTTTTTTTTATACTTATACAAGCACCCAGTGAACCAGAATCATATGATCACTAATCCGTAATGATGACCATCGGTTAAGTAAGAAATCTTGAAAACATAAATAATGCAACTATATGAAACACTCGGACGTTTATGGTATAAAAGAAAATAGTACTAACATGGCCGATAATGCACCCGCAACTCCGTAAGCTCCTCTTCAAATGCTGTTGATTGACTTTTACTAATTGGTTATTAATATTCACTACAGATTAGGCTATGGGAATCAGATCTAAATAGGGTCGAGATGACGCCAGCTCATTTCTTTGATGATTTCCCATCAAGGGTAAGAAAAAGGATCAAATTCATATATACCCGTTTCTTTAAATACATTTTATGATATGACCATTATGCCCTTCACTTTCTCTTTACACTTCAAACTCATACTATGATACTAATGCTAGTTTTGAGGGAAAGATATAAATTTCATGAAGTGAAAAAACAGATATATATAGTTCGTTATTGGGTAAATATAAATTTATACCAAGTTTTAATGGGTATATCACAAACTGCCAAATGGTAGGTGTTTCTGGTATGTCTTTGTTTATAATTTTTATTTGCCCCTGTAGGACGTGTTTGAAGCAGCCTGCGATTTCGCAAGAGAATTCAGCAGTTTACTATGGGAAGACTCGAAAAAGATGCGCCTTATAGTGAAATCCGAAATCTATGGGCACATGAAAGATCATCTCAGCCGTCAAAAATAGCTTCAGCATTCAACTGTTGGTTTTTTCGGAAACCAAAGAGACCTATAAGAGTTTAAATTGCAAACTCGATTCACTGTTATATATTGTTTAATTTTTTCAGTGTCTCCCCTACTTTAATGATATAATCACAAGGATTTAGATACAATAATCGATAATAATTTAGATATGTATTAGGTTTGCGGTGTTTTTTTTATTGACTGAGACGCCTACTAAAGCAAGCTGGTCCAAATGAGATTGGCAACACACTAAGCCGCGACATCTGTGGCAAAGAAACAGAATTATGTGATGACCAAACACCTCTTTGTCCACACGAGCAAACAGAAATGAAAACCTCTTTTCCTTCGATATCGTCTTTATTAGAATCAAACTAGCTTGTTGGCGTCTCGATATGGACAGCATATCAGATGAAACTTAGGGTGGTGAAGTGTACCGGCATATGCTACGGCACCATGAAGCGCTGTTGACTTGGGACTTTATTCAATCAAAATCAACGAATAAACCCGTCGAATTGTAACTAAAACATCTATACAATCTGTGACCCCAAAAAAAAGAATTCACACGAAGAAAAAATAAAACACACTAAAGACGTACACTAGTACTAACACCACAACATGTAAGAGATACAGGTTCCATTATGAAATGATGCATACCCGAACCGATTATGTCACACCAGACACCTAGCACCAACTTCCATACTTTATACACGGATGATTTGACATATCGTTTTCTAACACCATAATTAGCAGTTCGGTCTGAAATTTTCATTAAAACTGATTGAACAGAACTAAACATACAAGTGTTGTGAGCCCTAAGATTTTGTATTCGGGGCGTTTTGCATTTTACATTTCCATTTGTTCTAATTTTCTGTTTAATAAATTGGATAGATCCACACCCGACTCAACTTTTTCACGTCAACTTCGTTTTTAACCCGCGTAAATCCTGCTTAATTTCGTGTCTCGCTTAATTGTGTTTAGTACCCTCAAAATTCCTTTAATAATCTATAGTAAAACAAAATTAGTAATTAATAACCTGTTCATTTTGTCACCTCTGGTCTCAACTCTTTTAAATAGAGACATTTGTAGACTTATGCAAGCCTGAAATATGTATATACATTTACTGTAGGCAAAGTGTACAAATGGATTTCATGATCTTCAGGTTGTAACACCCATTCGATAGACATTTCAGCATTCAAGCATATACATATTCACTACATACAATTACCACAACCGTTTTATGTTGCAAGTAAACTATCTTAGCTTCAACCCCGTGCCCGCAACAAACTTTGGGCCGGGTTCATCTAAACAACAATCAACAACAAACCATTACCATTCTAAAAACCCAAACCGACCCAAACAAGTCTCGGGCTTTCTTCATTTGATGAAGGGGTAGATATGTAAATTAGTACGGATGCAGGGGTTAATGGGCTCACATCAAATGCGAGTCATAGGTGTCGGAATTTGAGTCAGGAATAACAAGAGGCAGGTTGTCCATGTACATGAACAATCTCTTCAGATTTTCTCTTGTTATTGTGGCCATGTCAATGGCTTCTTTATGGTCAACATATACCCACAGCTCACTTGAGTCAACTCTCTTTAGGCTGACTCGACAAAACGGGCATGATAGGGATCTTGTTCGCCTGCCATAAAGTAATTTCATCATGTGAAAAAATATAAAATTTATGTTTTGGATAACTAAACTAAAAATATTCAATTGTGTAATAGGCCAAACGAGTCAAATTAAAGAGCGAGATAAAGGAAATGGGTCAAACAGGTTGAAAGGCATAACAAGTGTATTACGAGCGCATAAAGCCCTCCTAAACCAATTTATTCAATATTTCAGAATGTAATTGTTGTAATCATCTCACACACTAATTAACTATAAAAACGTTCAAACGTTTTGGACAAAAACTAATGTTTGTACTTAAAATGACCCGTTTTCACCAATCCTCTAGGTACAAACTCCAGTCTCCAAATTAAACAGTAACCTTTGGAATGGCCAAAGTGGTAATTTTTTTTTTGTTGTATTAAATATTAATGGATTTTAAATTTATTTTACATGAACTAATTTGCGTATAACTCTTTAGTCTTTACATCAAAATTTATTTGGGCCAAACTACTTTTTGGTATGGGCTGAAACAGGTTGGATATAATTGGCCCGCAAACACCTTATCGTTCATTTTTTGAACTTTTTTTTACAAATCGGCAATAAAAATTGTCCAGGCCAGAACACATTTAAGAAGCCACATCTTAACCAAAGAGAACTAATTCAAACAAATAAGACCTCACGCCGCCCTTATATGAGGCTAAAAAATCACAATCCAAACTTTCTATGGCATCTAGAGTGAAGACATAAAATTAGTTCACACGCACACACATATATGTAAAGCTTTATATGATACATAAGACAATTATGCAAGAGCTTGATCGCATCTCTTTCTCTCTCACTACATCTAGTCACCACTACGTACAGGTGCTTAAGCGGTTCTCAACTTATAATTGGTCCTACATTCAACGGCCCTCTCTCTCTCTCTATATATATATTAATATATGTGTGTGTGTGTATAAAGAAATTATTGATAGATATAGGGGAGCATACCAGTCACTGTAACATTTTGAGCACATGGCATGGTTACATTTGGGTAAGACGAGTTTGCTATTCATCTCCATACAAATACCACATTCTTCTTCCCGTTCAATGTCAACGTCAGAATATCGATTGTAATCTTCATCTTCTCGTTTTTTATACCTTTCCATGCATACCTTCTTTTGCTTTCTTTCTTCAGAATCAGTGACACCACTTTGAAGTTGCATTAAAGACGGATATATGATTCCTATGCATCACAACATGAAACAACAAGATAAACAAAACATACATAGAACAAAGAAAGACGCCAACAACTGGAATAAAGGTTGACGTTTGACTTGGGTAAAAAAGTCAAAAGTGTTCGGGCCTTTGAATCATACCATAGAATTCTCTTATGCTCGCTTTCCGTTCATGTGTGGACATGGTGGTGGTGCCATCATCGTAAACCTGATGTGCGAGCGGAAAACTTTATTAACTGCTAAATCGTGGGAATGGAAATACTAAAACGGGTTTGAATATTTGACCTGAAATATCAAGATCCTCAAGAGTCCGAGAGCACCCGCAAGGTGGCAGTCTGACCACTGAACAAAGAAAAGGAAAAACTGTGCAGCCGGGCTATACGACATTCTCATCTGCACACACGCACCATTGTACTCCCGTGAAAAATCAGATGCCCTGCCCCATCATACAAGAAAAACATACATACACTTGCAACAACAGAAACAAATTTACCAATAAATCATCATCAGTCTTAGATATAAGGCGTGTTTGGTTTGATCTCAAAAGTCAAAATGTGTAACTTTCTAATTATAAAGATACAAGATCAAATTTTAAACTTTACCCTTTTAAAAATGCATTAAAACAAGCATACAGTTACAACAACAGCAACAAATTCACCAACAATCATCTTCAATCTTAGATATAATGCATGTGAGATTTGACCTCAAAAGTCAAAGGGTGTAACTTTCTATACTATAAAGATTCAAGATGAAATTATAAACTTTACCCTTTTGAAAATACATAAAAAACATACAATTACAACAGCAAGAAATCTACCAACAAATCATCATTAAATTTTGGATATAAGTTATGCTAGATTTGACCTCAAAAGTCAAAGTTTGTAACTTTCTACACTATAAAGATTCAAGATCAAATTTCAAACTATACCCTTTTAAAAATGCATTTCATTTCATTATTTGAACATAATCCAACCACTTTTTCTTGGTGAACCAATCTAGATCAACAAGTAAAAATCTACTTAACAAAATTTACCAATTGTTTTAGTTTTTTTATACCTCAAAACTGGCCAACATAGAAAACAACCCACACCACATGTTAAGAATCATTGTTAATAACAATTTAACAAAACAAAAAAAAACAAAAAAAATCAAAATGTTTTCAAATACCCTTTGAAAGTCAAAACTGAGGGCTTTTCTTTTGATTGAAAAATCAAAATGAGATACCTTTATCCCATACAGAAGCAATCACTAAAGTCAAAAGAACACAAACACATGATTAATTTTGACCAAATACGAGTCAAAATTAGCTCATAAATCAATCTGAAAAAAAAAAACTAATTTTCTCTAAAAGATCAAAATCCCAGAAACCAAATTGAACAATTCATGAAAAGAACATAAATTTCTTTTAAAAAAATCAAAACTTTAACAACACCCACACCAAAAAAAAAAAAAAAAAAAAATCTTACAGAGTATTGGCATGTTGAATATCCGCTTCAAGAACTTTGAGAGAATCCTTGAAAGATCTTCTCATTGATCCCACATACATCTCTGTTTTTTTCACACAAATTCACACACCATCCACTGACAAATTTCTCTCTCTAAAAAATATAGTTTCTCTCTCTAGAAATAGTGGGATTAGTGGTAACTTCTTCTCTCTGTTCTCGAGTGAACTGAAGAAAGAAGGAAGGGGAGAAGAAGAACTGTGTCAATGTAAAGGTTACACGTGGATAAGAAGCTGGTGGAACTTTATTTAAAGATTTTCATAGTGGTCTAATTATATGGGTTAAGATACAAAGTTTATTTGGATAGAAATATTTGAAAATAATTTTGATAATCTATTTATTAATGAAGAACTAATATTAAATGAGTAAAATTAAAGAAAAAAAAGAGGTGTATGAGTTTGTCTAGAATCATTCTAGTCAATTCAAGACAATAGTTTTTCTCTCCTCTAATTTCCTCTCATTTTTTAAACGTTCATAACTCTTTCATACGACATTATTTTTTACCCAGTTATGTAAAACGTAATGGACAAAAAAACGTAAAAATGTTTTTTTTTCTAAAACGCAATGGACAAAAAACACAAAAGAAATGTGTGATTTCTAAAACACAATGGCTGGAAAATGTTGGTTCAGTTCTGTTTGAGCATGAGGGAAAACAGTAAATCATACCTGTCACAGCAGAAAGTCCAGTGGAGAATCCAGTAATGGAGTTCGACATGCTTGTCATCGTGATTTGGTTCCTCCTTAGGGTGCTGACTGATGATTGGGCTTAGAGAACCGAAAAGGGTATCGGTTAGGAGAGGAGGACGAATTATGATGTTATGTCTAATGGGGTGTGAAACTGAGTAAACCTTTAACCTCCACTTAATTCTCCTTATATAAGCACCCAGGAGGAAACCTAATTAGTTACTAAGGGTAATATGGTCCATCAACAATTACCAACTAATTTAAATAATAGGTTATTATATATTTTGATCTTTATTATGTAAATGATTATAATGGCTATAGATTAAATATTGTTACATAATATATTTAATCTTACATTCTCCCACTTAGCCGAGTAATCATTTACTATGAGTATTAGATAAGCCTGATCAGGAGTTAACACTCATTTTAGCCTTAAACAAGTACTATAGCAGAAAAATACAGCCGTTGAATCATTATGCGACTCAGGACCCCCATTAATCATACTATAGCCTTAATTTAAAACCTAATCGTCATGATCAAAATACGCGTAAGCCCTTTGTTTGATTTGTAACTTTATTTGTCAATATGCCATTATACCGGTTGAACATATTCTAAGAGACATACAAAATCAAACTGAGGAAATTTCATTAACATAAAACATAAGCTAGTACAATATGCTCAAATAAGGTCTTTACAAAATCCCATATTACGAACATGTTCTTCATAAACTTTAGGAGGGAGACCTTTAGTCATTGGATCCGCAAGCATATCCTTAGTACTAATATACTCGATACAAAGATTATTTTCCTCAACTCGTTCACGTACGAACAGATATTTTGTATCGAGATATAAACCAGCTCCAGTCGAACTGTTACTGTTCGAGAAACTAACGGCAGCTGAATTATCACAATAAAGCTTCAATGGTCTAGAAATGGAATTAACGATTTTGAGTCCAGTGATCAGATTTCTAAGCAACATTCCATGACAGGTTGCGTTATAAACAGCAATGTACTCTGCCATCATTGTGGAAGTTGTGGTCAACTGTTGTTTATGACTCTTCCATGAGATAGGGCCACCTGCTAACATAAAGATATAGCCCGAAGTGGATTTCTTGTCATCTTTGCACTTTGCAAAGTCAGAATCAGAATAGCCCACCACTTCTAAATGATCACTTCTTCTATAAGTCAGTTTATAGTCTTTCGTCCCTTGTAGATATCGAAGTACCTTCTTAGCTGCTTTCCAGTGATCTAGGCCAGGATTAGTCTGATAACGGCCTAACATTCCAGCAATATAAGCAATATCTGGGCGAGTACAGACTTGAGCATACATCAAGCTCCCGACTACTGACGCGTAAGGTATCTGGCTCATTTGCTCCTTCTCAACCTCTGTTGTCGGACACTGGAATGAACCGAAAACATCTCCCTTAACTACTGGAGCGACGGAGGGTTTGCACTGTTGCATGTTGTAACGCGTAAGGACACGATCTATGTAGGCCCTCTGGGACAATCCTAAGATCCCTTTGTGTTTATCTCGGTGAATTTCGATGCCAATGACGTAAGAAGCCTCTCCGAGATCCTTCATGTCGAAGTTATGCGAAAGTAACCGCTTCGACTCATGCAACATGTCTAAACTATTACTTGCCAATAGAATATCATCTACGTAAAGGACAAGTATAGTAAAGTTGCTCCCACTCATCTTGAGGTAGGTGCATTGATCCACTTGATTCTTCATAAAACCTTGCTTCTTCATGACTTCATCAAACTTGAGGTACCATTGACGTGATGCTTGTTTTAACCCGTAAATGGATTTCTTCAACTTACAGACTAGATGCTCCTGACCTTCAGGTTTAAAACCTTCAGGCTGCTTCATGTAAACATCTTCATCCAAATCTCCGTTAAGGAAAGCGGTTTTAACGTCCATCTGATGTAACTCCAAATCGAAATGAGCTACTAGGGCCATGACGATCCTTAATGAATCTTTACGAGGGACAGGTGAAAACGTCTCTTGATAATCAATTCCCTCTTTCTGAGTGTAGCCCTTTGCAACCAATCTCGCTTTGTAGCGTTCAACGTTACCATTCGGATCCAATTTTGTTTTGAATACCCATTTACATCCTACGGGTTTGGCTCCGTTGGGTAATTCTACCAAATCCCAAACGTCATTTTTCTTCATGGATTCAAGCTCATCAATCATCGCTTTATTCCATTGAGAAGACTGATCACTGCTAATGGCTTCATTGTAAGAGATAGGATCATTGAGCTTTCCAGCATCCATTTCAGTCAGGTAGGTAACATAATCATCCCAATTAGTAGGCCTTCTTTGCCTAGATGACCTCCTGAGTGGATTATCGGGTTCAGCGTTGTCTTGGTTTTGAGTGTTTGATGTGCCTTCGTCATGAGGTATAATGGGTTCTGATTGTAGAGGTTGTGCAGTAGCTTCAGGAACAGTAGTTGCATTGGGTACAAGAGGAGTAATCGGAGTAATGGTAAGCGACGAGTCTCTCCCCCCCGCGTCTTGTACTTCTTGCAATTCTTCGTAAGGGTTGGTACTGCTCCCACTGACCTTGAAATCCTCCAGGAACGCGGCACGCTTGGTTTCAACAATACGGGTGACATGGGAAGGACAATAGAAACGATAACCCTTAGAGTTCTCAGGATACCCGATAAAGAAACAGGTAACTGTTTTAGGGTCAAGTTTCCTTAGGAAAGGATTGTAAAGCTTCGCTTCAGCAATGCAGCCCCATACTTTCATATATTTAAGACTCGGTTTCCTTCCTGTCCAAAGTTCATAAGGAGTTTTAGGGACAGACTTAGAAGGAACTCTATTGAGTATATGAACAGCTGCTTTTAACGCTTCAGTCCAGAGGAATAATGGTAAATTAGTGTTGGCTAACATACTGCGCACCATGTTCATAAGGGTGCGGTTTCTTCTTTCAGCGACACCGTTCTGCTAAGGTGTACCAGGCATGGTGTATTGGTTCACAATCCCCTGGCCCTTACAAAACTCATAAAATGGACCAGGAGCTTGACCCACATCAGTATGTCGTCCATAATATTCACCGCCTCTATCTGATCTCACAACTTTAATCTGACGATCTAATTGCTTTTCAACTTCAGCCTTATAATCTTTAAAAGTTGTAAGAGATTCAGATTTCTCTTTAATTAGATACAAGTACATGTAACGAGAATAATCATCAATAAAAGTGATAAATGAAGTATGTCCTGTTATGCCAGCGATTTGGTAGGGACCACTAATGTCAGTGTGAATGAGTTCTAATAAATTAGAGCTCCTAGTGGCACCTTTCTTATTCGCTAATGTCATTTTACCCTTAAGACATTTGACACATGTTCCGAAATCAGAGAAATCGAGAGGAGGTAAGACTTCATCCTTCACAAGACGATTTAATCGTTCTTTTGAAATGTGGCCTAGACGCTGATGCCACAACATGGATGAAGTTTCTAAGTCTCGTTTCTCTTCCATCTTTGTGAGTGATTCATTAATATTATATGACAACAAAGATTTGGAAAAGTTATCTTCGAGTTCTAATCTATAGAGACCACCATCCAGAATACCAGTACCATAAAGAACAGAATCATAATGGATAGAGAGTTTGCGATGACCATGGGAAACAATAAAACCGTCCATGTCTAACTTTGGTCCTGATACAAGGTTCCGAGTTACCTCAGGAACATATAAGGTATCATAAAGTTTAATACATAAACCAGTTTTCATAACTAATTGTAATGTTCCAATGGCCTTCACTTCTAATTCTCGATCATCCCCAACCTTAAGCGTTCTTTGGTTTCTTTCCAGCTTCCGGATTGAAAGGAATCCCTGAGTAGAATTGGTAACATGAACCATAGAACCAGAATCAAACCACCAAGAATTAGCAGGAACACTTAAATTATAGGACTCAAGTATCATAAAATAATCGTTACCTTTCTTAGCCAGCCACTCCTTAAAATCAGGGCATTCCTTCTGCATATGTCCTGTCTTTTTACAGAACTTGCAGCGGATACTGCCTAAGGAGTTCTTAGAGCTGGAGGGTGCACTTGTATTAGGATGAGGGTTAGGCCTTTGGACTTTTGAAGCATCCTTCCTCTGATAATTGTTCTTCCTCTTCTTAGAGTTGGAGGTAGTGAAGTTGGCAACATCAGTATGGCGATCCATCCTCATACGCTCTTCCTCCTGTACGCACATGGCGACCAGCTCACTCATCGTCCATTTGTCCTTCTGAGTGTTGTAATTGATCTTGAATGCTTCAAAGGACGAAGGAAGCGAAGTAATGATGAAATGAACAAGGAAACCATCACTGATTTCCATTTCCAGCCCCTTCAGCTTATTGGCCATGTCATTCATCATCATGATGTGCTCGCGAATGCCACTCCTCCCATCATACTTAGTTGTCACCAGCTTGAGAATAAGAGTACTAGCGTGTGCTTTAGACGTCCCTTTGAACTGAGCCTCCACAGAAGCCAAGTAGGTTTTAGCATCTTCAGAATCAGGAATAGCTCCCCTGATTGCATTGCTTATGGACTGCTTCATAAACATGAGAGACATGCGGTTACACCTAGTCCACTTGTCATGAGTTAACTGCTGAGCAGCAGTACTTTGTGGAGTAAGGTCCGCTGGCTTATCCTCTCTTAGAGCATAATCGAAATCCAGCAGCCCGAGAGTAAGCATGAGAGCATCCTTCCATGCAGCAAAGTTATCACCAGTCAAAGGTGGAATTCCGCAATTTGGTGCTGATAGTGGAAATAAGATGAGCAAGTTATGATACAAATGAAGAAGTCCTAATGTGATCTAAGGGCACGTTAAACTAAGACAGGCATAAATAATGACCATTTTACATTATGAAGCTGTGATATTGTCTATTACTAACATCAAAATAATAGACTTAGCTAAAAAGTTCTACTTAAACGAAAACAAAACAGCTTTGGCCAGAAGTGTAATCATTTAAGCATATGTGCAAAGTGGTTGTAACAAATCAGCTTTGGCCAGAAATTGAAACAATCACTTTAGTTATGCACTTGTTGAGTATGCCATCTATGAATGAATTAAATCAGGTTTGGCCAGAAATTAATACATTCATGCTTATGATGCACACACAACATAGCTTTCGTAATACTTGAACGATAAGCAGATGTATCAAGTCAGCTTTGGCCAGAAATGATATATCAAAAGCTCATTCAAGTTAAGCTATTCTGGTTTTGCAAAACATTATCTGATTCTGATTAAATTAACTAAGTAAATTACATTAAACAGCTTGAAAATAATGAGGTTTCGAGTCATAGCCTTGTTGTATCGAGTCGAGACCTTTGTCTCGAGTTGACACGTTATGGTCTCGAGTCGAGACGTTATGTTCTCGAGTTGACACGTTATGGTCTCGAGTCGAGATCTAATGGTCTCGAGTCGAGACCTCTGCCTCAAGTTGATACGTTATGGTCTCGCCTTGTCACATTATGGTCTCGAGTTGTAATGATTTAATGGCCTTAGTCGAATCCTCAGTGGTCTCGAGTTGACACGTTATGGTCTCGAGTCGAGACCTTTGTCTCGAGTCCACTGTTGATAGCTGTTTCTTGTGATAACATAACTGAAATTCGAAATCTAAGGGATTATGAGATATTGTTTCCTGTTTTAAGATGATCTAATTTTATCAACATATTTCGAAAATTATGATATGTTTATCTAATAACAGTTTTTTTTCGAAAATCTATTGAAGACAAAATAGATCAAAACAGAAAAAACACTTTATAATCCAAATCATATTCCAAATCATAACAGAATTTTCGAATTTCCTAAGAACATGTGATGAACCCTAAACATAAAATAAAATTCTGGAACCCGAAACCTGAAACTTTTAATACTTCTAAACAGATTTCGGTTGTAAAACATAAACCCATTTGATTTCGAGTAAACATATGATTATTCCTTTCCCGAAAACAGGGATTTCGAGTGTATACCCACTCGAAAAACCGGCTGTTAATTCATAAGGTTTCAAAAACTTCGTTTTCCAAGTTTCAATCCCAGAATTATAGATACGAAAACAGAACCGACTAATCAACATATGCTCTGATACCACATGTTGGTTCAGTTCTGTTTGAGCATGAGGGAAAACAGTAAATCATACCTGTCACAGCAGAAAGTCCAGTGGAGAATCCAGTAATGGAGTTCGACATGCTTGTCATCGTGATTTGGTTCCTCCTTAGGGTGCTGACTGATGATGGGGCTTAGAGAACCGAAAAGGGTACCGGTTAGGAGAGGAGGACGAATTATGATGTTATGTCTAATGGGGTGTGAAACTGAGTAAACCTTTAACCTCCACTTAATTCTCCTTATATAAGCACCCAGGAGGAAACCTAATTAGTTACTAAGGGTAATATGGTCCATCAACAATTACCAACTAATTTAAATAATAGGTTATTATATATTTTGATCTTTATTATGTAAATGATTATAATGGCTATAGATTAAATCTTGTTACATAATATATTTAATCTTACAGAAAACACAAAGAAATGTCTTTTTTGTAAAACACAATAGACTAAAAACACAAAAAAATGTCTTATTTCTAAAACACAATGGCCAGAAAACACCAAGAAATGTCTTATTTCTAAAACGCAATGGCAAGAAAACACAAAGAAATGTCTTTTTTTTCTAAAACGCAATGGCCTAAAAACACAAAAGAAAGTGTTCTTACTAAAACACAATAGACTAAAAACACATAAAAATGTATTTTACCTAAAACGCAATGGACTAAAAACATTTCAAAATGTGTTTTTCTAAAACGCAATGGACCAAAAAACACATAAAAATGTGAAGATTTGATAAAATTCACTAAAATATCATTCCCCTTTATATTAAAATTTTCCACATGTCATAATCTTATTGCTTCGTATCATTTCTAACCAAAATAAACTTACTATTTGATTCTCTCATCTAATTATAGTAGGCGCATCAGTTCCCGTTACCTTGAGTTGTTATTAATGTTGCCACCACACGAGATTTGCTCCTTGTTGGGCTTGAATTTTGCATTACGGATACAATACAATACAGATTACATACATTAATGCTGACTCATAACATCATTTTGTTTATTGGTTTGTTGTGAGGTATTCACTCTTTTACATTATTCATTGCATACATTTAATTACTATCGGTTGCATGTAACGTTTTCATATACAAAATGGACTTAACAGTTTTACAAAAATTATAAGATTTACTCACCAACTATTTTTGAACTAAAAATACATTTTTCTACATGATACAGGTGATCAGTTGGACCAGTAGGATGGGCTTTAGATAAAGAAATTGGATTTACTTGGATTTTGAAGTTGAATTATTTTTGTTTATTTGTTTAAGTTGGATATTTGTTATTTGGATTATTTAACATTGAGCAATAATAATAATTAAACTTTTATAATAGTCTGTCTTAAGCTTTGAACAATCATTCATGCCTCGGTCACCTAGTCCGTTGCGGGTCGGGGTGTGACAGTGGTGACGGCGGATTGCAGTGGTAGGCGGTGACAGTGGGTGGCGGTGGTGGGGCGTCGGGGATGAGTGGTGGCGGCTGACACCGGTGGCGATGGTCGGTGGCGGTGGCGGAGGGTGTTCGGCAACGGTGGTCGTGATGAAGGGTGAGAGAGGGAATGAAATGAAAAATAAACAAGGGGTCTGAATATAATGAATTAGAGGGAATGGATGCGTTATGTAATGAGTGATTTCATTACCTTGATCAAATAAACACATTTTTTACAATCTTGCAATAGTGCAGTTTATTATACCTCTTATTCCTACATACCAAACACTACCTCAGGGAATACAAGTGTAACAGCCCAGCGTAACCGCACCATGATATTGTCCGCTTTGGCGGCCAGCACGCCCCCAGCGTCCGCCCCTCACATTTTTTCAAAACGCGTCATGATGATGAAGGTATCCAGCCCCTTATAAGGAAGCCTTTGTTCCCCTTCACAACCGATGTGGGATATCACAATCCACTCCCCTTAAGGGGTCCAGCGTCCTCGCGGGACCTTGCATCACCGGTCCGGCCCCGGCTCTGATACCATCTGTAACAGCCCAGCGTAACCGCACCATGATATTGTCCGCTTTGGCAGCTAGCACGCCCCCAGCGTCCGCCCCTCACGGTTTTTCAAAACGCGTCATGATGGTGAAGGTATCCAGTCCCTTATAAGGAAGCCTTTGTTCCCCTTCACAACCGATGTGGGATATCACAATCCACCCCCCCTTAAGGGGTCCAGCGTCCTCGCGGGACCTTGCATCACCGGTCCGGCCCCGGCTCTGATACCAATTTGTCGCACCCCCAAAATCCACAAGCGGAGTATCACCGCATGGAGGCGTGACTGACCAGGATCCAGCCACCAATCATTTTGAACAATGCAATTAAGTAAATAAAACTAAACCCAATATAATTGGTGTTCAAAAGAAACCAAACATGTTTTGGTTTTACGTACTATGCTTCCGCTAATCTATCTATTATATATAATAAATGAAAAAAATATGGGACACGTGGCATCCTGTGATGCTTCCTCAGCTTGGTTTGGGCGGGAAAACGTTCGGGTCACTTTTACATGTATATGGGTCTACGCGGTGTCCATTTTGAGGTTATGACCCGATTGTTTAAATAGTCAAATAACCTAAAACCTTCACAGCTTCTCTTGCACGCTATGTGCTTTCTTCTTCCTAAACCTTGAAGGCTATGGAGTTCAATCGATTCACGAAAATCATTAACGGTTAGTGAAGATCCGATAAAATACCTTGGATTCGTCAACAAGGTTTTCATTGATTTGATTTTATTTTTGATGTTTATCTTACAATTCGATTTACCTACATCTGATTTCTGAATCCCGTTTCTGATTTTATATGTGTTTTCGTTTTGTTTACATGCTCTCGGTTATACGCCTTGTAGTTCTTAGGGCTTTCTCGGTTATACATCTGATTTCTGAATCCTGTTTCTAATTTTGTTATTGATTGTTTTTTTCATCCAGGCAAAAAACGCCTGAAACTCATCAGATCCGGTGACGATTCTCACCGTCCGGCCAAAGCGCACACGGTTTTCCGACGAGGTTTCCGCTGGTGGTGAAATATCCGACGAAGAGGCTGTTTTCGTTCAGTTGCTTGAACAAGAGCTTGAGAAGTTCACTTCCTTTTTCGTTGAGAAGGAGGAAGAGTATATTATTAAATTGAAGGTATTACAATATCAGATCTGGATTTGTTTCACATTTTTGTGATATTTATTTGTGTTTAGATTGTATGCGAATGAATTTTAGGCAGAATGTTCTAATTAGGTCATTGAATTTAGGTTTTTGATGCGTAGTGTGCTTATAATGTTATAACGTTATGTTGAGTTTGTTGAATTAGATTACTTGCTGCTATTCATCATTAGGTTATGATTCTGTTAGTGTGTTGTGAATTCGGTTTCCTATAGCTTAGTGTGCTTATAAGTTATAATCTGTTGAACTGTGTTCGTATATAGTCTATATAGATTATTTGCAAATGAATTTTAGGCGAAACATGTTATGCGACTCATCGTTAGGTCATGTTTTTGTTACTTTGTGTCTGAATTCAGTTTTTGATGCGTACTGTGCTTATAATCTTATATCGTCACTGTCAGGTTTGTTAAACTGTATGTCGATTCTGTAGTTGAAATTGATTTTATACGTTTTTATTATTCTTGTGTAAAAGTCGCATAATTCTTGTGGGTTTTTATCAAGTTTTTTACCTTATCATCAGACGTTTGAATTACTTAATTTTTTCATCATAAACTTGATTACTTAACAATCTTACTATCAGGGTTTATTTAGTTTGAATATCGCATGTTAATTTTAATTGCCTTAATAAATTATAAAGAAATTACACCGATTATAATCGTATTATCGGTTTATTTATTGATGGGTCATTATCGTTTGGTGAATTTTGTTTTGACTTTGACCGTAAAAGGTGTAATCAAGATGAATTTTGACCTTGTGAATTGTTATTTTCACTGCAAATATAGAACCTGTGGATTGTTTATCTAAATTTTTATGTTTGTGATATGGCAAAGAGTTTATTCAAGCAAGAACATGATCTTGGTAAGTGTTTCCTTTGTTATATTGATATTAGGCCCGGGTCGGACCAATGGCGGACCTAGAAAAAAAATTTGTTCATGGGGGGCGATTGGGCGGCTTAACCAAAATTTTATGAGAGGCGATTCAGATTTTAGCGTATAAATAACAGTAAAAAAAAATTGTTCTTGGGGGGCGATTGGGTGGCTTAACCAAAATTTTATGAGGGGCGATTCAGATTTTAGCGTATAAATAACAGTAAAAAAATTTCATGGTTGACCCATGTCCGCCAATGGACTTTCGACTTACTATCCAGTTTTATTTTCTTTGTTACTTTTGGTGTTGAGAGTGATCTCATTGAGTTTGAGTTGTGTATCGGTTCGTTTCAGAGAAAAGGCGTGCTGAGGCTGCTAGAATTAGAGAAAAGTACCCTGATAGGATTCCAGTAAGTGTTGATCTCTCTCTAGATTTGTCATGTTTATATGGATATGACTCTTTTGCAGAACATGTATCAATATTTGCAGTTATAGTTTTAATTTCATTCTGGTGAAGAGAAGTATTGGTTATGTGATATGGTTCTAAAGTAATATTCTTGATTTTGTTTTGAGGTTAATTTTGATTTGGTCATTATAAGGTGATCGTGGAGAAAGGGAAGAGGAGCGATGTTCCCACCATTGATAAGAACAAGTATGTAATATGTATATGCTATAACTATTATAACGTTATTTTTCTCATTTAATCGAGAGTTAGTCAAACAGATATCACCTACGAGATATTTTGGAAACTTTGGAGGTATTCCTTAATTAATTATTTGTATTTGTATTTGTAATGACCAGCATACATGCTAAACAATGTTGATTTACGTTTTAGTTTTTCTATTTTTTGTGTCTAGGATGGTTATCCCCCAAAACCTTAGTTAAAATTTGTGGAAAGTCGCTTACCAGTTGCCACTAGAACTTGGTCCGAGCTAATCTATGGGTTGTTTGGTGCCTTACTTTTGTAGGTATTGTTACCTATTTATATTTTGTTCTAAATTATATGTTTTTACATCTGAACTTTATAAAGCGATCTCATGGGAGGATATTTTTTTAATGACATTTTTATTTTGATAATTGGATCTTAATTATTGATTTAACTATACTATAGTATAGTATTGGTTACTGGTTATTGTTTAACAGGTACCTTTAACGTTATTTTTTGTAAATATTTAACTCAATAGGTATGGTTTGATTTTAATTTTAAATAGAAATGAATCAGTGTGTGTTGAAATTTTTTATTAATGTAATTTAAATTTTCCTACCCGGGTATCTACCCGGGTGATAACCTAGTTACTTAATATATATGTTGATGGGAAAATTTTTGGAATTCATTGTTGACCTATCATTTTCAAATTAGACATTTTGTTACATTCTCTTAGCTAATCAAATAATCATAATTGATCTTTAACCAATAAATATAACAAAGACAAAAATTAAATAAATTATTTTGGATGATGATGTCTTTCATTTAAAATAACAAAGAAACAATGAACTCTAATGGTACATCTTCAACTACCCTCATCCCGTAGCAAGTGGAGGAGTTGACTTTTCAATTGGTGTTAGTTGGATAGTTTAATGATGCTTACCTAAATATGATTCTTATGTTTATGACGTTTTAGAAATAAACGCGTCTTTAAGACCGGTGAGTCTGGAATCACGTCCCTAGCCACATCGGATCAATAATGCCACCCTGAACATCATCTCTAAAGCGCCATTGAGGTCTTGTTCCTCATCAGCCAGTAACAAGTGCGAACGGGTGGGAATTTGTGGGGGCCACACTTGTCAACGGTCAAGAATAAAAAAAATGATTTCATATATAATAACTTTATATATATAAACAAACTCATATATTTCGTAAACCAACCTACAAGACACTCTCATCTCTTCCAAATCTCAAAATCTCTCTAATTTAAAAAAAAAAAAGTGGTCTCCCACTAGGACTCTTCGCAATCGATTCGTCACACTCCAACTCTTCATCCGACTTGGGAACGATTGATGACTTGATTATTGTTGCGGCTCAGGCGAGGTAAAAAAAGGAATTCGAAACCTCGCAAACACCTACCTAGAAAACTAGTGCTTGAATGAGATCGGGAGGTTACTCGCCTGCTCATGAGCAATTGGTGAATGACTTTTTTTTTTTTTTTTTTTTGCAAATCTATTGAATGATAATCATCAATTTAGGCCCTGAAGGGGTATGGTCCCAGATCTCGCGTCAGCATGACCGCGAATGACCATTACCCTTATCAAAAACCTCCACCAGCAATAACTCACCTGTGTCCGCGTGGGCACACGCGAACACAGCGGTCCAATCTGTCCAGTGATGGAAAGACTTACCTTAAGGACGGAAACCAATGTTACGCATAGCGATGCGGCCCCGCACCGCATCCTATGAACATTTTCGTCACGACAAGGGATCTGGACAACAGTAACAGTCACTAAGCGGCGATGCGGCATGACACCGCATCCCGCATAAATCTTGGATGGAACAACCAACGCGGGAACAACATCAATGACCGCAAGCAGTGATGCGGCCTGGCACCGCATCCTGCCTACAAGGCAAGTGGGTCTGACACCACAGTGCAAGTGGCACTGGGAACAGTCGCCTACCGGCCCACGTGTATACAACAGTCTGACACCACAGCAGGACGTGGCATCACCACCGTAACCGACATGTCTGACACACCTGCAAATAGCTTTGCGATGTCAGGCTAGCTACTCAACTACCCTCCTTCACTCCTCGGCTATAAATACTCACCCCAAACCAGGTTTGAGGTATCACTTCTCAACTCTCTCAATACTACTACTATTACACTTTGCTTCCCAAGCAAACTACTGATTCTCACGCCGGAGAGTGGTAACAAGGAGCACCCCCCACCCCATCCTCCTTGTTGCGAGTCACGGCTTGTTTCCTTGTGCAGGAAACCCACCACCATACTATCCAGCCGGCGATCCTCGGAAAGAAGGGATTAACCCTCTTGACGAGACCAGTGAGTTAACCCACCTGGTTAACCATTGTTTCATCATTGACGAGACCAGCGAGTTAACCCACCATCATCCAAGAGGTCCTGGGCAAAGGCGCATATAAACTGCAAACATTAGAAGGCGAAACTATCGCACGCACATGGAATGCGCAACAGCTTCGACGCTGCTATATGTAAGCCATGTTTTTTACATGTACCATGTAACCTATCGGGCCGCAGGCCATTTGCAAATAAATAAATAGACGATTCAATGCAATATTGTTTATTTATTTCTATTACAAATGTGTGTTCCACTCTGCGGTATCCACAAAAACAGATTAGCAAAATCTTCATTCGCGCTACCCACACAGAGTGGTGACCACACGCAACTATTATAATAGGCCAGCAATGGCAACACTGTCTATCCGGCTGGATACAGTTTTATACTTGCATATCACCTAGAAATGCAAAAGGCAAACACAGACCTAGTGTTAATTCACATTAACATTAACTCATACAAGTCACACATGCAAGTAGTAAAAACTTTATATATTCAAAAAATTCCTACACCTACGCGGTGCACAAGGGATTTACATAAAGTTTTTTGACATTTACAATGACACAATAAAAAGCTCGCAGGCCAGCCTAGTCTTTCTTTGTGCCACTGGAGCCTACACCATCCATGCCCTCAACAACAGGCTTTTCCTCATCCTCATCAGCATACAACACCCGCAAACGGTCTACATAGTCCTCTGCTTCTAGGCACTCATTAAGGTCCGCAAGAGCAGTAATGGACGTCTCATTATACGCCTCAACCGCAGCAGCAAGAAGCGCTTCAGTATCCACCCCGTGGAACCCGGATCGCTCCTCAGTATATTGGCCCTGGGCCATAACATTCATATGAGCAATGCAGCGATTATACCCAGCTTTAAAACCAGCATTCCGGGCGCGCTCCTTAATCTCATTGACACCTGCGACATTCTCAGGTGCGTCAAGGATGGATGTAACAATCTGCAAAACAAAAAGACTACAGTCAGCAAAGGCAAAATCTAAAGAAGTAGCAAAGGCAACGGATACTTACATGTCCGATCCCATGCATGCGCATCCATTCACGATCGGTCCGGAGGAGCTCAAGTGACGAGGCAAGACTATCTCTAGCCTCTGCAACCTCTCTTGCCCGCGCTTCTGCATCAGCAGCACGAGCAGAAACCTCCTCAATAGTATCTCCCCGGCTCCGTACTTCAGCCTTTCAACAAGTGAAACACAAGTATACAAAGATAATCAACAAACTTGTAAGACATGTACAAATTCAAAAACAGGACTCATACCTGGAGGCCCAGGATAGTTTTGGTTAAGTTGGTGCGGTCAACATTTGCCCTTTCAAGAGCCTTTGTAGCGCGGACCTCCGCCTCTTTGGCCTCTTCAAGAGCCTTGGCAAGGCGAGCTTCCGCTTCCTTGGCCTCTTGAGCAGCCGCAACAGCTGCGGTTTTTTCTTTAACCAACGCAGCGATCGCAGCCTTGGCATTGGTAAGCTCCTGACGAACATGAAAAATATTTTCATTCTGTTTGGCCCAACATTCTTTCCAAGTCTTGCGCTCACCAGATAGCGTCTCGCGCTCATTAGAAAGAGTTTCTTTCCAACTCTTGCGCTCATCAGATAGCAGTTTTGCAAGGGTACGAACCTGTTTAAGCTCAGCAGTGGCAGCCCATTCCTCAGTCTGCTTACACTTTTCAAAAGCAGCCCTATCCCTTTCAAGCTGCTCTGCACCCTCACGCGCAGCCTTCACCAACTCATCAGCCTCGGCACGCAACCGCGCATTTTCCTCCTCTCTGCGACCCAGCACCTTGTAGTTATCCAAAATGGCATTCGCCATTATGGAGCTCCCCACAAGCATGGAGGAGAGTTGGTTAATCTGGACTTCAGTTGGCAAGGCACGGGCCCGATTGACTTCAAATGGGGTGCCCATACCACCCAAAATCTCCCTACACGCGGAGGGGTCAGCAGAAATATCATCCCCTTGCATCACAGACCATGGAGGGCGGTGATAGGTCATGGCCTGGTCTTTAGTATAACTGCGGTAATAAAACTCCAATTCAGTCTCTTCAGGCTGAATAGGAGTCTCTTTAAAACCCGCATCCCCCGAAGCGGAACCAGAAGCCTTCTCAGCAGCGGGAGATTTCTTGCTTCCGGTATAACCAAACTTCAAGTGAAGCTCCTCAGTATCCTCTGGGGTGATAACATTATCATGAGAATCCACGGTGTCATAGATCTGAGACGCAGGTCCCTTCCCAGTATCTTCCGCCCGCGCAGAGGGCTCAGGCACCACCTTTACCCCCACATCCGCGGCTTTGTCACGCGGAGGGGAATGAGGAGCATCAAAAATGGAGAAACCTTCATCTTGCGGTTCTGTAATCAAAGCAAAAAGGCTTTAAACTACAAGCACAAAAACAATACTTGTAAAAATTATGAATTACTTACCAGAAACAACCGCAGGATCAACAGACTTCAGAACAGCCTTCCGTCGGGTCTGAATTTTTGGTTTCTTCTTCTCACCAGCATCAACAGCCTTATCTGCCTTTCTCTTCTTCTCATCAGCATGTTTGGAACCCGCAGAGGTCCCACCTACAACCGCACCACCACCTGGAACACCCAAACCCTCAAGGGTGTCAGATACTACCACGTAATCGGTATATCTGCGGAAATGAGAACGAGAGATACCTGCCACCTGCGGCACCAAAGGCGGAACAGCAGGAGCCTCAGGTTTTTTCTTGCCACGACCCCGCGGAACCTTCTCCGCATGCTTCTTCGGAGCACCCTTCGCCTCAAACTTACCCAGGGCCCCAAGAGTACCTGCGTGTAAATCACAAAACAGGCAAATAAGAAACATGAACTTTACAAAAAAGTAAGAAGACTATATATCATACCTTCGCCCTGCGGCAGGGGTGCGTTCAACTCATCGCGCATAGGAACGCGGAAATTCCTAAGAATGGTTAAATTGAAACCTTGACCCGCCGCAGTCTCAACAATTTCAAGCTTCCCTTCGAAGGACGGATCGAATATTTTCCACAGCTCAGCATCCTCTGATAATTACTTTTACAAATAAGTAACAATGGTTAAAGAAGGAAACCGCAAAAGAGAAACAACACGTACCTCCGTTTTTCTCCCGCACAACGGGCTTTGAATGCCTATCAGCCCTGGTCAGCATCATCTAAAACACCCACAGCTGCGTGTTGTCCAACTTCTGATGCTCAATGGTCCTTAACCTTGGGAACCATTCCACCGTCCCCGGACCAGGAAGCTCAATATCCTCCATAGGGATCGCCTCATTCACATTGCGGAAAG
This sequence comes from Helianthus tuberosus, assembly GCA_030545235.1. NCBI lineage: Eukaryota > Viridiplantae > Streptophyta > Magnoliopsida > Asterales > Asteraceae > Helianthus > Helianthus tuberosus. The sequence goes on along the minus strand of CM060448.1, from coordinate 141,411,551 downwards.
TCATCCTCGCAACAACCGCCACGGCCTTAACGTAGAAAAACTTCCTCTTCCACGTTGTGATACCCTTGGGGGGGGGGGGGGTCATCAGCTTGGTACTCCCGTACCGTTGGCTAAAAGAAAAAAAACCCAGTATTTACAGTTAACTGGTAAAACCACCGGAAATTATCAACAGTAATCGACAAACCAAGAGCACGAAAGGTGTACTCAAAGTGTCTAATACGAATCATCCCGAAAGGACTCATTTGGGAGATGTGAAGTTTGTAAAACTCCAAAACTTCGGAAACAAAAAAGGTTAATGGTAAACGAAGGTTACCATCACCGAATGAATCAGCCCACATTGTGACATAACCGGCCGGAGCATTAGCACCGGTGTCACCCTCCTTGGGATAAAGAGCCCCAAACTCCTTGGGCATTTTTATACTGGCCATTAGTCGGTTAAACAGCACCGTGGACCACTTCAACGTTGGTAGGCCACCACCGGGGCCACTACCACCGTCGTCTTCTTCTTCCCCTGCCACCGGAGAAGAAGTTTCAGGGTTTTCACCCTCCACATTGTGTGGGTTAGATGGTTCCGCCATCAAGAAATATAAAGAAGAGAAGTATCGAGTTAAACAAAAACTCAGAAAACCGCCGGAAATAAAGACAGATTGATCGGAGAAGACAAAGAGAGCACACACTTTTCACCGGAGAAATTTTTGAAATTTGAACAAAGTGAGGAGAAATCAAACGGTTTCCCCTTATATACTCATCGCAATTAATGCGATGCAGTCAACCGACTTACCACGTTCAAAAAGGGCCACTTACGTATCGCCACGTGTTCAGCGACTTTTCAGCTGACGGTTATCACGCGCGCGTGGCCGCCCACGCGCCTGACAGAAAAGACCTTTACACTACTTGCTACAGTGCAGTTATGACCTCGGTCAGTGCAAACGTCATTTCAGATCATCACATGTCAGAATCCTACCAACTTTCAACATCTCACACGTGCATCAGCCACGTAGACAACACAAAAGCGACAAACATTATCCAAACTTAAGCGGCATGCGGTTTCTCTGGTTTACCGCACCATAACCCATACCGCATGTCGTTTTTTACATACCCCTCAAAAAAGGCAAAAATATATATATCTTTAAATTATATAAGGGGGTATAAACAATAACCGCACATACCCACGAGCACACGTGGAATATGCGGAGATGACACACACCAACCCGCACAGGTGCGTCAGATACTCAGAACCAGCATGGTTCTTTGGACTGCGAAAACCGCTTCTCAGGATGCGGTAAACCGCACTCCATGTAAGCTTCTTCAAGCTTCAAAACCCTCATTTCCGGTTCACAACCACAGAGGGAACGCAAACAGCTTCTCCTTAAGGAAAAAGACAAGTATGCTGAGCAACCGCACATCAGCAACCCTGTCTCCTGAACCTTCAAGAGCCACATCCAGGCCACAAGACTTCTAGAAGCGAGTTCTTTGCTGCAAACCGCAACCACTCATGAGTAGTTGCTACAAATCGCAACTATGCGAACGGTAGCTACGGAAGAGCCACAACTAAACCACCATGTGGTGGAGCAAAGCTACTTCAAAGAAAACTGCTTTTCAACTAAGCACGAAGGAAAGTGGCTACAAAACGGATGCGGGAGAGTTTCAACCAACTTCCCAAGTATCTAAGGTTATCCTCCTCCGGCAATACTACTTAAAGGAAAACTACTTCCCACCAACGCGTGAAGGAAAGTAGCTCCAGAACAGTGGTAACAAGTCTGCTTATGACTAGTTACCCACCTATGGACCGCATAGAATAAACAATGGTGGGCACAACCTTGCATATGACCATGTTTATCGGCCCATAGTCCAGATTCACATTGTTCGACCAAACACGGCCAACAATGACGCAACTACCCCACGTTTCTCAAACAAACATGGCCAACAAGGTGCAGCAATGAGGTAACCGCAAAGGACGTGCGGTTACTAGAGAGCTAAACCTCAGAGGACGTGCGGTTACTTGAGAGATAAACTGCAGAGGACGTGCGGTTACTAGAGAGCTAAACTGGAGAACACGAACACCCCACAAAACAGGGATCATCGTTACATGTCCAGTTGCTGAACATAGAGCTTGAGCAAAAAACTTACAACTTTGCATTAGCTGACGCAGAGGTTACAACTAAAGTGGCGGAGACAGACATCTTCCGTCACGATCTCAAAGGTTGGTTCGAAACACCAACAGGTGGCTGATGACATCAAGAAAAGGAAGACTAAGAGTCAAGTCCTTGGCTGAGAATTCCGCATCAGACGGAACTTGCTCACCGGACATCCTTCTCAAAAGAAGGAACAATCCACTCGAAAGGCCTACTACTTACTGAAAGAAGGAGCCATCCGCATGGCCCATATTTAACCTTCTAGACAACATAGTCCAGTATCCCTCCCACATGCAACTTGCATAAGGAAGGAACACTAGACTGGGGGGACTTGAAGGGGTATGGTCCCAGATCTCGCGTCAGCATGACCGCGAATGACCATTACCCTTATCAAAAACCTCCACCAGCAATAACTCACCTGTGTCCGCGTGGGCACACGTGAACACAGCGGTCCAATCTGTCCAGTGATGAGAAGACTTACCTTAAGGACGGAAACCAATGTTACGCATAGCGATGCGGCCCCGCACCGCATCCTATGAACATTTTCGTCACGACAAGGGATCTGGACAACAGTAACAGTCACTAAGCGGCGATGCGGCATGACACCGCATCCCGCATAAATCTTGGATGGAACAACCAACGCGGGAACAACATCAATGACCGCAAGCAGCGATGCGGCCTGGCACCGCATCCTGCCTACAAGGCAAGTGAGTCTGACACCACAGTGCAAGTGGCACTGGGAATAGTCGCCTACCGGCCCACGTGTATACAACAGTCTGACACCACAGCAGGACGTGGCATCACCACCGTAACCGACAGGTCTGACACACCTGCAAATAGCTGTGCGATGTCAGGCTAGCTACTCAACTACCCTCCTTCACTCCTCGGCTATAAATACTCACCTCAAACCAGGTTTGAGGTATCACTTCTCAACTCTCTCAATACTAATACTATTACACTTTGCTTCCCAAGCAAACTACTGATTCTCACGCCGGAGAGTGGTAACAAGGAGCACCCCCCCACCCCATCCTCCTTGTTGCGAGTCACGGCTTGTTTCCTTGTGCAGGAAACCCACCACCAGACGATCCAGCCGGTGATCCTCGGAAAGAAGGGATTAACCCTCTTGACGAGACCAGTGAGTTAACCCACCTGGTTAACCATTGTTTCATCAGGCCCCGTTTCGGCTGAGTCGCCGACTTTTTTTGCGAATTGTTGGCGATTTAGAACGCGAGATAGATGTTTTAAAGAAAAAGAGGATGCTATACGTAAAGTAGGATTCTTTGCTTTACAAAAGAGTACGACCACAATTTGTGACACCCGACTATTTAGAGTCTATACCGTACTAGTGTAACACGTGTTATCAATGAATAAAGACATTATTAATTTTGATTTGATACTAATTAATGGTATTTGATGTGTTGGCAGGTCCAAACTATAATAAAAATTACGTTGGCAAAAATAAGATATACGTTTATCACGTAACGAACAAAATGCGTAACGAACGTCAGTGACCGCCCGATTAATGTTAAAATATGATGGAGATAATGAAACTTGGTTATTAAAGTGTTTATATTGCGGGTTTTATTGTGTTTTGGACGACTATTTATTACGAATGTGATAACTACGAGTGTTCGTGGTTTTACAGATAAATCACTTAATTCGGTGAAGTTTGAAACACATGGTGATGGACATTGCAAGCACATGTTGGACGATTTTTTTTTGAAGGATATTTTAATAATCATCCAACATCACTCAACATCATCATCATCATCATCATAATATTATGCAGTCATGAATTTTAAAAAAAGAAAGAAAAACGTGTAGGCATGAAAAGTGAAAAAAACAATATCATCTTATCATCGCAACCAAAGGAAAAGGGGCTGTTGGTTTGACTTCTTGGGATGCATATATTGAGAAGTGGCAGCCACCATCATCGATTTTGAGCAGCAATCATTATTAATTGGGCTCCCAAATTGGCCCAACATCATCATTCATCATCTCGAAAGTTGGCAGCCCATATCATCACACGAAAATATTGGAGCCGTATAACAATTTTTGGGGGATCTCATAATTAGAAAATCATACATCATCACCATCGAATTTGGCAGCAAGCACGTAGACCTTTGGCTCTCGAATATCAACACCACTCATCACCATTAAATCATCCACAAATCACTAAGTCATCATGAGTTCAACCTTCAACCAAGCTTCGGAAGATCGTACGCACGTTATGAGCGGCTAGTCGTCCCGTGACCGTCTCCGGGACTAGGGCTTATGTGTGAAACATTGGGTTTACATATGTTTACAACTTTTTGGATTAAGAATTGATTAATCTTTCGGTTAGTTATTCTTATTGTTTTTGTTTTGATTAAACAATTATTTAGTTATCATAATCATTTGAGTTCATCAATTATTTGGTTTGTTCCTCAACAACCGGGATTAAATTCTAGGATGTCATTGTTTTAAACCTTTAATCATTGAACTTGACTATGTGTATGAAATCTGAAATTGGTAATTAATTGGACTACTATTCATTTGAATCAATCTTTCGGTTTCGATCGTGGATCATTGCAATCAAATATATTGTCAAAACAAGTTTTCAAATCATGTCTATGTGATTTCCAATTGGTAGTAACTAAGTAAACCGATTTTCTGCATAACCTGGAACCCGGAGATTGGTCATTTCTCTCATTGTTGTTTACAAATACAATTTTACAATCGTTTTCATAATTAATCTCACAAACTGCAAAAAGCAATTAGGTTTTAAGTTAGATAATAATCATAAGCAACGAACTTTCATACATTCCACTGATTCCCCATGGACTCGACACCCTACTTACCATTTGCTAGTAAAAGGTGAATATGACACTATTACTTTATTATTGACCAACCTTACGACATCGATCAAAATCCTAAAAATATTCTATTATGATTAAAATGCTATTTTAATCATATCCGTGAGGAAAATTTAAGTAAAACGCTTAAAAACACTGTTTTGTGATTTTAATTGCGTACTACGCAAAACCGCACATATCTTAGAAAATTTAAACGATGAAGCTAGTCAAGGCAAATAATATATTATTCAGCAATATTATGGTGAGTTATTTTTTATAGAATGATAAAAGTAATTTAAAACTCTTTAAAACGCGAGATAAAATATCCGGTAATCAGTTAAATACTTGTTTATGCGTGTATTTAATATATATGTGTATGTATATGTAAAGTATGTGTGTTTAGATGGGGTGGCGGCACATGGGGGTGTCCACCAACACCCTACGCCTCCAAGTGTCATCCAAGATCTTACACCATAATCATTTGAAACTTTTAAAACACAAAACCTTACACATATATCAAATTCACTCTCTCACCTCTCCCTCTTCTCTCTTTCGGTCGAACCACCCCCACACCACTTCCATTTGCATTTCCATTTTTATTCAAATCTTGAAGATCCAAGTTCATTTCAAGTTGATTCCAAGTTCATTTGAAGATCCTAAGGTGATTTCAAGGAGGAACAAGCTTGCATTCATAAAAAAGTCCCATAAAAAACCCAGTGTTATTCTTGTTAGGTATAAACCCATTAACATTCTTGATCTTGTTTCTTGATGATGGTGATTGCATGTTTCTCAAACACTTGGGTTCTTCATAACTCTTGAAAACTAATCAACAAAATGACCTTATCAAAATAAAAATGGAAGTATATATATGTATGTGTATGGCTGTGACTATATGTATGTATGGGTTAGTGTTGGTGTTTTGATTTTAAGTTGAGTTTTGATTGAGATGATTCTTGAAAGGTGATTGCTTGTATGATCAAAATGGATTTTTGTAAAAGTTTGTGTTATTAAAGTTGAAAAGATGAAAAGTGATTTCTTGGATGGATATGTGTATATGCATGTGTCGTGTATAGGGCCGGCCCAATATTTTTGGAGGCCCTAAGCAAACTACAAAGGCGATGCCCCTTTGAATTGGTATAAAGAAAACATTGGTTCTTCTTTTTTGCCTTGCGAGTCTCAATCGCAACCACAATATCAAAATTCAAATTATCAATTATGGATTTTGTGCAAAATGATTAAATGAATCGGAATATATCGAGATTACTATAAAAAATAGTTGTTAACCAACCTGCCTTATCATTGCGACACCACTAAGTTTTCCTAAATTCACCTTTAATTTCTCCCGAATCGGCACCGCCATTAAGCGGAATGAGTATGTGTGATGTTACAGTTATCGGATGTCGGACTAAATTAAATATGAATTGCATACTATTTGGAGTTTGAATTGGGCCTCTTTTATTTTATAATTGGTTCTTAAGTTCGAATATATATAGTTTTTGTTTTGTTCATCCGAGCCTAAGCCTATATTGTAATACACATATGCTATATAAAGATTTTCAAAATTTGAGGCCCTGTATTTTGGAGTCCCTAGGCCATTGCCTAGATTTGAAAGCTTCTAGGTCCGGCCCTAGTCGTGTATATGTATATATTTATGTATACACATGAGTTTTGTTAACTAGTGCATAAATGTTACATGCATTGAAGTTGTAATGATTGTATGAATGATTTCATTAAGGATGATGTCTTGGAATTATATGGAAGATAATAAATGAATGTTGGATGAGTTTAAATGGCTAGATGATGATGAAATGATGATATGAAAGTGAATTAGGGATGAAATGAAAGGATATAAGAAAGATGAACTAAATCAGGTTGTAAACATGTTAATCTGATGCTATATGATGTGTTTTGATAATACAAGATGTGTCATAAGTTATTAAGTTTGGTAGCTTTGCATGTTGTATATGAGGCTTAAAAAGTAGTAAAGTAGGTGAAAATGCATGTATCATGTAGTACCATTTTATTCAGTAAATAACATGTATTGTGTTAAAATATGAAGTCATGATGACTTGGGATGATTATAGTAAAGTTCGGTACAGGACTATGTGTTAAAAATGGTAAAAAACGGCTTTTAAAGTAATTTTTTAAAACTGATTTAGATCAGGTTATAAAATGATATTTTCATGATAAATATAAGTATTTAAACTTATATTAAGTACCCATGGTGTTTGGCTAGTCATACGTGACTTCCGACGCCTAAAAACGTTAACGAAACGTTAAAAATACGCATATTTTGACGTACGAGAAAACGGGTTGTTCAAGTGTAGTTTTGCATGTTGAGATATGATATGTGAATATGGGTATGTGCAATGTGGAATGATAAGTAATAACATGATAGTAGGATGTAGGACTTTGCATGGTTAAAACGATAGTTTCGTTAAAAAGACACGATAAAATGCAACTTATTTGTTAAGCATGAAAATGATACATATGTTAACTTGTGAAGTTATTTCATGTATAAAGATGTTTTAAAAATGATAAAATATATAAGTTGGCGGAATACGTGCACTATGATGTTTGATGATATGATAATGTTTGCGTAAATATGTTACAAAGTGCAAATTGTAGATATATTGTACGTAAATGAGTGTGATAACGGATATAACTTAATAAGGGTCACCAATAGAATCGTTCAAGTCGTAAAAATCTATATATATATATATATATATAGGGGAAGGTTCTATGCAGAACACTAAATATTAGGGTTCTTTTTGTTTTCGCAATAATTAGTATTTTGTATTGATCCTCATCATATATATATATATATATATATATATATATATAGAGTAGGAGTTCTGCGGAAAGTGTGTTTTTCCTAGAAAGTCTAGGAAGCGATCTGGGCCATCCGATTGGTGTTTTTAATGGCTTAGATCAAATGGATGGCATTTTCGTAATATTTGAGTTATATAATTAGAGACTTTTAATATAGTGAGGGTATTTTGGTAATTGGAAGTGTTTTAAATTAGTCAAGAAACTGCCATATCAATAACCAATCCCTAAAATCATGGGATTTCTCCTCTTTCTATCTCTCTCTCTCCCTAAACGCAACCAAAGAAGAACCAACCATTTTTCCTGCAAATATTCTTCTCCGATTGGTCATATATCGGTTGTTTTTCATACTTGTTTCAATTTTTTTTTATCTATCATTGAATCGGGTTCTTATTTTTAGTCAATGGACCTCAATGTTTGACATGTTAGAGTGGGCTCTAGGTTTATGTGTTTTACCATTTTAATGTTGATTGATGACAGTGTGTTGAAGACGAAGACACTAGGTTGTGTTGAAGACGAAGACACTGACAGTGTGTCTAGCAATCTGCTTGCTGTTAAAACACAATGTCAAGAAATATGTTTGCTGTTAAAACACAGTGTCAAGAATCCTCCATCAATCTGCTTGCTGTTAAAACACAGTGTCAAGAATCCTTCAGCAATCTGCTTGTTTTTAAAACACAGCGTAAAGAAATCTGCTTGCTGTTAAAACACAGTGTCAAGGAAATCTGCTTGTTAAAACACAATGTCAAGAAATCTGCTTGCTGTTAAAACACAGTGTCAAGAATCCTCCAGCAATCTGTTTGCTGTTAAAACACAGTGTCAAGAATCCTCCAGCAATCTGCTTGCTGTTAAAACACAGCGTCAAGAAATCTGCTTGCTGTTAAAACACAATGTTAAGGAAATCTGCTTGCTGTTAAAACACAATGTCAAGAAATCTGCTTGCTGTTAAAACACAGTGTCAATAATCCTCCAGCAATCTGCTTGCTGTTAAAACACAGCGTCAAGAAATCTGCTTGCTGTTAAAACACATTGTCAAGAAACACAGTGTCTTGTATCATTTAAATTAAACTGTCAATTTGATTTATATGGAATATTTAGTTTCCATAGTTAGTTATCCTAATAAAATAATCCATAATTAAAATAATATTCAAATTACACAATTGCCCTTTTAGTTAAAATACTTCAATGCCACATGTCGCGTTCTTATTGCTTCCTAGACTTTCTAGGAAAAACACACTTTCCGCAGGAACCCTACTCTATATATATATATACTCTCTCTATATATATATATATAAATTCTCAAAGTTATGTGAAAAATCATAAGTTTTGGAGTAACTTAGAGATTTTAGAATATTTGGTCATTAAATCATTCCTACTTGAAATTAGGACGTGTAGACCAATTTTGTGGAATTGTGCTTGTTGAAAACGCACCCAAAGGTGAGTGTCACTATCCCGCTTTTATTGTTTATATAACGTTTTGGGGGAAGAATACACCTTAAAAAGGATATAATATGATTTTATATAAAACATGCCTTTAAATATAAATTATTAATATATTTTCAAGGAAAATATGATTTTGGAATGTGAATGATTTAAAATTGTTTTCAAGGAAAACGGGAATGGATTGAATATAAATTGTTTCGGGGAGAAACGGGGAGGATTACAGTGTTTTGGGTAAAACTACTGTATAGATTTAAAAATATTTTAATCTAAGTTGTGACGAATTTGTCTGATCTCAAGAGAGTAGGTATCGGAATAGGCCTACGTCTCGGTGGGGACTTCGGGGAATTCGTACAACGCAAAAATATTAAATTTATCATTTTAGCAAGCTATATATATTGTTCATGAGGTAGACACCACAAGTGACCTAATTTGAGGCACTTTGCGCGAATTTAGCCATTTAATCATTAATACAAGTGTGTGTTAAATTGTTGGTAGATCTATCGGGTTGACCACCCCGTCGTGACTGGTAGTTCCGTGTCAAATCAAACGACGAATTGATGTTCTGAAATTGTCTAGCTTTGATTATAACCTATTGTTAATATATAAGTTATAGGCCTTGCAACCCTATGAATCTGAAAACTTGATGCTTGTTTTAATATATAAATAAACCTATGGGAAGATGATTTGTGTCGAAGGTTTTGAGAAAACGCTTGCGACAAGAGAACTAACCCTTAGATTTTAATAAGGAAATTGATTTGACTTTCATAAAATATATGAATGGTTTTGACATGAGAATTCATAATAAGAAAGCTTTCCTTAAACAAATTGATTGTAATTTGAATAAGTGAACTCACCAACCTATTTGTGTTGACACTTGATTTTTACGTGTTCTTCAGGTATATGAGTTCGGCTTCGGGATTTTGGCTTGTCTTGCGGTAGTTGATGCAATTTCATACTAAATAATGTTTTGGACAACTTTAAAACTATTTGGGACCGTTTGTACTAAGATCTATAAGGGAACAAACAACTAAATTATGTTGTGTTTATGTTTATGTTTAAAACTATAAATGTTATGTTTTAATTAAGTTACATGTCCAAAATAAATATTGCATCGTCCACAAAGATATTTATGAGTACCAACCTCCGTCACCGACAGGTTTGCATTTCTGCTACGACGTTTTTGGGGTGTGACACAATTCGTCAACTAGCATACTTGCATACTGTTTTGGTCAAAAATCTGATCAACGATAATATAACCAAATTTGTTAAGTGAGGTGGAGTGCTTAGGTTATGAATAATGATAAAATGAATGTTAGATGAACAAGGTAATCAAACACAGCGATTTGTACGAGGAAAAGCCCTTTATCACTAGTAGATCGCCGGCATAAAAACCTTGGATAGTTAAAGCTATCATTATCAACTATAGGGGGGGGTAGTTGCACGGACCTCCCATCCGCCGGAGTATTGCAACTCCGCAAGCTAGCTTAGCCCCATAGCTGCCTGGCGGTGATTACCCACGGTGAAGAGCCCCAACACCCCATAAGGGCATTGCCGGGAATCGAACCGGTGACCTCAAGTAGAGGCCTGGGTGAGGCTGGCCAACTGGGCTACCCCAGAAGGTTATCATTATCAACTATATTTCACAATTGAAAATTGTTTACAACTTCGGATATTGATTAATTGTTTACAACTGAAAGCTATGAGTGTTGTGTGTGTTCTGGTTCGTAGTGTGTATGCGAGAGTGTGTAATATGTAATCTAACACTTGATCAACCCATTTTGAATAAGCCTAACAACTAAGTCTGATAATCTTGGAAGACCGCGTTCAAGCCTCATGACCATTTGTGGAAATAACACGTGCAACATCTTGAACGAATCATTCCCGAGATTCTAGCTAAGACTCAGTCCACTTCGTTAATAACCTGCACATGAATATTAGAAAACATCGAGAACAACTATTAGAAATCACAAGTAATAATAAGAATTTTTGATCCTCTGAGTCCCTGCACTACCCGCTAAGGATAACTGATTCAGAAAACACCTCAGAATATTAGATCCATAATTATAAAAACCTATGCCCTAACACATACGAAATGGCGACTGACGCATGGGGCGAGTATTTAAGAATGTCCCAAGAGTGTGCCAATATAGTCTTGATTTTTTATGCAAAGGTATTTTTGTTGTTGTTGTTGTTCTTATTATTCTTATTGTAATTATTATTATTATTATTATTATCATTATTATTATTATTATTATTATTATTATTATTATTATTATTATTATTATGTAATCTCAATCTCTAAGGAGGAGGTATTTGAGGGGTCTGATGTCTATCAACGTCCAAATCTCTACGAGGCCCATTAACGAATACATGGTTTTCCTGGAATGCTTGGTAGCTTTGATTTCACATATTTGGAGTGGGCAAATGCTTGGAAAGGCCAACACCATCGGGGTGATCACGATAATCCACCACTAATACTACAAGGAGTAGGGTCACGACATCTTTGGGTTTTGCATGCGTATTCTGGTATGGCCGGTGCGAACAATGATATCGTTGTTTTACAATCATCGAATATGTTTGACGATGTCATAGATGGGGTTCCACCATATGTAAATAGTGTCAAGTACAAGAACGATTATTATTTTCTCGGCGGTATTTATCCAAAGTTGGCAACATTGGTGAAAATTCTTTCGTGTCCGGATGATGACAAACACTTGTATTACAAGAAAAGACATAAGTATGCAAGAAATATCAAACAAACATTCGAAGTGTTTTGAAAAGAAAAAAAATGAGAAACATAATGTATGCGTGCATTATCTTGCATAATATGATCTTGGAGGACATGGTTTAAGTCATTTGTCAATACTTTGGCGATAATGTCCGATCATCGAACCCACGACTAACTTATGCCGAAAAAGAAGCCGTCCAACTGAAAATACGACATAGGGAGACACACTTGAATCTTGGAGCACATTTGGTTGAACATTTGTGGTTAAATTGCCTTGACAACGACGTTGATGATGATGATGGTGACGACGAGTAGAATATTCGTATTTTTAAGTAGTTTATTTTAATGTATCGTATTTGGTAAATAAATTTTAGTATGTTAACTTATCTACCTTATTGTTTAATTTAAATTTATAAACTTTTAAATAGAAAACCAAATAGAAATAAATTAAAATATAACTGGAAAATGACACATCATAGTTGTGAAAACATGGAGTCTTTAAAGCCTCATTGTCTATGTGACGTTAACGTAATGTTCAATGGACTTTATACTACACGGATGACACCACCCAACGTAAGAATATTCTAGAGTAAATTACAAGTTTTGTCCTTTATGTTTATACCAAATTGCAAGCGTTGTCCTTTTGGCCAAAAGTTAGCAGTGTCCTTAACCTTTCAAAATCTTGCACGTTTTGTCCTTTAGGCTAAACCTGGTTAACAATCTCAGTTAAAATCTGTCATGTGCAATGCACGTGAGGGTAGAATGGTAATTTCCCTCTCAACCCTTTCTATTCCCCATTTATAACCCTCACCTACCCCTCAATTCATCTCCCACCTTGAATTATGTGACGCATACATACAAAGGTCATAAAATTAGAAATTAGGGTTTCAAATCAATCAATATGCTTGATACACCTAATCGAATTGCAAGAGAAAATCAAAGATCAACGAAGATGATCGAGATGGTGTTGAACGATCGTTTCGTTTGGGGAAGAAGGTCTGTGTGAAGTGCAACGACGACGGCACCATCAGCGACTTGAAGAAGCTCGTTGCAGCGCAGACCGGTACCCGCGCTGATCAGATTAGGATTCAGAAATGGTACAACGTCTACAAGGATCATATCAGCCATAAGGACTACGAGATTCACAATGGCATAGGTCTTGAACTCTACTACAATTGAGGTTGTAGTTATGATGATGGTTATGTAAGTTTGATGAATGATAATAATTTTTCAAGCACTTGAATTTGTTCGTGTCTGAACAAATTTAGGGGTATGTGAGGGTTATAAATGGGGGAATACAGAGGGTTGAGAGGGAAATTACCATTTTACCCTCATGACAGTTTTTAACTGAGATTTCTAACCAGGTTTGGCCTAAAAGACAAAACGTGCAAGATTTTAAAAGGTTAAGGACACCGCCTGTAAACTTTTGGCCAATAGACAACGCCTACAATTTAATGTAAACATAAATGACAAAACTTGTAGTTTACTCAATATTCTAAGGCCGTGGGGTATGGGGCGGGGGTTTGGGCGTGGGTTGGGGTAAAACGCCCAAGGCACCACCCCGGGTGGGCTTGGGTTGGGGCGTGGCCCCTTGGGGCTTGGGTTTCAAGCCGGGCGTGGGGCGGGGGGACATGCTAGCTGGCTTGCTCTTATTGGCTTGCTCTTTTTGTATTATTTTTTTATTTTAACAATCTCCCACGCGGTGCACCCAACCCAAGCCCAACCCAAGTCCCACCATACCCCATGGGCGTGGGTTTTGGTGGTGGGGGGGCTCCAATTCCACGTGTCAACAAATGCCCCAACCCAAGCCCCCCATACCCCACGGTCTAAATACAAAAATTTGTCAAAAAATTGGACATTATCCTATATATTAATAAACCAACCTTATGAATAGTAGTTGTCACATCATAATCAATAGTAAACTTTCCTTATTGGTTCACGTACATCCATGGTTGCAAAAGTCGCTAGGCGCTCCCTAGTCGGTCGACCGGGGAGTTGAGAGTACTCGGCCAAGACGGAGAGTACTCGGGTAGTACTCGGACATGTTAAATTATAAAGAAATTAGTTTTTGGAAACTAAATATATGTCAAATAACATAAATTTACTAATATCTATAACAAAATACGTGAAAATGATATTCATTCTTTAATATGATAGGCATAGAAATTATATTTTGTTGTTGTTTAAGTCAAACTCGGCCCGAGTTGACCCACTAGATACGATTTTGGCATAAGTTGACCGCGTTTGACCGATTCCGAGTAATTAGGCGGAGTCAAAGAAAGTCGCCTCGGCAGCCTGCCTTGTAGCGACTACTCGGGGAGTACTCGGCCTTGGAAACCTTGTTTTACAACCATGCGTACATCCACTCACATATAGCCACGTGACAAAGTCAATGAATATGAATATTGTTTCCCTCGAAATACCCACCCGAAACACCCTCCCTTGGACAAACACCCCTACCCACCCACCCGAAACACCCTACCTTGGACAAACACCCCTACCCGAAACACCCTCCGGCCGAAATTGTTGACTTCAACCCTACCCACCCACCCCAAACACCCTAGGACAAACACCACCCACCCGAAGAGATATATTCCAATTATTGTACTTTCTTTTAAAACTAGTAATCAGGCCCGCGCGCGTTGCGGCGCGGGACATTGCAAAATCGAATGCGCGTGAATACATTGCAAATATCGAACGACTTAGTCCAAGAGTATCCATATGAAAACGTATATAAAAATAAGCACGACTGACATATAAGCAAACAAAAAGTGTAATCTAACCTGTTTCACTTTTTGGTAAGATTGATTTGTAAACGAAACCAGGTTTTAAAATCCAGGAATAAACAATCGTATTGGGCTTCACTTTGCATCTTCAAATTAATATTATTTTCATAACAAAACTCATGCCTCACTTCCATAATTAAAATACTTGATCCCCTCATATCAACTCGTTTCTTTGTCGGTGGTCAATCCAAATTCTGGATCTCTAATTTCCAAGAGTCAAGTTCAATCAACTCGGCTTGTATTGTTCTCTCTTGATCACGCAATAGTTGAATGTAATCAATTGTATCTTTGACTATTGTTGCCTTGTCCATCTTCAAAAAAGAAAAAAAAGAAGTTGTAATTAAACTGAATAAAATCAGTAAAGTATAATTTTTTGAAAACCTGACTGGTTAACAAACCGAGCATTCTACACGTTTACTGGTTGGGCCAGTCAATTGTAATACTCTTAACCTTATACTATATATGATTTTGATTAAAACAAATTAGTAACTACAAAACAGTAGCACCTTACTAATATTGGGGACCATTGCTCAAAGTGAAAAAGCCTATCGTTCAACTATTTCCTCTGGTTCCTCTTTGAGACGATTCCTTTAGGCGAGCTTGAATCATAGTAGCCGGAAAAAGTTTATTCCAATCGGCGCCAACTATTGGGTCAAAGTTAGGAAAGGAAATATTTGAATTATACAATATGTTCAAATTATGAGATTTAAAGCATTGAAGAAGACGTAAGTACCTGTAATCATCGAGTTGATGGATAGATTCCAAACAGTTTTCCATGAAAGTACTTGAATAGCAACAAAACCCATATAAGCCACATATTCAATTGAGTAAACAACACTCCAATCCTTCTGTGTATTCAAAAGAGTAAGAAACAACTTTTATCTCATGTTCATGAGCGTTCATCAGCTTGAAATCTATATAATGTATTTTTACTTATTTTCTTCTACCGTTAAAAAAAAAGAACGTGTGTAACTCGAATAAATGTCCCAGCTCAATAAATTTTAATAAAGTTTTTAGTGTGGTAAATGCAACAACCAAACTATCATTGACATCAAATTATCAATCAAGAACATGCTGCTTAGCGTATGGTCATTCTAATGGTCCTAAGTCTAAGGAAGGTGCGGTATATTCGGTAGCGAAGTCTGGTGCAAAGGTAGGCGCACATGACAACTTTTGGTCTGATGGCGCTGCATTGGATAATTCAGCACCTACTATAGAGAAAAAAACGTGCAAGCCAGAGTGAATAACGCTCTTGTCGACACACGCATAATCTATGCATTACCCAAAAGGTAAAAGCCTACGCTTGGCAATCTAATTTTTTTCCAGATCACCCAGTCCAGATCATGCATCTTAAATGAACGAATAACATAAGACAACGGGAAACCTACTAAATGTGCATCATGTACAATAAACAAAGTACACACAACATCTAAAACAATGAAATTAAAAAATAAATACTTCCTTGTTTGGCACCAGATCTGTCCTAGACACACTAACAAAGCATATCAAAGCAAAACGGCAGAAATACATTACCATGGATTTCAGATTCTAACACACCTAACCAATATCTAACACAGCCAAAAAAAGAAAGATAAATAATAGACTAACTACTTCTATTACAAATGCTTATATAATATCGTTATCTCTCAATAACTTATATGTCTCCTCTAACATTTGATTTTTATGATGCAAACAATTTTGAAATTTATATGACACATCAAAACACCCAAATCTGTGATTTCCACTTAGGTATAAATTTTTTGTTAGATGTATACAATAACCCTAACCAGAACAATGGAAATCACCAAAAGAGACAACCAACCAATAAATCTAATCCAAAATCTCATGTGATGGAAGAAAATCATCATTCACTGCCACCAATCTGCTCGGAATGATCATTCGCGGTAGTCTGTGGTCATCATTGAGACGGCAGATGAAAACCCTAGACCGCTGCTCGCCTCCTTCGTCGTCGGATCTGTCTCCGGCGATGCTTACCGATGTAGCATCCGCTTGACATATCTGAGACGTCTGGTTTTGAGAGACGTCGGAAGGAAGACATTGAGCAGGAAGACTAAAGGATGAACTGGAAGCCACGTTTTGTTGCAGGTAGAAGAATGTGGCAATAGTCAAGGATTTGAGAAGTCGTTTGCTGAATGGTAGAGAGCCATAAATGGAAGGGTAATTTCGTAATTTTGTCGGTGAAGCACCGACTTTGTGCTTTAAGATTGTAGATAATATAAAGGGGTGGACCAATGGCTTAGTAATCATTTTTTATAATATAATGAGCTAGGGAGCCGCTAGAATGAGAACCACCACGAGTTGTAAGAACCACGATAACCGCGCCCTGCGGGTGGCCGTTGACCACGAAATTTTTTTTACACCTAGATCCGTATATTTTAACACCGGGGGTAAATTTTGGGTTCAAACGGCGCGCCCGAGGGGGTAGTTTTTTACGCCCAAAGTTTGGTTAAAAAAAAAAGAAAAATTAAAAAAACCCAAACTTTGGGCGTAAAAAACTACCCCCTCGGGCGCGCCGTTTGAACCCAAAATTTACCCCCGATGTTAAAATATACGGATCTAGGTGTAAAAAAAATTTCGTGGTCAACGGCCACCCGCGGGGCGCGGTTCTCGTGGTTCTTACAACTCGTGGTGGTTCTCATTCTAGCGATCCCCTAATGAGCTAATTACTGTTTTTTTATTATATGCTTTACAGAAAATCTCAATTGCAGCCTCTGCATTTTTCTAATTGCAAAAGGTTGCTACCGAATTGACTTAAAATCTTTCGGTTCGGGAGATTCGGTACCGGTACCCAATATCATTTGCCCATCTCTGACCACGGGTTTCATACGAACAACATCATTACCATAAAACTTTTTTTGTTGATTTTCTTTCGGTTATCTTATACTGTTTTTTTTCTACATTTTCTTTTTATTCTTGTCAGCGGTTCTGTGCGTAACGCGCTCGTAGTGATTTCAAAACACATGTAAACACAGACTAAATGACAAAAGAAGTTCGCCGCAACGCGGCCATAGTAATAAACCTAGTTTAGTTTAAACTTAAAAGTATAATCGTAAAAATAATATATATATATTTAAATATGCTACTCAATAATGCAAAGTGCAAACTATGGGAGTATTTTAGTGGTTAGCAATGTTCTTACGTTGTACTATTTTTTTTAGATATATGTTCACACCAATGGAGTGGTGGTCTATTGATAAAGGTAAAACTTTTAAACAACTAAGTTTGAGAGGGGAATGTCTTGAGTTTAAATCTCATAAACGATAGAGATTAAAAGAAATTTGTTGTTAATTTTTTTTAACATTTTCCTAAATTTTTTATATTAAATTAAATTTGGCGTAATGATTAACCTTTAGTTTTTACCGTTGTTGCGATTTAATCTTTTAACAACTATACTATGACTATTATTTAAAAATGTATATAAAATTTATTAGTGTCTTACTTTTAAAATTAACGTTAAAGATTTTGTTTTTCATTTAATATTGGTGATTTATTTTAACAAACTACATTACCACATAAAAAATGTTTATGAGACGAATACACACTAAAAAGAAGAAATTATAAGGGGACTAGGGGTGGTTCATTAGGGTGAGCGGGGCACCAGCGGTGACCCCATGCGGTGACCCAAGTCCCCGCTAGGGAACACCGCCGCCATCCCTGCGGTGAGGCAAATCGGGGACCCAAATCGGTGTGAGTTCACCGAAGAAGAAATGCGGAGATGGTGGGGCCAGCCTCTGTTTCAACCAATGAAATATTTTTTTTTTTTTTTTTAATAAAAAAACAAGTCACCTAAGAGGGGAGTGCCGCCATCAAATTGGGGTGTTAGGGGAGTTTAAGAGGGGAGTTGACGTGGCACTATCTGATTCGTGGTGTGTAAGAGGGGGGACTCCCCTCTTAGGGGAGTGCCCCTCTCACCCTTAGTGATAGAAACTATCACTCACACTGTCCAATAAGATCGTGCCATGTCATCAACCAAATTTCTATCACTAGTGATAGAAATGTAGGGGGGGTGGTATCACTAGTGATGGAATTATATCACTCCCAAATTTAATTTTTATTTTTATAGAATTCTGCCACATTAATCCCAAAATTAATGTCCATGTGTGGGGTGGGCGGCAACATGTACACGTGTTGCAAATGCATGAACTATCAGAGCAGGGGTGGGCGGCAATATGCAGCCTTTTCAAAAGTTCAACGCGTTTTGTTTACAACGCGTTTTGTTTATAACGCGTTTTTTAAACGCCGGCGGCGGTGTAGCGTGATAGTTTAACGCGTTATCGAGCTCCATCACGTACCGCCCCGAGTCCCCTAAGAGGAAAAAAAGGGAGGACAATAGTGGCGAATGACAACGAACAATGATTAATTTGCGTATATGTGTGTATATCTAATAAGTGTGTTATGGGTGTATCATGTGTGTGTTTGATATATAAGATGTGATAGCAATGATCATATGACCCAATTAGATATCCATCACATCTAAAGATACTAGTGAACTAAATGGATAAAGATATGGATGATTAGTAAATCAGATATTGATGTCGATTTATCACCTGAAATGCTTTTTAGTGTCTTTGAGTCTATATAATAATTAACTATTTTGGAGTTTACAAACTTTTAGAAGGAAAAATAAACTATAGCTTCAATTTGAATTAAAATTAGCAATTAACGACGATGACGCAGGTTCGTCAAAGCGCTGCCTCTCTTTGCGCCACCCGAGAGAGATTTTGAGATACCAAAGAGTTGTTTTGAGGTGGGATCCTATTGATATGTGTGGGTAATTTGATGAAAGAGACGACAAAGATGAAAGCGAGTATTGCTGATAGGTTAGGGGAAGAGTGAGTAGGCTGCTTAGGGTAGGCGGTATGGTTTGTTTGAGTTAGGGTGTTTGAGTTTTCTCTACCCAATGATATAAAGTCATGTCAACTCCCCCCTTCACTCCCCATTTTCTACTCAAACACTAGGTATGGTTCAAACCCCCACTCAATTAAAAAATAAAAAAATTTGATTGGTTTCTCTCTTCTCTCTCTCTTTCCTCCATCACTCATTCTCCACCTTCGGTGAATAGTCACCGATTTCTCTCCCTCTCTCCTACTCAAACACCCTAACTCAAACATTAGGGGTGGTTCACCGATCGGTGAAACCATTCCCCGAGCTTGATCCCCGCAACCATACCGCCTACCCTTAATAAGACCCACCACGAACAATAGGTACCATACACTTCAAATAGTGTACCTTAGCTATAGCTATACTAACTTATTCTCACATTAAGAAGTTGCATTTTACTACATATTAATTGTTTAATTAAAAACCATTGTTTTTTTCTTTTATTTTGCAATTCTTTTATTATGATGACGTGACACAAGTTTTTCTTAAAGGTTAGTCTTTAAAAAGATATATTTCAAAATTAAAAATAAAAGTATGGTGTTTGCCCTCAAACAAAAATGATGTGTTTTCTTATCCTTACAAGATCAACATTATGTGGCACGGTCACAATATGGTGTAAACATTTTTTTAAGAAAATAAAATAAAATTAATTACTAAAAATAAAAATAGGATTTGGGGATCCTCTTTTCAAATTTTGCCTGCCACTTTTTAATTGCTTTCCCTCCACGCACATCTAATGCTTACATGTCTTTGTATTCTTTAGCACTTCAGACGGTGGTGGTGTACAATGGTGGTGGACGTTGGTAGTGGGTGGTGGTGTTTAATCCTCTGCAGACTTTAGAATATCTTAAAAGTGGCTGTGTCAAGTCTGTACAAAGAAGAGCTCGCACATACGTTTTTTAATGAAACGTCTTCGAAAAAACAAACAATCTGCAAATAGCAATGTCTGCACGTGGTCTGCGTGACGCAGACAAAAGAGCATGCACAGATCTTTTTTACAAAATAAACACCAAGTGATGTGCATGTGCGTCCTCTCCACGTTAGAGATGGGAAAGTGTAGGTGTAATTATTTTTTAGAGTAAACTGCAATTTTACCCCCTGAGGTTAGGGGTCATTGGCACCCTTACCCATCCTAAGGAAATAATTACAATTTTACCCCCCACTGTTTGAGGTTATGTCGCAATTTTACCCCCCGGCTTCAATTTTGTTGACCGGTCAACATAAACATGGGAGGGTCAAAGGGTATAAAAGTAATTTCAACTTCAATGTACCTTATATATTAAAATAACCCCTTAACTCAACCTTGTATCTCAACCTTATATCACAACCTTACCCCCTAAGTTTCCTCTTCTTCACTTCCGGCTTCCCCTCCGGCTTCTTTACTTCCGGCTTCTTCACTTTCTGTTTCTTCACTTCCGGCGACTTCACCGGTCGGCTTCTTCACCGGCGATCTCCATTCCCTCTGGCGACCTCCACTCTATCTTCTTCACCACTCCTTCTTCTTCACCACACGAGCAGAGGATGAGTGAACAGAATGCAATGATGCATCCAGCTCCACCGGTGTAACACCCCGGCCGAAGGCGGAAAAGCCAAAGGTGTCACGAAACTTGATAGAATGCATTTGAGCACATGGAGTTTAAATTAAGTTGAAATATGATTAAGGTTCAATTAAATAGATTGCATTCAAATCCAAAAGAAGTTCTTGTACATAAACAAAATACAACATAACAATTACAATTGATTTCGGATTTAGTCTAAGGCATAAGTCTTGAATCAAACCTATGTAAAATATTCTTGCAAATCATGTCATCAAACATTGTCACCTGAAACATATGTTAGGAGTAAAAGGATCAACAAACGGTTGAGTGAATTCATAGGTTTTGTTTCTGCAAAAAAATTGTCAATGTGATATAGATATAGTTTCAACAAAAAGTGGTTGTCGATATGTCTTTATAGCAAAAGAGTAATAATGTAGTCACTTAGTGGTACATTCAACAAAATGTATGTATGTGGCTCCAACAAAAATCAATAAAGATTTTGTTAGGCAATAGTATCAACAAAATGTATGTGGCTCCAACAAAAATCAATAAAGATTTTGTTAGGCAATAGTATCAACAAAATGTATGTGGCTCCAACAAAATCAACAAAGATTTTATTAGGCAAATGCATGAATGTAAACTTCTTAAAGCAAACAAACAAGTATTAAGCAAATGCAAAAACAATCGGGGAAACCACAAATAGCAAATAGTTTGTATCACATTGTAACATATGTATCATCCCAAAAATAATGTAAAAAGGGACTATGAACTCACCTTGATTTCGGTTAATTCCAAACAAATATGCAAAGTATGAGAGTTCTTGGGAATAAGATTCCACGTCACTCTAATTGATTGAACATGCAACAATATGGAATATGTATCAACAATAATGTTTAATTGGAATTCCTAAATCTATAGGATTTGGTAGTGTTTTGTTTAAATGGGACTTTTGTGGTTTGGATAACCTAATAGAGAACTCGGAAAAATGAATATGAGGTAACGGAATTTATTTATGAAAAATGTTAATTTAACATAAATATTGAATTTGCAAAAATATGTAATTGGTTTAATATAAACACCTGTAATAATAAATCAAATATAATTAATTAGTATATTAACATAATTAAATAAAATGATTATTGGTAAAATATTGTACAAGTGATATAATTAATTTATAAATTTATAATTGAATTTAGAAGTACAAAAGTATATAATTATTTGATAAATAATAAGCATTTTGTTTATGATAATTATATGATTAATTATCAAAATAATTAATTTAAATCAGAATAATTTAAAAATAACATTTTTGATTATTAACTTGTAATATTACTGATTTACAGTAATTATTAGAGTCTTTGAATATTTTTATATAAATAATTTGGAATAAAAGGTTAAAATAATAATAATGGTTTATATGGTTTTAGTTATTAAAATAATATGTAAGTAACAAATCAGTTTCAGAAATTTTATAAACCCAGAAAATTATGTGTTTTGTTATAAAATATTTTCGGGCAGAGTTTGTATAATTATATAAATAAAACTGTTAAGTTTTAATTAAATAACTTAACTGATTTAATTATGTAAAATAAACTGTAAATAATAAAACAGTGACAAAATTTATATAAACTCAGAATAATGTATGTAATATCATAAAAATAATTTTAGATAAAAATTATATAGTTATTTAATTTAAATATGTTAAATCAAACTATATTTTTATAGTGTAAATACTGATTTATTTATAAAAATAACAGAATTACATGAAATATTAGTAATAAAATTATTTCTGTAATGTACAACATATAAAATAAGTATCATAAAATTTTCAGATTTTATTTCTGAAAATCGGATTTAATATGAATTTTAAAGTATAAATCTGTTTTAAAAATATAAAAATTGGTTTTATAAATATTTTTGCAAGTTTTATATTGTTAGTAAATGTATCAGCATGTAAAATACTTATGTTAAAAATTTTAGACTTTAACTGATTAATCTCGATTTAATATAAATTTTTGAATAAAACAGTTTAAATAAAAAGAAAACAAGGTACTATTCATTGTCTTCCTCCCCAAACTGGTCAACGAAAGTCAACAGGTCCAGTTCTCGATCAATGCAGGTTTATATTCGAATTAAATCTAGGAAAACATTAAATGAGCATAAACTAACCGATTAAACGAATAAAAACGTTCCGGTTACGTCTGGAACGACGTAGCGACTAACTCCGGCGAGCTCCGGTTCCGGCAACTATTGCAGGTTCGGTTTCCGGCACTTTTCGATGTGTTTGTGTAATTTGAAAGGTGTAGGATGTTCGTATGAAGTTAATGAGCTTATATAGCCCTTCAATTTGATCTTAGATTCGACAATTTGTAGTGGATTTGAAAAAAAACAAATTCAATTATAACCGAAAGGCACTAGGATGTGTCGATTGAATGCGAAAACAGGTTGGCAAAGTTGTTGGGAATTATTGGTGATGTTATCAGATCAATTAAACAATGTATAGTGGGATTTGGTGGATTATTTGTTCAAAAACAGCGACATGTGGTTTCTGTATATGAAATTAGATTTGTTATTAACTAATATATATATATACTATACAAATCAGAGATAAGTCGGATGTGGCATGCCCGGCCGAGTGGTTAAGTGTTTATTTGTTATACATAAGGTCTCGAGTTCGATCCTAGTTGTGGCCGGTTCGATAGGGTTTAAACCCTTTTTATGTTTTTAAATCAAAATTTTACACTTAGTCCCTGCGGTTTCATTATTGTTACCTATGGTCCCTGTAACAGTTAACATAACAGTTAACTGAGTTAATTTTTTTGTTTTAAAATCCCTTATATAAAAGCTAACTGGGTTAGAGTTTCTGGTTAAAACAGTTTTGAAAAATGATAGAATTGGTCCCTGAAGTAGTTAACTGGGAAGACTAACTAGGTTAGTCCTTTCTAATAGAAATCCTTTATAATGCATCTAACCCGGTTAGGATTTTTAGGTTAAAATAGTTTCAAAATGTCCAAAACAGTCCCTGGAGTATAACTTTCACAAAATGTCATAATAGGCCCTTATAGTTTGTGTAGCCTTGTTTAATAGCATAAAACTCAACAAGATTGTAATTGTTTCACGTGTTTGTATTGGTATAAGCATGTAAGGGCATAAAACAAAGCATGAATCAAACAGATTTCATTTCAAATATGATGTGTGTATCAAACAAGTACATGTTTGAAAATCAAGGTTGTTACAGTCTCCCCTACTTTAGAAAATTTCGTCCCGAAATTTATTCGAAAGAAACCGTAAAATGTAATTGCAACGTAAACAATTGTGTGTACAAACAAGCAAGTAATGAATAATTCATTTCTCAGAAATGGAATGAATATGGTTTTGATTCTTGTTAGGCAATGTTTTACACGCAGACATGGGGTATAATTGCAAACAACATGTATTAGATAACAATAATATGGTCCCGGGTAACATAAAATCTTCAAGTGACTCTGGCAAAATTTCAAGTATAACATAATAAGAACACTTATATATAGGAAGTACCTGCGGCGTATCCACCATGTTCTTATTGCATTATACTTGTCTCGTTACCCGATCACCCTAAATTTTATGCCACCATACTTAACAAGATTTGCTATGATTCTCATGCGTTGAACCCCGTAATTAAGTGTGCACCCATAATTACGCGTTTCATCGTATGGTCGACATAGCTCTTCTAGTTAAGTACGTAAGGGAAAATTTGTATAAACGAAATGAGGGGAAATGAACATAAGTGTGAATTCGTAATGCATGATTGTATCTGGATCAAATGGTTTTATTCACAACACACTTTGAAAATATTAATATATCATTTCTAGAATAAATGCACTAAACACGAAGTTCATAGGCTCATCATGATACAAATATAATACAATGGTATAACAACGAAACAGTATACGAGAAGAAAGTGACCCACTTCTTCTGGTGGAAGGTTAAGAATTAGATATAACAATACTCCAAGCATCACACCAGCGATCACCAGAACCAAGCTACTCGGATGCATTTTTGAAGAGAACGAAAAGAAAGAGGGTTTTGTTGTGAATAAAAAATTGAGATTGTCGATTGGTTATTTATAGAGGTGGAATATAACCATTTTACAACAGCCATGTAACCGTTGTATGTGACCGTTATACAGTGGTCGTATATATATTCACGGGTTGTAACTCCTAAGCCTTGAGGGTTTCGATCCGTAACCCATGCTAATTTGGGAGTGTAAGCGTAGATGAAAACGTAAAGTATAAGTGTAATTAGTAACGCTTATGGGTATAATGACGTGGATGTGAGTATGAGATTAAGCGAGGAAACAAATAAAATTAAGATATTGTTTAAATCAGACGAGCATCAACATAATATAACATCTCCAGGATTAGAACGTATTTCACATTAGCAAAGATAGCATCATTTGTTTGATGGTCTAGTATGCTGTAGACAATTTACAATTGAAATAAGTCATGTAATGGATCAATTTCAGGCTCAAAACTATCAGGTAGTGGAGGTAGTGGATCCAGTTGCATACGAGCAACTAGCATACTTTCCAACCATTGATTTCTTTCTGTCAACCATTGTACTTGCCGTAGCAAATCTTGGTTCTGCTCGTTTAGCCTAGCCATTTCAACTACCATTTGATCTGGATGTAGATCCATTTGAGGCACCGTACTTGGGCCTGCTATATTAGTTGTTGGCAGTTGTTCTACTTCGTCCAACAGTGACTGGAAAGAATGTGACAGTAATGGTGCTTGCAAAAAGGGTTCTGATGCTAACTGTTCTTGTGTCATCATGTTTTCATCAAACCAAGTTCCTTGCATTGTTGAATTCTCCTCGAAAAATGACGGTGGGAAGCTTGGTAAGACGTTCGGTGTTAAAGGTTGGGATAGGTTAGGTGTAATAGGTTCTTGTATGTATGGCAGCGGTGGCTGCATATCAAATTGATAAGAAAATGATGGTGGAAATTGGAAAAATGATTGTTGTAAATTTTGTGGGAAGGTATTCTCTAAGGTAACTGAAGTTCCCTTCGATTGGGATGGTTGAGTTAGTGTGTTAATATGAACAGGGATTAGCCTCATGGTGTGAGGATTTACAATCCCAGGTGCCTTTGGTGGAGATAATCCCTAGATAATCTGATCACTTAAGACACCTAATGATTGTGCTAGCTTTGTGACGTAAGACCCTCCCATGAGACTTTTCAAAGGTTGTGATTTTTGACTAGAAAAATAATCAGCAAGCCCGTGGGCAATATTACAAGGAACTTGCTCAAACATACTACGCAGATAGAAAAGTTCGATTTTTTAACCCTTTGTGGATTATGCTTGCGCCCCGTGATAGTGTTGGCTAACACACGGTGCATATATTGATAACAAGGGTTTGTGAAGCTCGTAGCACTATTGTGGCCACACCATGCTTTTGATGAATGGCATTGCCAATAACTTACCATATCAGCGGAGGAATAAGAGGTTGATGCCTCCGTAAAAATGGGTTGTTTAGCTTCTTCATTTGTATATATGCCTAGACGAATTGCGAATTCTGTCAATGACATAGTATGATGTTGTCCACAAAGTTGGAAGTGAATGGATTCATCGGTAAGGTTTCTATTATATTTATAATAGAAAGTGGACGAGAACTCATACACCAGTTCATCGTATGATGGTTCTAGGATGTCGAAGAAACGACGCCAGGGCGTATTAGGTAGTAGTGATCTTGCCAGTAAACCACTGGGATCAATCATTCTCATTCGTTGCCAATCAATACCGCTAATAGTAAGAACTTCATGTTGCTTGAGTTTTTGATACCTCTCTTGATAGTGTAATTTAGTAAACTGAAGGAAAGGATGAATGTTTGTTGCATTTGAGGATTCAGCATATGCTGCTGGGAGATTTGCCATGGGGTTTTGTTGAGCTAAGAAAAGTTTGGGTATGGGGTATTGAATTATATCAGAAATTTGTAGTTCTTGTGTAGATTAGCTCGTGTAGTGAGTTCCTTATATAGATAAGGAGATTCCGGATTACACCATGTGATCGGTTAGTGCTTCCATGCTACGTCCTACAGCTAGTTTGAAAATTTGAATCTGACAGGTATGGTCTCGAGAAATTTTTTTTTTTTTTTTTGAATTTGAAAAAGAGGGAATCGTATCGTAATAATTTGATAATAGTACAACGTAGGTTGATTAGGGCTTGGATTGTTCTGAAACGGAGAAAAGAAAAAATATTCTTTTGAATTAGGGTAACATGCCTTGAGCCGATAGGCATACTGTACTCTCATCGGTAGTTCCCAGGTAGGCAAACGTGTGTCTCGTCATGAAGGCATTTTCTGGAAGAAAGATTATAGTGATTTCATAATGGGGTAATGTAGTTTCATAAAATCAATGAGGATCAAAGAAAACACGTAACAAAATGGATATCATTTATTCCACGAATAAATGACATCAATGACAAGTCAAAGTAGTTGGGTTCTTATAACTTGGTGAAGTCATGCTTTAGCCTATAAGTGGATACTCATCCCAAGAATTCCCAGGTAAGCACAACTGGTCCTTCGAGTTAGGATATATACGAAGTGCTTGCCTAGACAGAAAACTCAGAATACAGGCATCCACCCTTCCAGATTGCACGAGTTCGTTATTAGAGCCCAAGACTTTGATGAGAACTAAAAATCAGAAGAGGTTTTGAAAATAATCACCTAAGGATAGGTGATGTGTATTTGTAAAATCTAAAGATAAGATCTGTGGTGACGAGGCATTGGTTACAAAAGATATGAATAGAGATGAAGACAAGGCAAAGATAACGGAAGAGTTACTAATGGAAAGTGTCCTAGGTAAGTTATAGTCTAGGTCAAAAGAAATTTCTAATAACCTAAATCCCTATAACCATGGCTCTGATACCAATCTGTAACACCCCGGCCAAAGGCGGAAAAGCCAAAGGTGTCACGAAACTTGATAGAATGCATTTGAGCACATGGAGTTTAAATTAAGTTGAAATATGATTAAGGTTCAATTAAATAGGTTGCATTCAAATCCAAAAGAAGTTCTTGTACATAAACAAAATACAACATAACAATTACAATTGATTTCGGATTTAGTCTAAGGCATAAGTCTTGAATCAAACCTATGTAAAATATTCTTGCAAATCATGTCATCAAACATTGTCACCTGAAACATATGTTAGGAGTAAAAGGATCAACAAACGGTTGAGTGAATTCATAGGTTTTGTTTCTGCAAAAAAATTGTCAATGTGATATAGATATAGTTTCAACAAAAAGTGGTTGTCGATATGTCTTTATAGCAAAAGAGTAATACATGTAGTCACTTAGTGGTACATTCAACAAAATGTATGTGGCTCCAACAAAAATCAATAAAGATTTTGTTAGGCAATAGTATCAACAAAATGTATGTGGCTCCAACAAAAATCAATAAAGATTTTGTTAGGCAATAGTATCAACAAAATGTATGTGGCTCCAACAAAATCAACAAAGATTTTATTAGGCAAATGCATGAATGTAAATTTCTTAAAGCAAACAAACAAGTATTAAGCAAATGCAAAAACAATCGGGGAAACCACAAATAGCAAATAGTTTGTATCACATTGTAACATATGTATCATCCCAAAAATAATGTAAAAAGGGACTATGAACTCACCTTGATTTCGGTTAATTCCAAACAAATATGCAAAGTATGAGAGTTCTTGGGAATAAGATTCCACGTCACTCTAATTGATTGAACATGCAACAATATGGAATATGTATCAACAATAATGTTTAATTGGAATTCCTAAATCTATAGGATTTGGTAGTGTTTTGTTTAAATGGGACTTGTGTGGTTTGGATAACCTAATAGAGAACTCGGAAAAATGAATATGAGGTAACGGAATTTATTTATGAAAAATGTTAATTTAACATAAATATTGAATTTGCAAAAATATGTAATTGGTTTAATATAAACACCTGTAATAATAAATCAAATATAATTAATTAGTATATTAACATAATTAAATAAAATGATTATTGGTAAAATATTGTACAAGTGATATAATTAATTTATAAATTTATAATTGAATTTAGAAGTACAAAAGTATATAATTATTTGATAAATAATAAGCATTTTGTTTATGATAATTATATGATTAATTATCAAAATAATTAATTTAAATCAGAATAATTTAAAAATAACATTTTTGATTATTAACTTGTAATATTACTGATTTACAGTAATTATTAGAGTCTTTGAATATTTTTATATAAATAATTTGGAATAAAAGGTTAAAATAATAATAATGGTTTATATGGTTTTAGTTATTAAAATAATATGTAAGTAACAAATCAGTTTCAGAAATTTTATAAACCCAGAAAATTATGTGTTTTGTTATAAAATATTTTCGGGCAGAGTTTGTATAATTATATAAATAAAACTGTTAAGTTTTAATTAAATAACTTAACTGATTTAATTATGTAAAATAAACTGTAAATAATAAAACAGTGACAAAATTTATATAAACTCAGAATAATGTATGTAATATCATAAAAATAATTTTAGATAAAAATTATATAGTTATTTAATTTAAATATGTTAAATCAAACTATATTTTTATAGTGTAAATACTGATTTATTTATAAAAATAACAGAATTACATGAAATATTAGTAATAAAATTATTTCTGTAATGTACAACATATAAAATAAGTATCATAAAATTTTCAGATTTTATTTCTGAAAATCGGATTTAATATGAATTTTAAAGTATAAATCTGTTTTAAAAATATAAAAATTGGTTTTATAAATATTTTTGCAAGTTTTATATTGTTAGTAAATGTATCAGCATGTAAAATACTTATGTTAAAAATTTTAGACTTTAACTGATTAATCTCGATTTAATATAAATTTTTGAATAAAACAGTTTAAATAAAAAGAAAACAAGGTACTATTCATTGTCTTCCTCCCCAAACTGGTCAACGAAAGTCAACAGGTCCAGTTCTCGATCAATGCAGGTTTATATTCGAATTAAATCTAGGAAAACATTAAATGAGCATAAACTAACCGATTAAACGAATAAAAACGTTCCGGTTACGTCTGGAACGACGTAGCGACTAACTCCGGCGAGCTCCGGTTCCGGCAACTATTGCAGGTTCGGTTTCCGGCACTTTTCGATGTGTTTGTGTAATTTGAAAAGTGTAGGATGTTCGTATGAAGTTAA
The DNA here is from genome assembly GCA_030545235.1 of Helianthus tuberosus. Classification (NCBI taxonomy): domain Eukaryota; kingdom Viridiplantae; phylum Streptophyta; class Magnoliopsida; order Asterales; family Asteraceae; genus Helianthus; species Helianthus tuberosus. Next base: position 141,381,148 of record CM060448.1, on the reverse strand, counting down.
TGAGCTTATATAGCCCTTCAATTTGATCTTAGATTCGACAATTTGTAGTGGATTTGAAAAAAAACAAATTCAATTATAACCGAAAGGCACTAGGATGTGTCGATTGAATGCGAAAACAGGTTGGCAAAGTTGTTGGGAATTATTGGTGATGTTATCAGATCAATTAAACAATGTATAGTGGGATTTGGTGGATTATTTGTTCAAAAACAGCGACATGTGGTTTCTGTATATGAAATTAGATTTGTTATTAACTAATATATATATATACTATACAAATCAGAGATAAGTCGGATGTGGCATGCCCGGCCGAGTGGTTAAGTGTTTATTTGTTATACATAAGGTCTCGAGTTCGATCCTAGTTGTGGCCGGTTCGATAGGGTTTAAACCCTTTTTATGTTTTTAAATCAAAATTTTACACTTAGTCCCTGCGGTTTCATTATTGTTACCTATGGTCCCTGTAACAGTTAACATAACAGTTAACTGAGTTAATTTTTTTGTTTTAAAATCCCTTATATAAAAGCTAACTGGGTTAGAGTTTCTGGTTAAAACAGTTTTGAAAAATGATAGAATTGGTCCCTGAAGTAGTTAACTGGGAAGACTAACTAGGTTAGTCCTTTCTAATAGAAATCCTTTATAATGCATCTAACCCGGTTAGGATTTTTAGGTTAAAATAGTTTCAAAATGTCCAAAACAGTCCCTGGAGTATAACTTTCACAAAATGTCATAATAGGCCCTTATAGTTTGTGTAGCCTTGTTTAATAGCATAAAACTCAACAAGATTGTAATTGTTTCACGTGTTTGTATTGGTATAAGCATGTAAGGGCATAAAACAAAGCATGAATCAAACAGATTTCATTTCAAATATGATGTGTGTATCAAACAAGTACATGTTTGAAAATCAAGGTTGTTACAACCGGCAGAGCCAGGGCCGGCGACCACACCACCGGCCACCGTCGATCCAGCTGTGGTCCAGAGATCCTCCCTTTTCTCGCAGTTTTCAGGTATAATCAAACAACTATTTTGATTGTGGGGTAAAATCAGGTCAGAACTAGTAATGGATGTTTCTGTATTTGCAGTGGACATGAGGATTCATGTTTCACTACGATCGATTGTGGTCTCATTGGTTGTCAAGATTAGGGCTGGCATATCGTGTATACCCCGTACACGATAAGGCACGACACGATAAGACACGATACACGAAACCCCATACATGAACACGACACGATATACACGAAAATTACCTGTTAACACGTCTGTTGGACTGTTATACACGAAAATTACCTGTTAATACCTGTTAACACAAACAAAAACACGAACACGACATGTTATCCGAGAGTTACAAAGGGAGTTTAGGGTTTTTTTTTTTGAATTGAATGAGGAATGAAAATAGAAAGGATTTTAGGAACCCACATGCACATGGCTGATGAATTTTACTTAATTTAATTTCTTATCGTGTACTAACGGGTATTAACAGGTAAACAGGTATTTAACCTGTTTATACACGAAAATTAACAGGTAATCTCGTGTCTACCTGTTTGGTACACGATACTTGTTAAGGCCATACACGAATACCTGTTAACTTCGTGTAGGTTCGTGTCGTGTATTCGTGTAAAATTGCCAGCCCTAGTCAAGATGCGAGGCCGCCCGTTCCTGCATTTCCAGTTTCCCCCTCAGCAGGAAATGGTTGTGTAGGATACTTAAACTCTAATCTTCTAGGATCTTTTGGGTTAATATGTAGTGTAGTTGAACTCTATTTATATATTAGGATCTTTTGGTATGCTTGATCATAGAACATGTTATGTTTGATCATAGAACATATTGACTGTTAATGTGGGTTAATGTGGGTTATATTTGACTGTTAAGTTGCTGCTGTTTGGTTTGATCATAGAACAGAACAGATTGATTGTTAAGTTGCTGCTGTTTGGTTTGATCATAGAACAGAACAGAACAGAGGTTCTGATGCATTTGCATTCCAAATGCTTCTGATATAGATTCCAGTTTTAATGGTTGAGACCTTGTGGCCTTTAGCAATGGTTTTAATGCTTCTGATATAGCAATGGTTCTGATGCATTTGCATTTGCATTACAGAAGGCCTTTAACATGCCAGTTTTAATGCTTCTGATATAGCAATGCTTCTGATGCATTTGCATTACAGAAGGCCTTTAGCAATGGTTTTAAGCTGTGGCTGAAGGTTCTTCATGGTTGAGACCTTGAGGGTATATATACACAAAACTGCAATCGAATATTTAAATGAATTTGAATTTCTGTAAGACCTTGCATATTAAATTGTTGAAAGTAATAACATGAAGTAAGAATTCTGTTACAACCTTGCATTCCAACCATGAAGTAAGAATTATGTTACACCCTTTGCATTCCAACCATGAATTCAATCTTTGCATTCCAAATGCTTTGGTTCAAAGTAAGAATTCTGTTACAACCTTTAAATGAATTTGAATTGAATCAGTCAACATATTTGATGCCAGGGTGTTTATATGGGTGGTGGAATCGAATATGGATTGTGGCGGGAAAGGTTTTGGAAGTTGCAGGGGGTAAGTTTGCTTCGAAACACAAAGTATAGGGGGTAATAAGAAAGGGCATTTTAGTAATTTACCCCAAGTCAACAGATCAGCCAACATATTTGATGCCAGGGGTAAACATGCGACATAACAGCAAACGTTGGGGGGTAAAATAAAAGGATAAAATAGTCATTTCACCCCCAAGTCAACAGACCAGTCAACAAAATTGAAGCCGTGGGGTAAAATTGCGACATAACCTCAAACAGTGGGGGGTAAAATTGCAATTATTTCCTTAGGGGGGTAAGGGTGCCAATGACCCCTAACCTCGGGGGGTAAAATTGCAGTTTACTCTATTTCTAATTATGTTGAAGTAAATAGGCTTACAATAATATTTTATTTGTTTTTAATTTCGTACAGAGCTTTTTATAATCGCAATATCTAAAAAAAGTTACTATTATTTTTAATTAAAGTACAGTTAAATGTGTTTTAGTAAATGATTTAGTTTTATAACATATTTGGTCTGGTGAAATATATCTAGGATAACCTTTTTAGCAAGACTAGAATTCACATCATTTTCGTTGTGATTGTGAGACGCATCTCTTACCTTTGAAAATGCTTGTTTAAATAAGATAAATACTGTTATAACGTTATTAAATAAAATAATATTATAAAAAACTTAACTATATAAAAATATCTACTGTAACAATATTTATCACGTTAAACTTAAATATTTATTTTTCATTAGTTTACTTTTGTGTAATATCCTTGCCATCATTTATTAATTCATATAACTACAGAACATTTAATAAGAAATGAGTTAATTACATAGTCAGTCCATGTGGTTTGCACAAAGTAACATACTTAGGTACTAATAGTTTAAAATCACATTCTAGGGTATTAACTTTTCATTTGTAACATTTGGAGGTATTAACGTTATTTGTAGGTTTAAAATCACATTCTATTAGTACCTAGTTGTTCAAGATAATCAAATTAAAGACATAAACATTCATTTTGAATGTGATTATGCTATGTACTAATAAGGGTGGAGGGTATAGGGCTCGGGGACATGTGCGGGGAACAGATATCACCGAGCGGTGACTATACCGTGGGTTTGAAGGTGAGCGGTGACCAAGAGAGAGGCAATAAAAATCGGTGATTGTTCACCGAATTGGATTGAGTGTGATTGAGAGGAGAGGAGAGACCAATCAAGTTTTTTTTTTAATTGAGGGGTGTTTGACTATACCTAGTGATTGAGTGTAAAATGGGAAGTAGAATGAGGAGTTGACATGGCATAATATTATTAGGTAGGATTTCACTCAAACACCATAGGGTGATTGACTATTTCCCTCTACCCTAATATCTATGAGGACGATAAGTTCGGAATTTTAAGTTTAATTTTGTCATAAAATGTAATATTCATTGTATCTTTTTTAAATGTATGTTTTGAAATTATTATTTTTAGAATGGTGACTAATAGTCAAGATCTGCCAAGACATATCGGGCCTGTGCTAGGTTGGTCAGACTTTGTTAAGGCGTTCTCCCGAAAACCGTATGTTTTGAAATTATATTTATTGAATTTCAACCTGAACATTATTTAGTTTGACCCGATACAATCAAACATGGACATGGAACATACTTTTTTTTCTCAAACTTGACACAACGTTTTCAGATTATAATAAACCTAAGAAATCAAGCTACGTATGGTTTGAAGCCGGGTTTAATTACCATATTGGGCCTAATTCTGGGCTGCCAGTTTGGGCTTATCAGGTCCATGGGTTCGGGCCCAACTCTCCCGATTTAAGGAGGGGCACACCACACAGTCACATACCCAAGGAACAGTGGACGGTTTCAGTCAATTGGGTTTGGGTGGCAATACAACGGGTATGGGACCGGCCGACCGGGTATAAGGTATGTTTTAAATAATTTTCACGGGTATAGGACGGGTTATGGGATTAGGCAATACCCAACCTAATTTCCTTAAACCTGTTTACCCAAACTATATACACGAAACATGAACCTAAACATTTCTAAATTTAGTTTTCATCGATCCAGTCTAGTAATGGTTCATTCAAACAGTTTCATTGTGTGAAAAAAAAAAAAACTTTCCTTTTGAATTAGGTATTTGACAATATTATTTATATATTTTTATACTATTATGGGTAAATTACACTTTTCGTTCTTTATGTTTGTATCGAATTGCAATGGATAGTCTTTAACTTCAATAATTACAATCACAATCCTTTAATTGGAAAACCCATTACAAATTACGTCCTTTAACCCTAACCTAGTTAAATTTTAGAGTAAACTGCCATTTTGGTCCCTGTGGTTTGGCCAGTTTTGCCACTTTAGTCCAAATCTGAAACTTATTACATCCAGGGCCCTGTGGTTTGCATTTTGTTGCCATTTTAGTCCAAAATCCAAAAACCCTAGTTTTTTAACTGTTGCAACCTCCTATTTTGTCCTGTAGTGCAGGGGCATTTTGGTCATTTTGTTTTTCATTTAACATTTTATTAACCCAGAAAATCCAGAAAATCATCATCAAGAACATCATCATCATCAACCCAGAAAATCAAGAACATGAACATCATCATCGTCAACCCAGAAAATCAAAATCCAGAAAATCAAAACCCAGAAAATCGAAGCTCAAACGCTCGAAATCGAAGCTCAAAATCCAGAAAATCCAGAAAATCAAGAACATGAACATCATCATTATCAACCCAGAAAATCAAAATCCAGAAAATCATAATTAGATAATCAGATAATATAGTCAAGGATAGGTAATGGTGTATCGGGTTTCCTTGACTATTAAAGTTGCAATAATCATGTCTAAAAACACATCCAAACGCTCAAAATCAAAATCGAAGCTCAAACCCAGAAAACTGAGATCTGGAAAACTGAGAAAATCAAATCGAAGCTCAAACGCTCAAAATCGAAGCGCAAATCTGGAACTAACTAACGGCATCTCTCTCACCGGAAAACTGAGATCTGGTTGAACCTTCTCTTTCGATATCCCAAATTTATCTTCAGCTTCAATAACCGGCGGTTCAACCTCATACACCACGAGACTCCCTTCAGTTTCCCTATCTTCCATCTCGTAAACCACCGCCGGAGTTTCAATCTCATACGCCACCGGTTGAATCAATAACCGACGGTTCAACCTCATCCACACAATCAAACATCAATCTCTACAAACACCACCAAATCAATCTTTCGAGTTCTGTTTTGAGTTTCGAGTTCTGTTCTGATTTCGAACGAGAATGATGGAGGGTTTATGTGGCGGTGGTGGTTTATGTAGAGAGAGAAAGAGAGGTTGGTGATGGTGGTGAGAAGGGGGAGGAGGTGGCGGTGGTGGTGGTGCATGTGGCGGCATAGTGGTGGTGGTGGTGGCGGCGACGGTAGTTCAGAGAGAGAGATGATGAACTGTTGAAGTCTTGAAGATGAAGGGTAGGGTAGAGATGATGAACTGATAATATATTAATGGTTTAGGGTATTATATATATATAATTGAGTTATAATAATTTCAAAATGACTAAAATACCCCTGAGGGTAAAGACAAAATATCATGGTCATTAGTGAGGAATCTGACTAAAATTGAAATTTGGACCAAAATGGCAACAAAATGCAAACCACAGGGCCCTGGATGTAATAAGTTTCAGATTTGGACTAAAGTGGCAAAACTGGCCAAACCACAGGGACCAAAATGGCAGTTTACTCTAAATTTTAAGTTAAGTTTATTGACTTGAGGGTAGTTTTGTAATTTTACATTTTCACTTAAAAAATCTATTAAATTACTTACCCCTCCCACCTCTTCCCCCACCCCCATTATCCACGTGCAACCCACTTGGCACCCACCTCACCCCACTCAACCATCTTTTTTTTTTTTTTTTTTGAACGGCTAGCTCGGTCAGGGCTGTACATGACCATAGCTCGGTCGAAGATGGGTTCAGACCTGAGCATTTCGTGCAGGAAACCGCCACAGACCAGGATCGAACCCGAGTCTATGTGGAAAACCTTCACACCTCCACCCAGCTGAGCTGGGCTTCATTGGCCACTCAACCATCTTCTTCATCCCACTGCTTCAAATGCAGGTTTCATTATTAAAAATTAACCCCTGATGAAATTCTTTTGGGGAAAATAGTGGTAAGTGGATCTATTATAGGTTTCATTTGTAGATCGTAACGATTCACAATCTTGAGGATGACCTGCAAATCGCCGTCTATACTAAATGGATTTGTTCTTTAGATGATTTACTGAATTGTTGTTACAACCGCTTATTCATATTATTAAAAACAACAACTTATCAAAATCTAGACCTTGTAATTAACATTGTTTATAAACTTTTTTAACAAAATTTGGGCATGACCCGTTTGTAAAACAAGCATACCCCCTGTTATTTTCATATAATAAAACATCATCCATCAACGACCCTAGTTACATTAAACTACCCAAAAACAAGAACAACAAGTATTTAAGTTTAAGACTTCTAACAAGATAAACCGAATAGCAAGACATAGACCCAAAAGTATGCATTTTAACTAGCGGAAGCGTTCGGTATAACAAGGCATAGACATGTGCTCGCTCCAAGCTCCGGATCGCATATAGTGAGGTTTTACCTACATTCAACAAGGATTTTAAAAGTTAGTCATCATACTAGTTATATATATAACCCTTTCGTTTTAATTCAATTCGTTATGAACATCATCTTGCTTACGCATTAAACTACCCAAATACTTGGGTTGTGCACAATCACTCTCAATGAGAGTTAAGCATACATATCCAACCCGTTTAATAGGGTTATTTGCTTTCAACATAAATTCTTCTTTCCATCCGTATCACGGATTAAGCTTCTCGCATTTATCATAGCATACAAAACCACCCGTTCGAGACGGATGGAAGCTTATTCTTAATCGACTTGTTCACTAGAACCGGTCGACTTGCATAGCTTATCATGGCTTTCATAACAACCAAATCCGCAAGGGATTTGCTAGTTACTTACTAGTCACCATATCATTTTGACAATAATTATTTATGATGTTATATCAAAATTATAACTAAAGTACTTGTATGCAACGAAACATACCTCGGTCTTGTGATCCTTCCGATTTCTTAGAATTCGAACCTTCTTCCTTCACACCTAGATCAACATATTCATTCATCCGTTTAGTACCCTAACTTTCATTCCATCACATTTCAATTTACACATAATCACTCTTTCAAGCATTTCATCAAACACCTAGTGTGCATTACATTAATAAAGCATAGTGTACAAGCATTTTAAGCATGATTTGCTATATCATCCTATATGTCATCACTAGGCAATCTAATTCTTTCAATTCTTTTAATCTTCATCAATTTATTTAGCATTCGGGTACTACGAGCTGAATTACATGCCAATTACAAACATTCATCATCCTAAAAATCTTTACATTCATAATCACAACTTTCACAAAGTGGGTTTATAGAGAATTTCCTTCAATTTACAAAATCTAAGCATGATTTCTACCCTAGGGAGCATCCTTAACATCTAAACAACACAAATCATATCACAATTTCATGATTGGGTCAAAACCCTTCTTCTACAATTCATCAAAACTAGAAATTCGACTTACCACTTGATGGGGTAGGGGTAATAGATCGAGATTTCACTACATGCAACTGATAAGCATTGATTCTTCTTGTTAATTAGGTGAATTTGATGAGAACAAGGGTGAACCCTTGTTCTTTCTTGGCTCCAGTCGATCCACACACGTACTGTGTGTGGGTTGTTTTTGTTTTTCCCCTTAATTAGCCCCCAATATTCATTAGTTACATAATTGGTCCTCCCACTTGAGGGAGTATTTAACTTAAGTCTTTTTCTTAACTAGTTACCATTTAATAAAAACTTTCCACTAACCAAGTTAATTTCTTTATTTATCATTTACCATATTTTGGGGTGTTACAAGTCTACCCCCCTTAAAAGAGGTTTCGTCCCCGAAACCTGATCATATGACAAATTTAAATATCGACATACCGAAAAGAAAATGATAGTATTTCCTCATTTCATCTTCTGCTTCCCAAGTGAGATCCGAACCTTTTCGGTGTTGCCATTGCACCAACACTTGTTTAACAGTTTTGTTGCGGAGATTCTTTACTTTGAAGTCTTTAATGGCTACGGGTCTTTCGACGTAGTTTAATCCCTCGTCCAACTCAATATCATCGAGCGGTACTAGTGCTGTTTCGTCCGTAGGACTCTTCCTCAACTGCGACACGTGGAAGGTATTATGAATCCCGTCTAGAGTAGGCGGTAATTCTAATCGATATGCGACTCTTCCAACTCGAGCCAAGACTTTGAACGGTCCAATATACCGAGGACCTAATTTGCCCCGTTTGCGAAAATGGATTATACCCTTCCATGGGGACACTTTCAATAGAGCGAAATCTCCGACTTGAAATTCAATAGGTCGCCTTTTCTTTTTCGCGTAAACTTTTTGCCTATCCTGGGCCGCTTTCAGTCGTGCTCTTACCAGTTTTATCTTTTCATTTGTTACTGCTATTAGATCACTTGGTGCAAGCTCTCTTTGCCCCACTTCACCCCAACATACGGGAGTTCTACATTTTCTTCCGTACAGGAGTTCATATGGAGCCATTTTAAGGCCACTATGGTAACTATTATTATAAGAGAATTCCACTAGGGGTAGATGGTCAGCCCAGCTTCCCCCAAAGTCTAATGCACACGCTCTCAGCATATCGATAAGAGTTTGAATGGTTCTTTCTGACTGGCCGTCAGTCTGAGGGTGGTAGGCGGTGCTTATGTGTAACCTCGTGCCCACACTCTCGTGAAACTTGCGCCAATAACGTGAGGTAAATCTGGTGTCCCGATCCGAAACGATTGACACAGGCACCCCGTGTCGAGATATGATTTCATTCATATATATTTCTGCCATTATCTCGGAGGAGTAAGCCTCTTTGATAGGTAGAAAATGAGCGCTTTTCGTAAGCCGATCTACGATTACCCATATTGTATCGTGCCCCTTTTTCGTTCTAGGAAGCTTAGTTACCAAATCCATTGTTATTTCCTCCCACTTCCATACCGGAATCTCTAAAGGCTGCAACTCCCCGTATGGTTTTTGATGCTCTGCTTTCACTTGAGAACATGTTAAGCATTTCGCGACATACTTAACGATATCACGTTTCATGCCCGGCCACCAATAATTGGTCTTCAAATCCTGATACATCTTTGTAGCCCCGGGGTGAACCGAATATCGTGACTTATGAGCTTCTTCAAGTATCGCGGTCTTGACTTCGCAGAAACGGGGTATCCAAATTCGGCCAAATCTCGTTTTGAGTCCGATCGAATTTTCTTCTAGCTTATCGGTTACTCCTTTCAATCTTTCTTTCTTTACATCTTCAGCTGCGAGTGATTTTATTTGAGAATCACGTATCGTCTCGAGTAATCGCGGCGTAACTATCATCTTCATGGATTTTACTCGAATGGGAGGCGGATATTCCTTTCGGCTTAACGCGTCGGCTACTACATTCGCTTTTCCCGGGTGATAAAGGATATCACAATCGTAGTCTTTGATAAGTTCTAACCACCTCCGTTGCCTCATATTCAAGTCTTTCTGCTCAAAGAAATATTTAAGGCTTTTATGATCCGAATAAATTGTGCACTTCACGCCATATAGATAATGCCTCCAAATTTTTAAGGCAAATACTACCGCTGCCAATTCCAAATCGTGTGTTGGGTAGTTTACTTCATGCAGCTTCAGTTGCCGTGAAGCATATGCGATAACTCTCCCCCGTTGCATTAAAACGCAACCTAAACCTTGATGTGACGCGTCTGAATAGACCACCAGGTCTTCAGTCCCATCCGGTAATGTCAAAACCGGTGGACATGATAATTTCTCTTTTAATACTCGGAAGGCTTCCTCCTGTTCTTTACCCCACACGAACTTCTCTTTCTTCCTCGTCAGCTTTGTTAAAGGCAAAGCTATCTTTGAAAAATCCTGTATGAACCTCCTGTAATATCCCGCAAGGCCTAGAAAACTTCTTATTTCAGTCTGGTTCTTCGGAGGAACCCATTTCATTACAGCATCGATCTTTGATGGATCTACTAGGACACCCTCCGAATTGATCACATGGCCCAGAAACTGCACCTCTCTGAGCCAAAAGGCGCATTTTGAAAATTTCGCGTAAAGTTTCTCTTTACGGAGAACTTCAAGTACTTCACGCAAGTGTCTTGCATGTTCGGCCTTGCTTCGCGAGTAGACTAGAATATCATCTATGAACACGATCACAGATTTATCTAACATGGGACGACATACCCGGTTCATAAGATCCATAAACGCAGCCGGCGCATTCGTCAACCCGAAAGACATGACTAAAAATTCATAATGCCCATAACGGGTTCTGAACGCGGTTTTCGGAACATCTTCTTCTCGTACCCTAACTTGATGGTACCCCGAACGCAAATCTATCTTGGAGAACCAACTCGCCCCTTGCAGTTGATCAAAAAGATCGTCAATTCTTGGTAAAGGGTAGCGGTTCTTGATAGTTAGCTTGTTTAATTCTCTGTAGTCGATGCACATGCGCATTGACCCGTCTTTCTTCTTAACAAATAAGACAGGCGCTCCCCAAGGTGACACACTCGGACGTATAAAGCCCTTGTCTAACAGGTCTTGTAATTGTGTCATTAGCTCCCGCATCTCGGTGGGAGCCAATCTATAAGGAGCCTTCGCAACCGGCTTCGCAACCGGATTCAATTCAATGCGAAACTCTATTTCTCTTTCGGGAGGAAGTCCCGGCAAGTCATCCGGAAACACATCCGGAAATTCATTCACGATCTCTACATCTTCAAGCTTCAGAAAATCTCGTTGAGTATCTACCACGTAAGCTAGGTATGCCTTACCCCCGTTAAGTGTATACTTAGCGGCTTGAACGAGGGTACAAAGTTTCGCTTCCATCCTCCTTTCTCCTTGTATAGTTATTCGTTTTCCACTTGGGAACTGAACATGTACCGTTTTGGTTTCACAATTAATTCCCGCTTGGTGTCGGGCCATCCAATCCATACCCACTATCATTTTGAATTCCCCCAGAACCATAGGTATGAGGTCGATATCAAATTCTTCATCTTCTATCGTAAATTTGCAATTTTTACAAATCTCATGCAGCATATAAATCTTACTATCAGCTATCTCTACTTCTAAAGGCATCGGCATTCGTTCGATCTTAAACGAAGGATGTTGTATGATTTCATTTGAAATAAACGACATAGTGGCCCCGGTATCAAACAAAACATAAACCGGTATGGAGTTGAGTAAAAAGATACCTGAAACCACATTCGGATGAGACTTAGCTTCTTCGGAGGTGATTTGAAACATCCTCCCTTTCGCTTTAGAGCTTTCTTCGTTCTTTCCTTCCTTCTTTGATCCTTGTTGGAGTTTTGGACACTCCGACTTAACATGCCCCTTTCCAAAACAGTTGAAGCAAGTCTTCGAGTTATCTGGACATTGAAAAGACGAGTGTCCTTCCTTACCACACTTGTAGCACCCCTTCTTGCCTAACAAACACTCCCCGGTAGTCTTACAAGAAGGAATACCACTTTTCGACTTATCTTTCCTTCCTTGATCTTGATACCTCCCCTTTTTGGATGGACTCGAACTTGCACCTTTCTCGTTTGATCTCTTTTCCCCACGTTCTTCTTGTCTCTTAATTTCGATTTCTCTATCCCGTGCCAGATTGATGAGCTCATCTAGGGTCTCACATTTCGAAGGAGTAATGAACTCCCTAAATTCCGCCTTTAACACCCCGTAAAAACGATTGATCTTCATCCTTTCAGTCTTCACAAAGTCCCCACAGAACTTCATCTTATCCAAGAAAGTATTGGATATTTCATTTATCGACTCGTTTTTCTGTCGGAGGCGCAAGAAATCCTCCTGAATCTTATCAATAGCCGACTGAGGGCAATGGTACCTCATAAAGGGTTCCTTGAATTCTTGCCAAGTCATCACTTGTAGTTGATCCTCCCCTATTTCTTTACTGTGTGCATCCCACCAATCTTTTGCCTGTAAAGTGAGTTGGCCAGTAGCGAACATCACCTTATCTTCATTATCACAACGACTTCGAATAAATACCGCTTCAATATTTGAAATCCATCTTTGACATGCGATCGGGTCAATTTTACCATCATACGTTGCGGGATGACATGCCATGAAGTCTTTATACGTGCACCGTCTTTCTTTGCTTTTAGATCCCTCTATCAGTTCTTTCAGTTCTTCAATCTTACTAGTCATCATGGCATCCACAACTCCCAACACCCGACTTTCCACTTCTTGAGCTAATCGCGGAAGATTAGCTTGCATAACCCCTTCTGCCACTTCAGTGACTTTATTGTACATTGCTTCTTGACGAGCAGTATCATCGTCATCATTAACGTTTCTTGCATCAGCCATCTACACAATATCATGCTTTCGTTTAATATAAATCATAAAATTCTGGTATATCATTATTCTTTAACCAGCATTTACTTAATCCATATAGTGTCATTTGGTTCATTGCTTTTGGATTCTTACGAATCTGTTCTTGTTGTAATCACTAATTGTGATTGCGTACACTTATTAAGCCTTATACAGACCTCCCATAGTTATTAAATAAGCCTTCGGACAGCCCAACAGCATAATCATGTGAAAAACAACAAAAATCAGCAAACTGCATTCGGCGAGCCGTCGGCGACGGGCTCTGGATTTGGGCGTCGGACAAGAACAGTCGTCGGCAGTAAGTTAAGCCGTCGGGTAAAGGTGGGCCGTCGGCGACGGGGAGCTAACCCGTCGGCGACGGGCCCTCGTTTAGCAAAACGCTGCAGGTTGTTTTTCTGGCTGTTCCGACTACTTCCGAGTCCGTTTCCAGCTTCCCGGGTCTCGGGATTTCTCATTTAACCCATCTTAACGCTTCATAACATAATGAATCTTAACTTTTAAACCGTAGTGCATTATACAAGTTCATATCAAACGAATGTTTAAAATTTTTACCTCTTTGGCGATCTTGGAGCGAGCACTCTTTCGAACGAGCCATCGGTTTGAGTTCAAGCATCGCGTTTAACGCTCGAATCCCTCAAACCTTGGCTCTGATACCAACTTGTTACAACCGCTTATTCATATTATTAAAAACAACAACTTATCAAAATCTAGACCTTGTAATTAACATTGTTTATAAACTTTTTTAACAAAATTTGGGCATGACCCGTTTGTAAAACAAGCATACCCCCTGTTATTTTCATATAATAAAACATCATCCATCAACGACCCTAGTTACATTAAACTACCCAAAAACAAGAACAACAAGTATTTAAGTTTAAGACTTCTAACAAGATAAACCGAATAGCAAGACATAGACCCAAAAGTATGCATTTTAACTAGCGGAAGCGTTCGGTATAACAAGGCATAGACATGTGCTCGCTCCAAGCTCCGGATCGCCTATAGTGAGGTTTTACCTACATTCAACAAGGATTTTAAAAGTTAGTCATCATACTAGTTATATATATAACCCTTTCGTTTTAATTCAATTCGTTATGAACATCATCTTGCTTACGCATTAAACTACCCAAATACTTGGGTTGTGCATAATCACTCTCAATGAGAGTTAAGCATACATATCCAACCCGTTTAATAGGGTTATTTGCTTTCAACATAAATTCTTCTTTCCATCCGTATCACGGATTAAGCTTCTCGCATTTATCATAGCATACAAAACCACCCGTTCGAGACGGATGGAAGCTTATTCTTAATCGACTTGTTCACTAGAACCGGTCGACTTGCATAGCTTATCATGGCTTTCATAACAACCAAATCCGCAAGGGATTTGCTAGTTACTTACTAGTCACCATATCATTTTGACAATAATTATTTATGATGTTATATCAAAATTATAACTAAAGTACTTGTATGCAACGAAACATACCTCGGTCTTGTGATCCTTCCGATTTCTTAGAATTCGAACCTTCTTCCTTCACACCTAGATCAACATATTCATTCATCCGTTTAGTACCCTAACTTTCATTCCATCACATTTCAATTTACACATAATCACTCTTTCAAGCATTTCATCAAACACCTAGTGTGCATTACATTAATAAAGCATAGTGTACAAGCATTTTAAGCATGATTTGCTATATCATCCTATATGTCATCACTAGGCAATCTAATTCTTTCAATTCTTTTAATCTTCATCAATTTATTTAGCATTCGGGTACTACGAGCTGAATTACATGCCAATTACAAACATTCATCATCCTAAAAATCTTTACATTCATAATCACAACTTTCACAAAGTGGGTTTATAGAGAATTTCCTTCAATTTACAAAATCTAAGCATGATTTCTACCCTAGGGAGCATCCTTAACATCTAAACAACACAAATCATATCACAATTTCATGATTGGGTCAAAACCCTTCTTCTACAATTCATCAAAACTAGAAATTCGACTTACCACTTGATGGGGTAGGGGTAATAGATCGAGATTTCACTACATGCAACTGATAAGCATTGATTCTTCTTGTTAATTAGGTGAATTTGATGAGAACAAGGGTGAACCCTTGTTCTTTCTTGGCTCCAGTCGATCCACACACGTACTGTGTGTGGGTTGTTTTTGTTTTTCCCCTTAATTAGCCCCCAATATTCATTAGTTACATAATTGGTCCTCCCACTTGAGGGAGTATTTAACTTAAGTCTTTTTCTTAACTAGTTACCATTTAATAAAAACTTTCCACTAACCAAGTTAATTTCTTTATTTATCATTTACCATATTTTGGGGTGTTACAATTGTCGTCTGTATCCGGTCGGTTTTGATTCTGAAACTAATTCGATGATTCCGTATCTTGTAATTTTGATTTCCATCTACCGGTTCTAGTTGGTCTTTTTGTTTACACGTAGTTTTTTTTTTTTTTTTTTGTATCGTGTATCTGATTCCTTTAGGATTCAAATAATGGAATTGATTTTGATTCTACAGCAGATCTCGTTCATATCTAGTCGGTTTTTACAACCTGCAAATGGTGACTTTCAAAGAGAGTGAGAAAGATGAACTCGGATGTAGGTCTTCTATAGCTGTTGTGTTGCCGAAATTAACTAGAGGCGACAGAGACAAACACTAGCAGGGGTTTTAGAGAGAGAGAGAGAGAGAGAGAGAGAGTTGAAAGTGTGATATTTTCTTGTTTTTTTCTTTTCCTTTTCTATTTAATATATTTTTAAGTAAAAAGGTAAAATTACAAAACTATCCTCATGTCAATAAACTTAACTTAAAATTTTAACTAGGTTAGGGCTAAAGGACGTAAGTTGTAATGGGTTTTGCAAATCAAAGATTGTGACTGTAATTAGTGAAGTTAAAGACTATCCATTGCAATTCGATATAAACGTAAATGACAAAAAAATGTAATTTACCCTACTATTAATTATGAACTTACCTTTGAACAAAGTAACTGACTTAGCCTTAGAACTCGGGCTTAGGCTCGTTTATTAAACAAACTCAAGGTAGTATTCGTTCCACAAAATGAAATAGAATCTTGATAGAATTGGAATGTTGATTTCATTTTGTATTTTGTTGGTTTCAACAAAAGAAAATGAATTGTAATTGAATGACAAGATGAGGAAGAGAATCTACATTCCAATTCCATTCAGATCTCATTCCATTATTTGAAACAAACACACCTATATTCAAAATCAAATTTCAATTTCTGTGCAAATTCGAATTCCATTACAATCCATAAAACAAACGCTAACTTGAACTCAGGCTCAGACTCGTTAATTTAACAAACTCAAACTTAAACTCGGGCTCAACTCAACATGACTCAATTATTAGCGAGCCGATCTGATAACTCGCAAGTCGCAAGCGACTTGACTCATTTACATCCCTACAATAATGAATTCTATATTTGTAGCTTAACTCCAAACTCGGGACCACGAAGAAGGGCAAACGTCTGAATCAATCCAAACAAAGTTGTGCTCACAGTTGCATTATTTTTGGGGAAAAAAATACGTATTGGATTCAAATTAGGACCCATTCATACAACTCACTTCTATCTACCGTATCCCAGTTTTTATAATAACTTTTAAGTAGTAATCCAGATCAACACAATGTGTGTTGATCATTTGAAAGTACATTAACAAGCTAGACAAAAAAACTATAAAAACTCTTTTTTACGACCGCGATAACTATAACACGAACTGTTATCGTACCTTGGTATTCGATGAACCAACAGTACTCCTAAACTGCCTCAAAATCTCGGTAAACGTCACAATTCCCACTAAACCATAATCCTCCTTAACAACCCAAGCGTAACTAACACGATGAGCAATCATCTGAACCATAACCGCCATCAACGTGTTCCACGGGTTGCAAACTATGGCCTCTGACCGCCTCCCTGGATAACTCCGGCCCATGCCACCATTCTTCCACGCGCCAAACTCCTCATCTGAACTTGAAGACGAGGAAGAAGACGAAGGGTTGTAATAATCATCCATCATATCCATCATGCCGGTCAAGTTTCTCTCTTGCAGCCTCATTTTAACCAAGTGGACTAGATCCTCAGGTGGCCCACTGTAGTCAAGGTATGCCATGAGATCTCCTGCGGATAGGGTTGTAATAGCGGCGATGATGGTTTCATCGCAGCACGAGAGGGCAAAAGGGGAGATTTCGCCTATTAAAGTGTTGTCTTGGTTAACAACTGCTACAGAAGTTTGGTTTAAATGTGAGTGAGTGATCAAGGGTAATGCAGAGGATGCAGGGTCGTCGTAGTGGACGGTTAGGGTCTCGTTGCTGATAATGTTGAGTGATTCGATTGTGAAAGTGGGTATTGGGGAGAAGACGTTGATTGAGTTTAGGATGAAACGAATAATGTCTTCTCGGTTCAACCAACAATACTCTTTGCCATTGTGAAGTGTGGTACTGGTAGTAGTACCGAAAGAAGGATTAGTGATTAGGTGTTGTTGCCTTTGATTATATGTTTTGATTGGTATGACCAAGTTCTGAGCCCCTTCAAGTATGCTATCTATCGCCTCTAACAAGCTGGTACAAAGAACACAAAAGATAGAAAAATCAGTGAATGTAATGAAAAGCATAAACATGAATTAAGATTGATATAAACAGCATATGCAGAATTGTTAATGGCATCCTCTCTCACACACAAACAATATATTTAATATATGTGTGTATATATACAAGGGCGTAGCTTTGTGGGGGCGGGAGGGGGCGGCCGACCCCCCGAACTTTTCGCTCAGCAGTGGAGAGCATGTAGTTTTCGTATGGAATTTTTTTGGTATATACGTTTTTGACCCCCCGGTTTTATAGAAATTTTTGGTATACACGTTTTCGACCCCCCGAAATCTCAAACTTCGCCACTGTATATATATTGTTTTACTATATATATATTTTTTAAACGGTGTTTGAAAGCGAACGTAGCATTGAAGAAAAAATAAATGTTTTTTTAAAGAACAATGTAAATCTATTGTGACAGTTAATATGACGCATGAATGCATTGTAAATGCCCAGATAAATGTGTCATGTCAACTCCTCCATTAGATTTTCACGCATCTTTCAAAAACATTTATTTATTTTTCTTTCAAATATTACGTCCACTTTCAAACACGTTTTCTAAAACACATAACTAAAGTAACATATATTAAACCTGAAAAACAGACACAAACAAGCATCCATCCATCCGCTTGAGTCCATCCGCTTGAGTCTGGTTAAACAAACGGACACAAACAAGCATCCAAACGAAGCCATGTTCATACAAACATAATCAAACCTAAGAACCTAAAAAAACAGATCGATTCCAATACATCCAATTCAATTTCACATAAACTGTTAATTTCCGGCAACATTTCTGCATCAAGCTTAAATCAAAACAATCCAATTCACACATAAAAGATATTCAAATAACTAAAAGCCCTAAAAAAAAAAAAAATCCTGACCTGGAATTAGCTTCGAGATGTTTAATTCTCCCATCATCAACTTTAGGAAGCAGATCCAAAAGACTTGATTCAAAAGGATTGTCCTCTTTACAAACATAATCAATCACATCAACCATACAGATCTTTCCAATACATCGGCACAGAACGATGTCATGATGATTGCAGTTCCAGACACTTACATTGATATCGCCGGACCTCTTCAGTGCTGCCACGGCGTCCGCCACGGTTGCGGTGGCCGGCAACCACCGCAGCGGCGGTTTTCCGACGCACAGATCGGAGACTTCTGTCGCAAGGAATTTACGTGCCATACAATTAAATTGAATTGAAGAGAGAGAAAGAGATGGTTCTAGAAGGATGATTTACGTCCCCCGTTTGGAATGAAATCCAAGAGTGTCTTTCTGGTATTTATAGGCGAAGGCTGAATCACTGAATATTGGGATATATATTTTTTTATTTTATAAAAATGGTCCTTTATGTTTATAACCTTTTGCTTCATGTGGCATGTCATGTTTCACAATGTTTTTATGGACCTTGTATTTTTGTTTTTAAATTATCAAGATATTTGATAAATTTGGTCTTTATTCTTTTAACGTGTTATATTAAAATTGTTTTTTAAGAAACTTTGGGTTTAATAAATACTGAACTAGGATCAAATACAAACCACATTTTGTATACAAATTGTAAGAACCATTTATAAAGTGTAAGATGGTACCCAGCCAATTATAGAGAAATGGTAAAATAATAACCTAAAATCAATTATCGTGATTAAGTTTCATGTGCTAATATAATTCAAAAGTGCTACTTTTATGTATGTAATGTTTTAGTATGTGCTAATTTAATTTTTTTAAATGCTAGGATATGTTCTCACAGTTTGTAGGATAAATATGGTTTGTACCGTAACCAGCCCAATACATACTTAGACCGTGGGGTATGGGGCGCGGGTTTGGGCGTGGGTTGGGGGAAAACGCCCAAGCCACCACCCCGGGTGGGCTTGGGTTTGGGCGTGGCCTCATTGGCGTGGGTTTGAAGCCGGGCGTGGGGCGGGCTAGTAAGTGACATGGCAGGCTCTCAATAGCCAAACCAAATTCATGCACCCAACCCAAGCCCCACCATACCCCATGGGCGTGGGTTTTGGTGGTGTGGGGGAGGGGGGCTCCCATTCCACGTATCAACAAATGCCCCAACCCAAGCCCCCATACCCCACGATCTTAGTATCTTTCTTAGCATAGGAATGGCCTAGAACCTCTATAAATAATTTAAAATCTCTATAAATAATTTAAAAGAAAACCCTTCAGCATACCAATGGCCTAGAACCTCTATAAATAATTTAAAAGAAAACCCTTCAAAAATAGGTAGGCACCCTCTTTTTTTTAACATCAAATTTAGATAACTGATGAATTACTGGAGTATCATCGACAGACAACCTCTTTCAACAATCATCTTCTTTCCTCACCAACGGTTTGTGGCTACTAACATGTCATCCGCTCTCTTCCATGTACAAATTCTCTATAATGTCAAAGTTCTTTGGGGCTGACGGACATCATTGTTGGACTCAACATTCTTACTTTTACACACATCCTCTCTTGTTTTTATTTTTATCTTAAAATAATATTTTACTTCTTTTTATTATATTATTTGAAATATTTATCTATTTATAGTTTGTTATATAACATAAGCATTCTATATGATCCAAAGGTATAGTTCGTTTAATTGATTATACGTGTATCGGCTTTATTGTATATGATTTTTTATTCTTAATAAGAATTTTTTAGTCATAGCCTGAAATAGAAACTCATTCTTACGTCAACGGTGTATAGTTGATATTCTAACATATAAAGGTTCAAATGAGAAAAATTTTTTGTAAGAAGAAAAAAGAATAAATTTCAACCAATAAGAATATTTGATTTTATTTCATTTGATATTTGCATTTAATTTTAATGTAAGGGCAGGGGCGGACCTTATGTTTTACGAGCCGTAGCACGGGCTATGGCTCAACCTTTTATCGCTAGTGTAATTTTTTTTTTCGGTTTTTATACCAAGGATACCCCTGAACAACTACGAGCACACCCCTAAAAAAGACTCTGTAAGCCCAAATCAATTGAAAATAATAAGCCCAAACCCCAATTGCCCAATATGTTGGCCCAAATCAATTGAAGATTCTAAATAATAAGCCCAATTGCCTAATATGTTAGCCCAAAATAATAAAAGATTGTAAATAATTGCCCAATTGCCTTGAAGTTTTAATGACGGTACGACACAACTACGAGGATACCAATCAATTGAAATTAATAAGCCCAAATCCCAATTGCTCATTTCGTCACACTATAAGTGATGGTGATAAATTTGAAAACTTGAATAGAATAAGTGATCTTGCGCGTGTTATGGTTGAAACGGGAACGCATAGTTCTCTTCCATCAGTTTATCGGATAGTGAAACAAGCTTTGCTTTTACCGGTTGCAACCACAATCGTTGAAAGATGTTTTTCGAAATTGAAGCTTGTCAAGACGGATTTACGCAATCAAATGGGCCCGAAATTTTTGAACAATGCTATGGTTTGTGCGGTCGAAAATGATTTTTTACGTGAAGTAAAAGACGACGATGTGACGGAATGATTTCAAGTTATGAAAAAAGAAGAGGACAAATCTATTAGATATTTGTTTTACTTTATTTATTTATTGTCGTTTTTTAATATTGTACGATTGCACGGTGAAATTTTTTTTAGGATACCCCTGAGTTAATGTTCTAGTTCCGCCACTGTGTAAGGGTATATTTGTAAGCTTACATAGATCATTAATATCTATTCTTCCTTTTTAATAGCTAACTACATTAAATTTGTAACTTATTTTCAATATATATATATATATATTTCCAAAAATTAAAAAATGTTAATTCAGAGTGTATGGCAAATTACTATATGTGTAGGATAAATTTAAGTATATGTAGGAAATTTTTTGAAATGTGTAGGATAACTTTTTATGTGTGTAGGCAATGAAAATTAGTGTAGAGAATAATAGTCTTTATGAGTAATTAATTACTTCAAGATTGTAATAAATGAGATGAAAGAATAACTACTTAATATTTTACAATTATACCCTTTGTTCTTTTTCTTCTCAAATAAATTTTCTTCTCAAATGAACCTCCGCGTGTGTGTTCAACTCATTTATCATTTATTGATTTAACATGTGTCTATATTTATTTTAACATATGTATATAAGTATTTTTTATTCCTACTTTCCAATGAAAATAAAAAAATGATACATTTATCGAATCCAAATATTCATTATTTGGAGTCGTAAACTGAAGAAGTTTTTGGTGTTGTATGTTTAATACATTAATAACAAAATATTATATTTACGTAAATAAAAAGACTCATATAGGCTCATGACCATAGTCAAGTTTAATATTTAAAGCTAGGTTCTAACTCATCTATTAAAAAGACTATTTATTAATGAGTTTGAACTCATTTAAGCTTGACTTAATTCGAGATTTTAACAAACATATATAAGTATAAATATAAAAAACATGGGGAGAAGATGCCTAATGCTAAAAGTTGGATGGTCATTTTGAAATGTGATAAATTGTCTAGAAATAAAAGTTGAAAAAAAATTAATAAAAATAAATAAATAAATAAAAGCTGAAAAGTCAAACGGCATACCAGTTTGACGCGGACATTCGGTAAGGATTACAAAATGAGCATTCCCGGTGTATGACCAATTTAATATTTTTTATTATTAATTCTCCTACCAACCCTGCCCTTGTTCAAATTTAGCAAAAGTGTAGTAGAATGTTGATTATTAGTGAATGGCTTTATATCCTTATTCCATTTTAGGGGTGAGATAAGACTTTGAGACTAATAGGTTATGGGTTCGATTATCACAAGAGGATTTTTCCCATATTTATTGGGTTTCCTCCTGAATTGGTGTATAGGCATTATGTCTAGTGGAGATGGATATGATCGGGTGGTTCCCTGGTGGCACGATGATACTCTGATGGTCCGTCAGTGATCTAAATTTGCCGTTCAAAAAAAAAAAAAAAAAGAATGTTGATTATTAAAATATATAATATTATTAAGTCTTACTGAATTATATACACAGTGAAGTAATATGTTGAAACGCATTCACTTTACATTACACGTATATAATTTACGTGTAAATAGACTGAAACCGGTAGGTTGGAACGAGAACCATTATGGGACCGTTACTGGTTTTGATGAATTGTTTAAAGTGTTTATTTTATTAAGGTTGTTAATCTACACTAAAACATAAATTAAAATTACAAATCAACATCAAAACTGTAAATACTTTATTAAATTATTTATGATATCATTCAATTCTTAAATTTGATTCAATCGAGTCGACCAGCAGACCCGTAAGTTGTTTGGTTCGATATCCGGTTCGGTTGTGAAAAACAATAATTTTAGAACATAAAGTTTCAAAAGTCAACTTCTAATGTAACTCATGACGTGCAACTAGCTACTGTCGATTAGGGATGACAATGGATCGAGTATGGCCTGGGTACGGCTAACCCCAGTCCCATTATTATTTGAGTTAATTGCCCAGATGGTCCCTGTGGTTTCACGTTTTTTCACGTTTAGTCCCCACCTTTTGAAAATAGCAGGTATGTTCCCTATGGTTTGCTATTTTGTTACTCGGATAGTCCCTGAGTAGATGTCAATTAGTTTAGAAATAGCAGGTATGCTCCCTATGGTTTGTCATTTTGTTACTCGAATAGTCCCCTGAGTAAATACCAGGGGACTATCGAGTAACAAAATGACAAACCCTAAGGAGCATAACTGCTATTTTCAAAAGGTGGGGACTAAACGTGAAAAAAACGTGAAACCACAAGGACCTGTTGGAAAATAGGTGAAAATAGCATTTTTCACAAATATAGGAAAATGATTTTTTCCTATTTTGGGCTAGAAATAAATATAATAAAATGAGCGGGTTTTATATATTTATTTGTGGGTTTGTGTTCTATGTTGGAAGACCTTCGCAACGAACTAAACCACGTCCAAAACCGAGCTAAGATGAATGAGATATCGATGCTCAAAGTTGGGTGTTTGGAACATTCAATGCTGAAACAAAAGGGAAAGTAGCACCTTGTCCCACATCGGATGAGAGATGGAACTTAAAGGGGTATTTAAGTGGGAACTCTCCATCCTTATTGTTTCATGGAAGCACACACTAGTGTCCTCGCGAAGGGTGCGGAGCACCCTAACTCGCACTCGCACACGCTCGCGCGCGCGTGGCGTGGGCGATGAGGCGCTTTGATGGCGCACTTTGCACTTCGCATCGCCGCTTGAGAGCCGCCTTTGTATTTTTGACCGCGTGCGCGTGGTGGAGCACAAGGGTTGCAAGGACCAAGTGGTAGGCAGCTTCGTAACTGACGAGTTAACTGGCTT
Organism: Helianthus tuberosus; assembly: GCA_030545235.1. Taxonomy (NCBI): domain Eukaryota; kingdom Viridiplantae; phylum Streptophyta; class Magnoliopsida; order Asterales; family Asteraceae; genus Helianthus; species Helianthus tuberosus. Next base: position 141,357,289 of record CM060448.1, on the reverse strand, counting down.
TGACTGAGAATTAAATGACGTATTAAATTGCATTGAAGACGTTTAATGCAATTTAAACCTCTCTTTAATTCGTTTTTTGACTGTTTCGACTTAGGAGCTGTATATATACAGCTCCATACCCACTTCAGAGGGACACCAGAAACAACAACAGCAAACAACTCTCTCTCTATTACTTGTGATCTTCTTTTCTCGCAGTTTCAAGGTAACCTTCGGGTTGTAGGTCTACCCCGGCAGTACCACTGCTCCGGCTGTTGTACCCTGGGAAACAAAACGAGTACTCTTGGGAGACTCGGAATTTGTTTTAAGGGAAGCGTGTTGAACACGTGCCTCAGTCCAACTCTGCTTCTACACCTTTCTTGTATTTTGGATTTTTCAGTTGTAATAGTACTTGTGTTTCAGCTTTCTTATTTCTGAATTGTAATCTTGTATTTAAATTTGTTTATTTTATTTAATTTATGCGAACGGTTCGTACAATCTTAAAACAAATTTTTTAAAACCGTTCGTGTATCAAAACCATTCTGTTTGTGATTCAAACCAGTTTTGTTTTCACTCAGTTTGTGTTTTAAAAACATATTTTTTTTTTTGGTTTTCATCTTCAAATGAGCGACTTTGGTTGAAAACCATTATGGTTACATTCAGAATTTGTCCTAAAAATTTGCTAAACTTTCTGATTTGGTCTTCAAAGTTGGACTTAGAAGCCAATTAGTAAGTTCTAAATATTATAAATTTTCTGTTTTTTGTCTTCAAAGTTGGACTTAGAAGCCGAACACAGTAAATTGTGGTAAAATTAAAATTTAGTAGTTTCCTTCTGGTTTGTGCGTAAATCGGAATTTTTTGACTAAAAATTTTAATTTTAATTTTTTCAGAATGTCGACCTCAAACAACAACAATACGAATGTTGTAGTTGGAACCCCTGCCAACACTGTGGGAGCGTCCACAGTGGCAAATCATGCTGAAAGACCTGAGAAGTTCTCGGGTCTACACTTCAAGCGGTGGCAACAGAAGATGTTCTTCTACTTGACCACCATGAACCTTGCGAGGTTCTTGACGGAAACCGCTCCCCAACCTGCGGAAGGGGAGACCGACGCTCAGGCTCTGAGCGCGGTAGATGCGTGGAAGCATTCGGATTTCATATGTCGAGGCTATGTACTCAACGGTCTCTCGGATGCCCTGTATAATGTGTACTATAATATCAAGACTTCCAAAGAGTTGTGGGAGTCCTTGGAGAAAAAGTACAAAACGTAGGATGCGGGAACAAAGAAATTTGTTGTCGCCCGTTTCTTGGACTTCAAAATGGTTGATAACAAGCCGGTTATTGTAACACCCCGAAAACGGGTTTGGTAATTAAACCCCGTTAATACTAAAGACGGGGAAAATACCGTTAGTGGTAAAATTTAACCCGGTGAATATTATGACTTGAATAAATAATCCTAATATTTACTAAAAGGTGAATAAAAGCTTTTAAGGAAATAAAATGGATGAAAGGCCCGAGTTAACGGGACCTAAAATAAACTTAGTCATAAATATTCCCGAACCCACTAAGTTCACTAGGAATATTAAACCTAGTTAATAAGTGGGAATGTTATTGAAAATAATTAGGTTGCGATCTAATTAATAACTAACCAAACACGAGGGACCAAAGCCGGGTAACTTGAAATTTGGATTATTAAACTTGAAATAAAATAAAACACACACACATCAGTGTGGTGCGTGTTCTGGAGCGACCAGGAGAAAGCTCTCATGAGCTCAAACCCTAACTCCAACAAATTGGTCAAATTAAAGCTTGAATCAAGATCCAAATCAATGCATGAACGCGTAGAAACGATCACCAAGTCAAGGGGATCGTAAGGTATGTCGAAATTCTAACATTAGTGAAGTTGTAAAAATTTGATAATCATCCTAATCGCGAATTAGGCATGGATTATAGAAGTTATGGCTAGATTAGTGATGAATACTTGCTTAGGAACGAAACCCTAAGTAGAAATCATGCATATGATGCTATGACTTGAATGATTTGGTGATTACTTACATGTGTGTTAAATGGGTTTGTTGACAATATGATGAACACTCGGTTAGGGTGTTAAACTGATGAATATTGGTTGCTATGATACTAGAACTAGATGTTGTTCATGAACACTAGACATGGAGGGTTGAATTTTGATGTAAATCTTGGTAAAAATAACTAGTTACGAACTAGTTAGTAAATATGTAAAATTATGCCCGCTAGGTGTTTGTTAAAATGCCTAAACGAAGCTAAAATGTAGAAATTCCATGTGAAGTGTGCATTTTAGTATGTTGATAGATCAATTGGCTTCTAGGAAGTCAAACTAACCAATGATTTAATCAAGTGATAAAGTCGACATAAGACCCGTTAGATGGAGTAGTCATAATTAATAATGACTAATCTAACCATCTTATGAATTATGATGATAGTAGGCGCTTAACAAGCTAGATGAAGCTTGGGGAGAAAGCGGGTCGATCGAAGCAAGTGAGAAAAGAAAAGCGTAATTCGGATGCAAGGTAAGTAAAGCTTACACTCTAGTTATTTGATACCTATTGGTTTGATAGGTCGTGAATAGTAAGTCTTGTTTTAAATTATGATGTTCCGACACGGCAAGTGCGGTCCGGAACAAAAGACAATGGTCATAAATCATGTTTAATAGATAAAAAGGAGCTAATGCGGTTAATTAGTCAGGAAATGACTAAAAGATAATGAGTTTCTAAATGGTTACCTTATAAGGTAAACCATTGCAAATAATAAGGGTAAAATGGTACTTTGGTCACTTGTTGACAATAACCGTTAAATTGGGGAAAAGACACATTATAGCTTGGGTTATAATGGGTCAAAGAAATCGATAGATGATTTACAAGTAGAACGACTATACGGTGTAAACCGAAGTTAGTCATATTGATAAGATGGTAATAAACATCATCTCATAGAGTTTCATGGTCCTTTCGACCAAACGGGTCAAAAGGTGAAATTATCACCCTTTGACAATATCGACTAATAGTTGTTGAGCTATGTGATCATAGAAATAAATATCGGATGGATATGTACATCGCTATCGCTTAGCGGCTACTAAGGCAAGGTATCAAAACGAATCAATATATTGATTCGAGCCAGGTATGTATAATTGGTCAAATCATCATTAGAACTTGAAGTTCAATGAGGGCTAAACAAGTTAAAATGGACATTGGGTTATCTTTTAAGTAAACCGAATGATTTAAGTTATTGTCATTGTGTTTTAAAAACATAATGACTATTTAAACAAAATCCTAGTCTAAAAAGTGGAATTTTGGTCAATTACGACATGAAAAGTCCTTTGTTGTAAAGAAAGGGTTTAAGATGACCAAAACGCCCTCGTAAGCAAAATCGAGTAAATGAACCTTAAGAGTCGTTTAAAAACAAGTTATATGATCAAGCAAATACTTTGAATAGGTATAGAGAATGAAAAGGGTAAATCTTGGGTCAAAAGACTCAATATGGGTCTTTGCCGTAAAATGATAGTCCGAGTGATAAAACTCGGAATATATGTATCTCCACATTAAATCCACCACAAATATAGTTGTGGTGGAAGACTACTTGGTAAGATATGTGGAAATATAAAGTTAGATACAAATGAAAGCGATTTCAAGCTTTAAATTGCTTAAATACCCTTAACGGGTCAAAATAAGCATACAAGCGAAAAATGGTTTAAATGGTGTAATAAACCTATGATTAGAACCTAATATAGTAGGTAACATTAATTTGAAGAAGTGTATGTGATATAGGAATCAAACAAATACGTTTGTTTGATAAAATACATCAACGGGTTAAAATTCGGTAAAAGGGTAACGAGTCGAAGGCTTAGAAGTCTCAAAATTTATTAAGTTGGATGTTGGATTTTCACTCCATAAGATGGAGGATTAAATTACGGATGCGTAGGAAAAAGAATCGGGTAAAACGGATCAATAACGAAGAAGTTATGGCCGTTTCCGTGAAATCAAATCGTGCTGGGAATATGCAGCAACTGATAAGCAACAGGCTGTGAAAACAAGGGCCTCGCGTAGCGCGAGCCCCTGTCGCGTCACGCGACGCCTCAAACTCGAAAAACTTGTTATTTTTGTCATATTTAACCCTTGTACTTGTTATAACTTCATATTTAACCCCTGTACTTGTTTGAACTTCATATTTGACTATCAAAACTAACTTTTAAGTTGGTTTTGATCATAGGTGATTGCCATGAGTGCCCGGATGAAGATCAAGCGACTAGCAAGAACCGAACATGATCATGAAATAAGCTTCCGCACTATGTATCGTTATTATGTTAAATGACGAATGTCGTTTCATTGATTCTTTTAAGTGACGAACTTAATTACATTATGTTCTAAACTTTTAAATTGTAAAAGGTTTTAGTAACACCGATTTCCGATGGGTATGTAATCTTAATTACATGATTGTTTTCGTAAATAATACGCTAAACCTTGATTTATAAGAACGGGTGTTACAAGTTGGTATCAGAGCCTTGGTTTAAGAGATTCAAGTATGGTGGGGAAACTATGCTTGGACTTAAACCTTATGCTCTTAATAAAGTTTGGTGTTCGGTTCGAGGCTTGATCGCAAATCCGGTAAGTACGAGTATGTTAATGGCTTAGCATGCTAAAGTGTTGTAAACAACACAATAGGGCTATCGTGAGATACACGTTACCCCAATTAAAACGATTGATATAGTTGGCGAAAATACGCGCGTCGACGCGTATAGTAGAAAAAGCCTTGTATTATAATACGGGCGATTATTGAAGTTGACGTTACTAACTTTTGTGAATGTTTTAATTGAAGGACACTCGCGTTTGAAGACGACGAGAGTCAAACGAATTGTGGATATGATGATGGAATGGTCCGAAGTATGACAAGAGGAGCATGCTCACCAAGGACTAAATCGCGTAACGACCGCGAACAAGGTTAATGGCAAGGAACGCCCGTCGGGGCAAACATTACCAGGTGCACTTTTTAAATAATCGCACAAATAGTAATATGCAACAAACAAGTAGAAATTGAAAGTTGCATATGTAGATTAAAAACTTGGAAAAACCCGAATAGAAAATGTATTCGGGATATTGTTTCCAAGAGAAACAAATAGAGGCGTTACTTACATAGGGCGTGATGTGAAAACTATAAAAAGATCATGTGTGTCATGTGTTAATCGCTTACTCTGGCCAAGTAAGTAGTGGCATATGATATCATGAACTTCTTATGGCGGACACGTTTACATCTGATGTAGTAAGGACGGGGTGAATGGGACTAACTTAAAAGTACCCAAATGAATCAGATAAGCAAAATATTTGATAATAATGTAAACGCACAACCGGGGACGGAAGCGTATTACATCGGAATAATGAGCCCGAGTGAAGGGACAAAGAAGCATGTAAAATGATTTAGACAAGTATTAGGAAGGAGTGTACTTACACTCGAACCCAGAAAACGCAAGCATGTAAAATGATTTAGACAAGTATTGGGAAGGAGTGTATTTACACTCGAACCCAGAAAACGCAAGCATGTAAAATGATTTAGACAAGTATTGGGAAGGAGTGTATTTACACTCGAACCCAGAAAACGCAAGCATGTAAAATGATTTAGACAAGTATTGGGAAGGAGTGTATTTACACTTGAACCCAGAAAACGCAAGCATGTAAAATGATTTAGACAAGTAATGGGAGGGAGTGTACTTACACTCGAACCCAGAAAACGCAAGCATGTAAAATGATTAGACAAGCATTGTGAGGTAGTGTATTTACACTCGAACCCGGAAAATGCGAATATGTCCCTTAACGGGTCGTTTTTGTAAAACGTCCAACGTAAGGACAAAGTCAGAAAATTTCGCCCGGAAATAAACAAATGAAGCCTTAGACTACGATCAAGGTCAACTAAAGCTCATAAGCGAAAATATACGATTTTAAACATAGCAAGACATGCTTAGAAGCTATATATGAATATATATATATATATATATATATATACACATTTGAATGTAGATACAAATAAAAGATGATTTACGGGATCATCATAACTTACGGGATTAAACACAGTGTTAAGGTCTACGGGACCAGAATGACTCTTGGGTCACGAAAAGAAAAGGAAATACACCTTAGTGTTTTCAGTAAAAAGGGGGTGAAGACCTAAGGAAATAGCCTACGAGGCTACGTGAAAGAACCTACGGGTTATTTAACCAGCGAGGGAACCAGTTGAAAATCCCCGCATAAAACCAAGACTGTAAAAGAATAAATTACAGACTGTCAATGTCCTGTTACGAATAATTGACGAAAGATAAAGAGGGGATCCCAAACTAAAACCTTGGTTTTAGTAAGAAATAACGTTTTTACGAATCAGAATCCTGATAGGAAAATTGAATATTAAGCATGAAAGGTTCAAGTCTTGACACCGATAGGCGCAAGACGTTATATCCAAAAAGTGGTATTTTCGAAAAATGAAAGGTTGATATAAACTAAACATGACGTGACACGATCACGGTCAAGAAATGCAATGTGAAGTGGAATCACATTATAACCAAGCGAGCGGTAAAAAGCAACTGGACTAATAAGTCTAGTCAGTGAGACCGGTTAAGATCATTTAAGTAAAATGGTAGCTTGTAAGCGATGGATATCACTAAGTTAACTAAACTAGTGGAAATAACGAGATTACGTTATTTCGAAGTTACACTATGTCGTATGAGATATGTAGACAATTAGCAACCAAAAAGATGTTACCACACTTTTCGGGTAATACTAACGATTGGTTAAAAAGTATAAGTAATTTCTCGAATGGAATACATTGAGTTTAAACTCAATGAATTATGTAAGAACAGGTTTCGAGGACGAAACCTCTTTAAGGGGGGTAGACTTGTAACACCCCGAAAACGGGTTTGGTAATTAAACCCCGTTAATACTAAAGACGGGGAAAATACCGTTAGTGGTAAAATTTAACCCGGTGAATATTATGACTTGAATAAATAATCCTAATATTTACTAAAAGGTGAATAAAAGCTTTTAAGGAAATAAAATGGATGAAAGGCCCGAGTTAACGGGACCTAAAATAAACTTAGTCATAAATATTCCCGAACCCACTAAGTTCACTAGGAATATTAAACCTAGTTAATAAGTGGGAATGTTATTGAAAATAATTAGGTTGCGATCTAATTAATAGCTAACCAAACACGAGGGACCAAAGCCGGGTAACTTGAAATTTGGATTATTAAACTTGAAATAAAATAAAACACACACACATCAGTGTGGTGCGTGTTCTGGAGCGACCAGGAGAAAGCTCTCATGAGCTCAAACCCTAACTCCAACAAATTGGTCAAATTGAAGCTTGAATCAAGATCCAAATCAATGCATGAACGCGTAGAAACGATCACCAAGTCAAGGGGATCGTAAGGTATGTCGAAATTCTAACATTAGTGAAGTTGTAAAAATTTGATAATCATCCTAATCGCGAATTAGGCATGGATTATAGAAGCAATGGCTAGATTAGTGATGAATACTTGCTTAGGAACGAAACCCTAAGTAGAAAACATGCATATGATGCTATGACTTGAATGATTTGGTGATTACTTACATGTGTGTTAAATGGGTTTGTTGACAATATGATGAACACTCGGTTAGGGTGTTAAACTGATGAATATTGGTTGCTATGATACTAGAACTAGATGTTGTTCATGAACACTAGACATGGAGGGTTGAATTTTGATGTAAATCTTGGTAAAAATAACTAGTTACGAACTAGTTAGTAAATATGTAAAATTATGCCCGCTAGGTGTTTGTTAAAATGCCTAAACGAAGCTAAAATGTAGAAATTCCATGTGAAGTGTGCATTTTAGTATGTTGATAGATCAATTGGCTTCTAGGAAGTCAAACTAACCAATGATTTAATCAAGTGATAAAGTCGACATAAGACCCGTTAGATGGAGTAGTCATAATTAATAATGACTAATCTAACCATCTTATGAATTATGATGATAGTAGGCGCTTAACAAGCTAGATGAAGCTTGGGGAGAAAGCGGGTCGATCGAAGCAAGTGAGAAAAGAAAAGCGTAATTCGGATGCAAGGTAAGTAAAGCTTACACTCTAGTTATTTGATACCTATTGGTTTGATAGGTCGTGAATAGTAAGTCTTGTTTTAAATTATGATGTTCCGACACGGCAAGTGCGGTCCGGAACAAAAGACAATGGTCATAAATCATGTTTAATAGATAAAAAGGAGCTAATGCGGTTAATTAGTCAGGAAATGACTAAAAGATAATGAGTTTCTAAATGGTTACCTTATAAGGTAAACCATTGCAAATAATAAGGGTAAAATGGTACTTTGGTCACTTGTTGACAATAACCGTTAAATTGGGGAAAAGACACATTATAGCTTGGGTTATAATGGGTCAAAGAAATCGATAGATGATTTACAAGTAGAACGACTATACGGTGTAAACCGAAGTTAGTCATATTGATAAGATGGTAATAAACATCATCTCATAGAGTTTCATGGTCCTTTCGACCAAACGGGTCAAAAGGTGAAATTATCACCCTTTGACAATATCGACTAATAGTTGTTGAGCTATGTGATCATAGAAATAAATATCGGATGGATATGTACATCGCTATCGCTTAGCGGCTACTAAGGCAAGGTATCAAAACGAATCAATATATTGATTCGAGCCAGGTATGTATAATTGGTCAAATCATCATTAGAACTTGAAGTTCAATGAGGGCTAAACAAGTTAAAATGGACATTGGGTTATCTTTTAAGTAAACCGAATGATTTAAGTTATTGTCATTGTGTTTTAAAAACATAATGACTATTTAAACAAAATCCTAGTCTAAAAAGTGGAATTTTGGTCAATTACGACATGAAAAGTCCTTTGTTGTAAAGAAAGGGTTTAAGATGACCAAAACGCCCTCGTAAGCAAAATCGAGTAAATGAACCTTAAGAGTCGTTTAAAAACAAGTTATATGATCAAGCAAATACTTTGAATAGGTATAGAGAATGAAAAGGGTAAATCTTGGGTCAAAAGACTCAATATGGGTCTTTGCCGTAAAATGATAGTCCGAGTGATAAAACTCGGAATATATGTATCTCCACATTAAATCCACAACAAATATAGTTGTGGTGGAAGACTACTTGGTAAGAAATGTGGAAATATAAAGTTAGATACAAATGAAAGCGATTTCAAGCTTTAAATTGCTTAAATACCCTTAACGGGTCAAAATAAGCATACAAGCGAAAAATGGTTTAAATGGTGTAATAAACCTATGATTAGAACCTAATATAGTAGGTAACATTAATTTGAAGAAGTGTATGTGATATAGGAATCAAACAAATACGTTTGTTTGATAAAATACATCAACGGGTTAAAATTCGGTAAAAGGGTAACGAGTCGAAGGCTTAGAAGTCTCAAAATTTATTAAGTTGGATGTTGGATTTTCACTCCATAAGATGGAGGATTAAATTACGGATGCGTAGGAAAAAGAATCGGGTAAAACGGATCAATAACGAAGAAGTTATGGCCGTTTCCGTGAAATCAAATCGTGCTGGGAATATGCAGCAACTGATAAGCAACAGGCTGTGAAAACAAGGGCCTCGCGTAGCGCGAGCCCCTGTCGCGTCACGCGACGCCTCAAACTCGAAAAACTTGTTATTTTTGTCATATTTAACCCTTGTACTTGTTATAACTTCATATTTAACCCCTGTACTTGTTTGAACTTCATATTTGACTATCAAAACTAACTTTTAAGTTGGTTTTGATCATAGGTGATTGCCATGAGTGCCCGGATGAAGATCAAGCGACTAGCAAGAACCGAACACGATCATGAAATAAGCTTCCGCACTATGTATCGTTATTATGTTAAATGACGAATGTCGTTTCATTGATTCTTTTAAGTGACGAACTTAATTACATTATGTTCTAAACTTTTAAATTGTAAAAGGTTTTAGTAACACCGATTTTCCGATGGGTATGTAATCTTAATTACATGATTTTTTTCGTAAATAATACGCTAAACCTTGATTTATAAGAACGGGTGTTACAGTTATGAACCAAGTCCAAGAGTTGCAAATTATACTAAATGACATCCATGCCGAGGGAATGGTACTTAGCGAGACATTTCAAGTGGCAGCCATGATTGAGAAATTACCTCCTGCTTGGTTGGATTTTAAGAATTATCTTAAACACAAGCGGAAGGAAATGTCGGTGGAGGACCTTGTTCTTCGTCTTCGTATAGAAGAGGAGAATAGGATCGCCCTAAAAAACAGCCTTGTGCAGCCTAGTGCTAGTGCAAACGTGGTTGAGCATGGGCAATCCTCTAAAGGCGCAAAGGGTAAGGGGAAAAAGGACAAAGGGAAAGCAAAGGCTAGCAAACTTGGACCGAAGAAAGGGGTTGTGAAAAAGAAACCTCCAACGTTCCAAGGGACTTGTTACAACTGTGACGAGCCGGGGCATCGGGCTAACCAATGCAAGAAACCAAAGCGTGAGCGTGCGCACATGGTGGATGAAGACGGAATGCCTTTGGTGGCAATGATTTCCGACAAAAGTGCAATGATGGATGAGGTCAATACGGTGACCAATACTCCAAAAGGTTGGTGGGTTGATACGGGAGCGACCCGTCATGTTTGTGCAGACAAAACCCTCTTTACCACCTTCAAGACGCTTGAAGGAGATGAGAAGCTGTATATGGGCAATGCAGCCACCGCCGACATCATGGGTGAAGGAACGGTGATCTTGAAGTGGACCTCAGGAAAGGAGCTCACTCTAAGCAACGTGTTGTATGTCCCGGACTTGCGGAAGAATCTAGTCTCGGGATGGTTGCTTAACAAGTTTGGATTTCGTTTAGTATTTGAGAGCGATCAATTTGTACTTACTAAACGAGGAATGTATGTTGGTAAGGGCTACGCCCAAAACGGCATGTTTAAATTAAATGTAATGGCTGTCAAAAAGATGAATAAAATTGCTACTACTTCTACTTATATGCTTGAGTTTTCTGATTCAAATAAATGGCATGGTAGATTAGGTCACGTTAATTTTAATTCAATACGACGTTTAATCAATTTAAATTGTATACCAACATTCCATATTGATTCACACTATAAATGTGAAACTTGTGTAGAATCCAAACTTACAAGAACATCATCCAAATCGGTTGAACGAATAACCGAACCCCTTGATTTAATTCACACCGATATTTGTGATTTAAAAGCGGTACCCACAAGAGGTGGAAATAAGTACTTTATCACGTTTATTGACGATAGTACTAAATATTGCTATGTGTATTTACTAAAAAGTAAAGATGAAGCAATAACTAAATTTATCTTGTATAAAAATGAAGTTGAGAATCAACTTCAAAAGAAGATAAAAGCTTTGCGAAGCGATCGAGGAGGCGAATATGTTGCACCTTTTGCCGAGTTATGCGCAAAAAGTGGCATAGTACATGAGTGTACACCTCCTTATTCTCCACAATCAAATGGCGTGGCGGAACGAAAGAACCGCACATTGAAAGAAATGATGAACGCCATGTTGATAAGTTCTGGGGTGAGCCATGACATATGGGGGGAAGCCATTCTCTCGGCTAACTATCTTTTGAATAAGATACCACTCAAAAAGAGAGACGAAACTCCATATGAGTTATGGAAAAGGAAAAAACCTTCCTATAAATACTTGAAAGTGTGGGGGTGCCTAGCAAAGGTGACTGTGCCACCTCCTAAGGCTCTTAGGATAGGACCCAAAACTGTTGATTGCATATTCATTGGGTATGCGCATCAAAGTAGTGCACATCGCTTTCTTGTACATGAGTCCAAGAACCCTGATGTACACAACGACACTATCATGGAGGTGAATCCTAACGTTGTTTCGTATTTTGAAAATGTGTTTCCTTTGAGAAGACAAACACATACAACTTCATCAACAGCACTTGATGAACCGGGTCCAAGTTCATCTACATGGTTAGATGAAGCGGGTCCAAGTTCATCTACGCGGATAGATGAAACACACGATCAACCTGAGGTTGACGAGGGTGATCGTAGGCGAAGCAAAAGGCCAAGGGTTGAAAAATCCTTTGGTCCTGACTTCGTTAGCTATATGGTTGAGGGCGAGCCCAATACATATCGCGAAGCAGTTTCTTCTTCGGAAGGACCTCAATGGAAAGAAGCAATAAAGAACGAGATTGATTCTATATTGCAAAATCATACTTGGGAGTTAGTAGATCTTCCACCTGGTTGTAAACCACTTGGATATCGTTGGATATTCAAAAGGAAGATGAAAACTGATGGAAGTATTGATAAATACAAGGCTAGGTTGGTGATTAAAGGATTTAGACAAAAGGAAGGTCTAGATTACTTTGATACCTACTCGCCTGTGAAGCGCATAACCTCGATTAGATTGGTTCTTGCTATAGCGGCTTTAAGAAACTTGGAAGTTCACTAAATGGATGTTAAAACCGCATTTCTAAATGGCGATTTAGAAGAAGAGATTTACATGGAGCAACCTGAAGGTTTCTCCGCCCCAGGTCAAGAGGGTAAAGTATGTAAACTCGTCAAGTCTTTGTATGGCTTGAAGCAAGCACCAAAACAATGGCACCAAAAGTTTGATCATGTCATGATTGACAATGGTTTCAAAATAAATGAGTGCGACAAATGTGTTTATTTCAAAGACACAAATGAAGGTTATGTGATATTATGCCTTTATGTAGACGATATGCTTATCATTGGGAGTAATGATAAAATTATCAAAGCTACTAAAAGCATGTTGAAAGCGAGATTTGACATGAAAGACATGGGTTTAGCTGATGTGATTCTTGGAGTAAAGATCATAAGAACCCAAGATGGTCTTGTGTTAAGTCAATCTCACTATGTGGATAAAATTCTTGAAAAATTCAACTCGGGAGATACGAGTGTAGCTCGAACTCCAGTTGATACCTCCCAACATCTTAAGAAGAATAAAGGAGAGGGAGTTGCTAAGTTAGAGTATTCAAGAATTATTGGCAGTCTAATGTATCTAATGACATGTACTAGACCCGACTTGGCTTACGCGGTGAGTAGGCTAAGTAGATACACCAGCAATCCGAGCGCGGATCATTGGAAAGCTATCACGAGGGTGCTTAGATACATAAGATACACGAAAGATTATGGACTGCATTATGACCGACAACCAGCAGTGATTGAAGGATACACTGACGCAAACTGGATATCGGACAACAAGGATTCCAAATCAACAAGTGGTTACGTGTTTACACTTGGAGGAGCGGCTATTGCTTGGAAGTCTTCTAAGCAAACTATCATAGCTAGATCCACAATGGAATCCGAATTCATCGCCTTGGATAAGTCAGGTGAGGAGGCGGAATGGCTACGTCAATTCGTGGAAGATATTCCAAGATGGCCAAAGCCTTTGCCAGCCATTTGTATACATTGTGATAGCCAATTAGCAATTGGTAGAGCTCAAAGCTTAATGTATAATGGCAGATCAAGGCATATGCGACGTAGACATAACACGGTACGACAACTACTCTCAACGGGTGTTATCACAATTGATTATGTGAGATCAAAGGATAACATTGCGGACCCGTTTACAAAAGGCTTAAGCAGAGAGTTAGTGGAAACGTCGTCAAGAGGAATGGGACTAAAGCCCGTGGTAATTGGGAATATGAGGGAAACCTAACTTAGCTGACTGGAGATCCCAATAACTAAGTTCAATAGGCAAACTTAATCATATTACCAAAGCGGAGTCACTGTGGGGGAGTACCCCAAACTAAATAAAAAGGGAGTTATATACTTCCTAGTCCATTCCAATCAGTGACATTGAAGTAAGGCTAAGCATATTAAGGTTAACGATTTCGGGAAATCAAATAACCATGATGCTTTTAATGATTCATGGGAATCACCTATGTTAGAGAGAAGTAGGGTCGCTTCAAATGGATTTGTGGGGTGCGCAAATCCTAGAGCTCTCGCAGAACCAGGCTAGTGTTCCAGGACCATAATAGGACACGACAATGAGGAGTTGGCCAAACCAGGGAGAGTATTGTGTGAAGTGTATTGTCGTTTACACATATGGGGGTATGTTCAAAGACATCGCGTCTACACACCGCTAGTAAGCTAAGTGCGCTTCACAAAAGAAGGTTCAAAGGTGACAACCTACCTATCTTGCAATACTCAACTGTCGAATCTTATCACTGAAAAGTGTAAGGAAAAGATCCATTTCCATACATGTGGGGGATTGTTGGAAATTTGATGAAAATAGCATTTTTCATGTGGGGGATTGTTGGAAAAATAGGTGAAAATAGCATTTTTCACAAATATAGGAAAATGATTTTTTCCTATTTTGGGCTAGAAATAAATATAATAAAATGAGCGGGTTTTATATATTTATTTGTGGGTTTGTGTTCTATGTTGGAAGACCTTCGCAACGAACTAAACCACGTCCAAAACCGAGCTAAGATGAATGAGATATCGATGCTCAAAGTTGGGTGTTTGGAACATTCAATGCTGAAACAAAAGGGAAAGTAGCACCTTGTCCCACATCGGATGAGAGATGGAACTTAAAGGGGTATTTAAGTGGGAACTCTCCATCCTTATTGTTTCATGGAAGCACACACTAGTGTCCTCGCGAAGGGTGCGGAGCACCCTAACTCGCACTCGCACACGCTCGCGCGCGCGCGCGCGTGGCGTGGGCGATGAGGCGCTTTGATGGCGCACTTTGCACTTCGCACGCTCGCATCGCCGCGAGCAGCTTGAGAGCCGCCTTTGTATTTTTGACCGCGTGCGCGTGGTGGAGCACAAGGGATGCAAGGACCAAGTGGTAGGTGATGCGGCGCATGACGTGGCAGTCATGCGCATGCGCGAGTACACATGGCACGGAGGCGCGCGATTGCGCGCATGGTGCATGAGTCATGCTGTGTCGTGCGCGGCACACCAGAGTGAGCCAATACGGCGCGACTGTGTGGCGCGCTCGTGTCGCACGCGCGCATGGACTTGAGCCAAGAGGACGCACCGCGCATGGTGACGTGGCGCATGCGCGCATGGCTGTGAGCCAAGAGGCCGCACCGCGCATGGGCGTGCACACCTGGGCGCGCGCGCGCGCGCAGAAAGCTTCCAGCATTGAATAACAGAGCAGTTTCAGTCCAGCTTCGTAACTGACGAGTTAACTGGCTTTGACTGAGAATTAAATGACGTATTAAATTGCATTGAAGACGTTTAATGCAATTTAAACCTCTCTTTAATTCATTTTTTGACTGTTTCGACTTAGGAGCTGTATATATACAGCTCCATACCCACTTCAGAGGGACACCAGAAACAACAACAACAACAAACAACTCTCTCTCTATTACTTGTGATCTTCTTTTCTTGCAGTTTCAAGGTAACCTTCGGGTTGTAGGTCTACTCCGGCAGTACCACTGCTCCGGCTGTTGTACCCTGGGAAACAAAACGAGTACTCTTGGGAGACTCGGAATTTGTTTTAAGGGAAGCGTGTTGAACACGTGCCTCAGTCCAACTCTGCTTCTACACCTTTCTTGTATTTTGGATTTTTCAGTTGTAATAGTACTTGTGTTTCAGCTTTCTTATTTCTGAATTGTAATCTTGTATTTAAATTTGTTTATTTTATTTAATTTATGCGAACGGTTCGTACAGGACCATCCGAGCAATTAACTCAAATAATAATAATAACAGCAATGAAACAATGTCAACCCTACCGAACCAAATCGACAGTGTGTTTGGTTCTCCGCCTGGTCTAGACCGCTTATGAAAACCTTAGTGCAAACCAAAAGTTAATTTTACAAATATAGGAAACATGATCATATTTTAGAAACTTCTGTTTTGTCCAAACAACATGCTCACTTTATTAATCATTTATAAGTTTATACCTAATTATACATGTAACAAGACCATGTTATGTGAACAAAGTGCTTTTGTGGTTAGGATAGTTAGGTTGGGTTGGGTTGGTTTGGTATGCCTCAGTTTTTATGATCTAAATCGTTAATTAATGAAGCAAATTAACATTTAATTACATGCTTTTAGTTTAATACATTTCAAGAATCATACTTGTTATAAGAAAAAAAAAGCACCTAAGACCGTGGGGTATGGTGGGACTTGGGTTGGGGCATGAGCTGACACGTGGCTTGGGGGGGAGACATGGGGTGACCCACATTCAACACGGTATGGTGGGGTGGGGGTTTGGGCGTGGGTTTGGTGGGCTTCGCTGGGCTGACCCGCTGGGCTGTTTGTTTAACAACAAATTTAATTTTTTATACTACTTTTAATTAAAGAAAATTACATAAAAAAAACTCCTAATGTTTATATTTGTTTTTTATCTCTTCTCTCATCTCCAAGACTAGTTGCAACTCGTCACTCTGTAGGTGATCAATCGGCTGGGATAGAATTTTCAAATCATCCCGTCTTTGTCTCAGGGCATCTCTAGCGGCATCTCTAGCTTCTTTGCTCCTTCGTTGTTCGGCCCTTTGTTGTTGGAAGACGTTGAATGTATCTAACTTGGATGAAATGTCATCCAACTGATCGCTGTATATTCCCCCACGCAAGCCCGAACTCCCAGCTGAAGGCGAGGCCGTAACAGATCTTGATTTTTGAACACGCCTTTTTGCGACATCTCTTCCATACTCAGGCCGGTTTGGGCTTGGCGAATCATTCAAAAGGTCCTCAAACTCTTGATCTCGTGCATCAGATTGGGCTTGGGACGAGGCCCTTGACCTTTTGGAAGACGTGTTACTTTCGCTACCGTTGGGGATATTCGCCCACTTTGGACGGAACTTACAAATCTCTCAACAATGCATGAAACGGAAGTCGGTCCCCACATTTGATTTGAATTGAACCAATGCGTTCGTCACAATGTCGGCTTCGGTTTCACCACTTTTTGGGTTTTGCTTTGCTTTATTTAAATAAGCACTATATTTTGTAAGTTTGGTGCTGTAACACCTCGAAAATTCGTGTGCAATAAAATAACGACACGTGTCATGTAAGACAAAAATATTATTAAACCCGGATCCAATTAAAGATGTATGACAGGATTTAAAAGTGTCGTCATGTTAAATTTACACCTCTGAACGACCTCATTATGAATCCCAAGACTAATAAACATCTGGTATATATTCAAATCCGGTGATTTCTGGCAATAATTGAACCAAAATTGCAAGGGTGGACTCCTACGAAGAAATGCACGATAAACCTTCATTTACGGCACTTTAAAAAAGGATTCAATAAAACATTGCAAAATGGTAGGGTACATAACTGTTCAAGCATGTTGTTGAGGCCCCAAACTGATAATTCATGTCCCAAATTCGTAAAACATGGTTGCCTGTTCGAATGCTTGAAAGGGCAAGATTTTTGTTTTCTGCAAAAGGCTTACGGACCGTAAGCCACCCCCTTACGGTCCGTAAGGGGTGCCCAGCGACAGAAAACATGGCAGTTGGCTGTTTAAACGCAATAACCGACTTAAAATCGATTTTCCATTTCTTTGGACGACCCCTACATGCTTTTTAGACCTAGGGGACATCTGTGGATGATCCATGGCCATTGCTAGGCTTGTGTGTCAATGATCTATGAGATCAAAAGCACTATAAAAGGCCTTTTGTTGCAACCATTTTGATCACTCATTCCTTCTGCATTTCTGGAGCTTCCTGGAGCTTAAGAGCAGACCCTAAGCCTTCCTAATCGTGCATAGGACTTCAGTAAGTATGCTTAACCTTTCTTAGTTAAGTTTTTGCTTAGTTTTAGCTTAAAAGTCAAACCGTCGTAATTACCGTTTGACTTAGCGATTAATCATTGATGGTCCAGTGATTAGTCGAATTGAAAGTAGTTATAAGTTGGTAATTATGTGGGTATTAAACCCTTAAAAGGGTACCCTCTGATTCCCACTCTAACTAGACCATTTGTCGGGTCAAATTTGATTAGAAAAAGTCAACAGAATGCTAATCTTCGAATTAAAGCATAATTAACAATGCAGAAGGCGTGTAACCTATTTTATCACTCATATAACTTGGTAATAAGTATAATAACTGGTCTAAGCTTGTTTGATCCGACAATTTTCTGTTTAGACCCGGTTCGGAACAGAAAGTCGCAAAACTTTGAATTTTGCTTTGACTTCAGTTCTGACCCGTTTTAGTATGATTTGGAAATGCCTAAGAGCTTCCTTAGGACCTGGTTACATGCTAGTATAACCCTCTGTGATTATACACCTTGGTTCATTAGTTATCCAATTAATATGCATGATCCCGTTAATTGCCTATATGTTGACTATTATGCCCTTTTCACCATAAAACGTGATTTTTAAAAATGTAAAATAGTAGAAACCTTAGTTACTGATTTATAAACTTGCACCCAAAATTTGACATCAGTTTGAGGTATAGATTGAGAGTTATGCTCATTAGCGTAAGTAGAAAGCTTTTTAGCGATTAAACGGCATAATTAGCATATAGCCTATTTAAACCCACTTTTTGATATCAAACTTTTTACCCACTGATGTAATATAATATTTTGGGATTTTTGAAGATTTTTAATTAATTTTAGGCTGAGCATAACTTAGAGTCATAAGCTTAATTCGGTAATTGTCGGTTTTGCCCTTTTGGGCTATAAAATGAGTTTTACATATCTTTTTGACCCCAAACCTTTTGCTACTGATTTCATATGATAAATAAATTATTTTAAACCTTATGGAATAATAAAAAATATCAGCTTTCTATATAGAACCCGGAAACGGCTTCTAATCGCCTTTTTAAGCGTTTTTAATGCATAGTATGTACTAAAACTATTTTAAACATACAAGGGTTGATACCTACTGATATTTTAGGTAAATTATAATTTTTTAACAGTAAGCAAAAGTTGTTTAACTCAGACTTCAGTTTTGAGCTTTTCGGTTTATGTGAAATTACCAAAATGCCCCTACGGTGCATAGTTTGGTTATAATTGATAAATTTCACGTATATGCAATACCCTACTGATATAACTTATTAAATTAAGTATTTTTATTAATGATATCAGACCTGTAACTCAGGTTAATACTTAAACTCTTTTATAACCTTGTAAATGACCAAAATACCCCTATGGGGCATAGTTTGAGTTTAAATTCGTTTCGGGCATAATAAAAGATATCTTACTGATGTCACAACATATTTGAGGCATATTAACTTAGGAAACCTATTAATGACTCTCATAGTCACCCGTTACGCCTCTTGCGCGTTCGGTTCGGTTTATGTAACTAGTTTGCATAAATTAGCCGAAACTGGTCAAACCTTATCGGTTTTATCTCAAAATCCAGAATGTATTTAGATTACCCATATTAAACAAGTCTTCAAACTTGTTGGGTCTAAATCACATTCTATTCCGGTCTTCGCTTAATCGTGCGTTTGAACCGTATCTATCTTTAAAACTAACCGGTCTAAGCTTAAGCTTAACTAAAGGCCGTTAGGATTCTAATAGGTTATTATAAACCTTTGTTCCAGAATAGGAGACCCGGTAAAAGCTACCCGCATTTGCTATTTGTTAATTATACTTGCAAAGGTAAATACTTTTAACTTATTTTCCCTTATACGGGCTTGGGGTACGGTATATAAAATACCTCTTGGTTGGGCATTCGACCTTAATCGATTGGTGGTTAAGTATTATCGAGATGACCCGTTTAAATATGTTTTGTTGCTTAAACGCCTTTGGGGGGTTAATGACCATGTCCCGGATATCCTTGGCATCATTTTACGAAATGGCCACGACCTAAGCGCGGGGTGTAGGCGTACACCCGTCAGTGCATAAATAAGAAATGTGGTGTGTCTATTGATCTTTAACCCAGCATGAACCGGGCTACTGAACGCATAAGGAACATGTAATTCTTTTACAAGTTTATATATTCAAATAATTATCCCAAGTTATAAAAGATATTTGTGCCACGTGCATTCAAATCAATTTTATCAAACCTTTTTAAAATGAGTCAGTTAATTGTATTTACCAGTGTAAACTGACGTATTTTCCCAAAAAGGTTAAGTGCAGGTACTACGCGAACTGGGCTGGCTACTCCTAGCATCAATAAAGAGTCTCGCAAGCTTAAGATGCCTAACGTCTGTTGAACTACTGTTTCCTAATTATTTTTGATCCGTCTGTGGATTAAATTTCAACTGTTGTGATACTTGATATTACAATTACATTCGGTTGAAATATATCTTTCATTTGCTTCCGCTGTGCATTTAAATATTGTGTTGTTTGACTATTATGTTACCAACCATGTCACGATACTCCCCACCGGGCCAACCGGTAATACGTGGAAAGTCGGGGTGTGACAGGTTGGTATCAGAGCCAACATTGAGTGAATTAAACACTAGCCTTTTTGTGTTTAATCTCAATGACACAATTGCACATTCCTAAATTTTCGAGTCTAGACAAAGAACATAGGAATAATCCAAAATGTTTTTGTTTTTATCTTAACTTTGTCCTTTATATTTTGTCGTTATCTTATGTTATATTGACAGGTCTAAATATGCCGCCAAGATTTTTCAGACGAAGAGGACGAGGCAAGGGGCCAATCACCGCCCCCAATGATCATGAAGCCGGGCCTTCGCACAGGCGATCTCCTTCTACCACTGTGAGTGCCGATCCTCGAGAGAACTGGAGGACCAATGTGGAACCCGCTAGACGGTCTGTTTCACACAGCTCAACACCTCCTTACCGCCATTCATTCGGGCCACATCCGGAAAACGAGCCCGATAACCCTCAGCCTTCCTATATACCTCTCCAGAGATCTCTTTCGCACAACTCCTTTGGCAACCCTACTCCTGTTTTTCAGGGCCGGTTTAACCCGGAAAATTATGTTCAAGAACCAGTGGGTTTTAACCCATTGGGACCAGAGGACCACTTCTCCGAAGACAATGCTATGGACATGGACGAGGACACGGATACCGTCGAACCTGCAAACGGTACACCCAACCATCCCATCGAGATCTCTGATGGATCTTCTTTTCACGGATCACCCTACGGTGGTCCGGACAGTTACCAAGCACGGTTTAACCAATATGAATGGTATTTCACACCTTCTCACCATTCATCACCTCACCAGCAGCAGCAGGATCCCTCTGGGGATTCACGTTTCGTGGCTGTCACGCCACCGCCTCCACCGCCGCCAGTTCATCAAGCACCTCCAGAACCGCCAAGGCGTAGGAGGACAGGCGCACGGATGTCCGCGCGAGGAGGGGATTTTCATTTTAGCTCTCCTCGTCACTCAAGTGGCAGTCATTATCCGCCACAACAGGAAGACCTGCAAATGGGTGGACCTTCAAACCCAGTCGCACCACATCCACCACCGATGGGTTTTGATAACCCGATTCCTGCATACACTGGTTCAATGGCGTACAACCTGTTTGAACAGCCGGCTCCCACCAACTATAATTACGCTGAAGCCGACCCATACTTGGTAGCGGCCAACTATAACGCTCTTCATCCTGAAGGACCGTATGGAGCTCCTTGGGGAGTAGGGTACCTAACTCATGGGTACCAAATACCTGCTAGACCTATAATTCGGCAACAATCGCAGCCGCCACGGTTTTCCCCACCCGAACGAGAAGAAATTCTGCAAAGATTAGACCAAGTCGAACGAGATTTTCACAGAGATCGCAAGGAGCGACAAAGTTTCTTCCAGGGATTGACAAGTTTAATAAAAGGGAAGAGCAAGAAGGACCATTGAATCCTTCAATTATTGATTGTATTTTCCTTGTTTCAGTTGAGCCCCTGCGTGGGTCTGTCTTGCTGTTTTGACCCCTGCGTGGGTATGGTTGTCTTTTGAGCCCCTGCGTGGGCCTATCTATCTGTTAACCCCTACGAGGGTATGTTGTTTGTTTAAGTCCCTGTGTGGACTAGTATTTCAGTTTGACCCCTGCGTGGGTAAGTTGTTCTGTTAAAAAGTCCCGTTTAGGGCGATGTGTAATTTTCTTAATAATTAATGGAATGTTAAGTAATAAATTTCATTTTTGCCATTATATGCATAAATAAATTATATGTGAAATAAATGAATCAAAATCATTCCTTTTAAAAATATATCTGCCTATTTAAATATTAATTAAGAATCTTAACGGTGTAACCTAGCCTCCGTGTCATTATAAGACCTGGCCAAGATGGTAAGACCGTTTTAAAAGATTCGGATCCCTGTTAATATCTGAAAACATGTTAACGCTCCTGGCAGACGTGATTAGTTAAAATCACACACGTCATTCTTAATAGGATTCTTCTAAAGATTCCTAAATTAGACTAATGATATATAAATCATGGGTTTAAATCATCAATTAAGATGATCATATGTTAACCATCCATTGGTAATATAGTGCCTACGGGCCCTGCTCATTTTCATATGAGACAAAAGACAGTAGTAGTCTGCGACCTTGTCTGAAAAAGGTAAAGAACTATGTTCAAACCTACATGCCTTGATTCTCTAAAATCATGGCTTAAAATTTAAAAATGTCCTCGTGACTAGGCCTTTTTGTGCTAATAATACTATTATTGTTTTATAATTAGGATAGATTATAGTAAAATCCTAAATAAATGTGAGTAACAAATTAACCAAATATGGTCTATGTTTACCATGGTTAATAAATTGCCATAAAAGACAATTCCATAATAAACTCTCAAATAAATTAATGTCAATATCTTATGTAACAGTTCAAGATACATGGCTGACTGTGACGAGATCAACAATCATCCCCTGGAGAATAATGAGAATGCTAGGATTAATATAACCAGGGAAGAACTCCGTACACTGATTGATACAGCTGTATCTAAAGCTATGGAGCAACAGTATAGTGGATCTAGTGGGACTCGAACTAGGACCCTATCTGCACCACATTCAAAGCCTAAGACTCATTCTAAGGCTCACAGCAAGCCACCACCCTCTAAAAAGGATGAGCCTAAGAAAGGTGATGACGATCGTCAGTCCACAAATCAGCAAAGTGTTCCATCTCAAAGAATCATGCTGAATCAAGGACCCCGTGATAAGGGTTGCTCCTATAAATACTTTGTTTCATGCAAGCCCAGGGATTTCACTGGGGAGAAAGGGGCTTTAGACTGCATGACGTGGTTGGATGAAATGGACACAGTTAGTGATATCAGCGGATGTGCTGAGAAGGATGTGGTAAAGTTTGTGTCTCAATCGTTCAAGGGTGAGGCCTTAGCCTGGTGGAGATCGTTGATTCAAGCCACTGGGAAGATCCCATTGTACAACATGACATGGGAGCAATTTGTTGCCCTCATCAGGGAAAACTACTGCCCTCAGCATGAGGTTGAAAAGATTGAGTCTGATTTCCTATCGTTGGTTATGAAGAACCTTGACTGCCAAGCGTACCTCACGAGCTTCAACACAATGTCCAGATTGGTTCCGTATCTGGTGACCCCGGAACCCAAAAGAATAGCTCGTTTCATTCGGGGTTTAGCCCTAGAAATAAAGGCAAGCGTGAAGGCCTCTCGGCCAACTACTTTCAGATCTGTAACTGATATATCTTTGTCCCTCACACTGGACGCGGTCAGACAGAGATCGCTGAGGAACACAGATGCCGAGAAAAGGAAACGTGAAGATGACAATTCACGAAGGTCAAACAAGAAGCACCGAGGGAGCAATGACCACAAGAAAGGGTATGAGTCTAAGAAGGATGGGCATCAATCTGGTGATAAGCCCAAGTGCAAAGTCTGCAAGAAACAGCACTTCGGGAAGGGCAGGTATGAATCAAACTCGCAGACTCAGTCAAGAACTTTTGCTTGTGGTATATGCAAGTCCAAGGAACACAAGACCTTGGATTGCAAAAAGTTGAAGGACGCAATGTGCTAGAGTTGCAACGAAAAAGGGCATATCAAGTCCAACTGCCCAAAACTCGCAAAGAAAGCTGATGAAGGAAAGAAGACCAATGCTAGGGTCTTTAGGATGGATGCGAAGGAAGCTGTGCAGGATGATAACGTGATCACAGGTACCTTTCTCATAAATGATGTCTATGCAAGAGTACTTTTTGATTCAGGCGCTGACAAATCATTTGTAGATAATAAGTTTTGCAAATTGCTGAATTTACCTGTTAAAACCTTAAGTGTGAAATATGAGGTGGAGCTAGCAGATGGCACCTTAGAAACCGCCTTAACTATATTAGATGGATGTTTCATATCCATTAAGAACCACTCTTTTCCTTTGTCCCTACTTCCTTTGAAGTTAGCCGGTTTTGACATCGTTTTAGGCATGGACTGGTTATCTCATAACCAGACCCAAATTGTCTGCAATAAAAAGCAAGTGGTGATCAAGACTCCGTCTGGCGAATCACTTACCATTCAGGGAGATACCCGGTATGGACTGCCTGAGCAAGTGACTATGCTCAAGGCCTCTAAGTGTTTGAAGAAGGGTTGTGTCATCTACATGGCACAAGTGACTATTGATGAGCCAAAACCCAAGATTGAGGATATCCCCGTCATTTCTGAATACCCTGAAGTGTTTCCTGAAGATCTACCTGGCTTACCACCAGATAGGCAAGTAGAATTCAGAATTGACATCATCCCTGGAGCAGCACCAGTAGCAAGGGCGCCTTATAGGTTGGCACCAACAGAGATGAAGGAATTGAGAACACAACTAGATGAATTGCTAGACAAGGGTTTCATTAGACCTAGTTCGTCTCAAATGGGGAGCACCAATCTTATTTGTCAAAAAGAAGGATGGATCGATGCGTCTGTGCATCGATTACCGTGAGCTTAATAAGGTCACTATCAAGAATAGATATCCATTGCCCAGGATCGACGATCTGTTCGATCAACTTCAAGGGGCAAGCTACTTCTCTAAGATTGATCTGAGGTCAGGCTATCATCAATTGAAGGTTAAAGATGAAGATGTACACAAGACTGCATTTAGGACTCGTTATGGTCATTACGAGTTCCTAGTGATGCCTTTTGGGCTCACTAATGCACCTGCCGCATTCATGGATCTCATGAATCGCGTCTGCGAACCATACTTGGACAAATTTTTCATCGTCTTCATTGACGATATCCTCATCTACTCGAAGAACCAAGCCGATCATGAAAAGCATCTTCGATGTATTCTTTCACTACTTCAACAGGAGAAGCTTTATGCCAAATTTTCGAAGTGTGAATTCTGGCTTCGAGAAGTCCAATTCCTTGGGCATGTGGTTAGTGAGCGTGGTATCCAAGTGGATCCCGCTAAGGTTGAAGCTGTCATGAATTGGCAAGAGCCGAAGACGCCCACAGAAATTCGTAGCTTCCTGGGATTGGCAGGATATTATAGACGATTCATTGAAAATTTTTCAAGAATTCCTGCACCCCTAACGTCTTTGACTAGGAAGAAGATTAAGTTTGACTGGGGGCCTAAGCAGCAAGAATCTTTTGATATTCTGAAGCAAAGGTTAAGCAATGCACCTGTGTTGACATTGCCTGATGGAATAGAAGACTTTGTGGTATATTGTGATGCATCACACACTGGGATGGGATGTGTGCTTATGCAGAGAGGCAAAGTTATTGCATATGCTTCACGATAGTTAAAGGTGCATGAAAAGAATTACACCACCCATGACTTGGAGTTGGGTGCCATTGTATTTGCACTGAAGCTATGGAGGCACTATTTATACGGAATCAAGTGTGTGATCTATTCTGATCACAAGAGCCTCCAGCACCTGTTTAACCAAAAGGATTTAAACATGAGGCAACGCCGATGGATGGAGACGTTGAATGATTATGATTGTGAAATCAGATACCATCTAGGCAAGGCGAATGTAGTCGCCGATGCCTTGAGTAGAAAGGAAAGGGTGAAACACATCCGAATCAATGCCAAGAGCATTGAGATAAAGAATGGTTTGAATGAAAGGTTGTTAGCTGCACAGAAGGAAGCTGTGTTGGAAGCTAACTATCCTAATGAAAAGCTAGGAGTAACCGAAGAACAGTTATCTCAGGGCAAGGAAGGAATCCTGAGATTGAATGGACGAATATGGGTTCCAATTTATGGAGGACTTCGAGATGTTATCCTCCAGGAAGCCCGCAATTCTAAATACTCCGTTCATCCTGGAGCTGACAAGATGTACCAGGATTTGAAAGCAAACTTTTGGTGGATAGGCTTGAAGAAGTCTATAGCCACCTATGTAGCTAAATGCTTGACGTGTGCACAAGTCAAAGCTGAACACCAAAAGCCGTCAGGTTTGCTACAACAGCCTGAACTTCCCACGTGGAAGTGGGAAATGGTGACGATGGATTTCATCACCAAGTTGCCGAAGACGAGAAAAGGAAATGATACGATATGGGTGATAGTGTATAGACTGACTAAGTCAGACATTTCCTACCCAATAAGGAGACCTACAGCTCCTACATGTTAGCCCAACTGTACGTAGATAAGATTGTAGCTTTACATGGCGTACCTGTGTCTATTATATCTGACAGAGATACTAGATACACATCACATTTTTGGAAAAGTTTCCAACAATCTTTGGGCACGCGCTTAAATTTTAGTACGGCTTACCATCCTCAGACGGACGGGCAGAGCGAGCGTACAATCCAAACCTTGGAAGACATGCTTCGTGCATGTGTGATTGATTTAGGTGGTAGTTGGGATAACCACCTGCCATTGATCTAGTTCTCATATAACAATAGCTACCATACCAGCATCAAGGCTGCGCCTTTCGAGGCCTTATACGGTAGAAAGTGTAGAACGCCCGTTTGTTGGGCGGAAGTTGGAGATGTCCAACTGTCAGGACCGGAAATAGTCTTTGAAACGACGGACAAGATTGTCCAGATTTGTGACCGCCTGAAAGCTGCCAGGGATAGGCAGAAAAGCTACGCAGATTTAAAGCGTAAACCTTTTAACTTCGAGGTAGGTGACAAAGTGTTGCTTAAAGTATCACCCTGGAAGGGAGTGATGCGATTTGGTAAGAAAGGCAAGTTAAGCCCGAGATACGTAGGACCGTTCGAAGTCATCGAACGTGTCGGATAAGTTGCCTATAAGTTAAACCTACCTAAAGAGCTTAGTAGTATTCACAATGTATTTGATGTGTGCAAAATGCAACATATAAATTTCATCAATTGTGGCATAAAACTAACCCTTTTTAGTACTAATGTTGAAAAAAGTGTGCTTTTGTCTTCCTTTTGTATTTTCAGGATTAAATGAGCTCAAATTAACAAAAGAAGCAAAAAGACATCAAAATCTAACATAAATACAAGAAAAGGAACAAGACGTGACATGCCCGACCCCACGACAGCCTCTTCCCAAGCAAAACAAGAAGACAGAAGACTGAACACGCCCCGTGCTCAGCCAGCACGGGGGCGTGCCCAAGTGTCAGCAGAAAAGACAAAGTGGTAGAAGCTTCTATTGCCCACCACGGGGCCGTGCTCAGCGGACACGGGGTCGTGGTCAACTATAAGATTCGCACAATCCAGGCAAATCTTCATAGTACAAAGATTCTTCTGCACACGGGGTCGTGCTCAGCGAACACGGGGGCGTGGTCAACTAATAAGACAAGCTGCATTAAATGAAGAAAGAGAAGGATGTGGACACGGGGCCGTGCCCGAGCTTCTGTTCAGCCTATAAATAGGAGTGCTTGGCTCAAGCTCAAACCATCCCTTGGCACACCACCTCTCTCACACTTCACCCACTACCCACCACCACCATAACACCATCATCCATTGTCCATCGTAGAGTGTGTGAGTCGTCTCGGGATCCAAGATTGATCGTAAGAGTTCTTGACAATCAAGGCCATGTTTGCCTAAGTCTCTTACATCACTTGGTGAAGACAAGTGTCTAGTGTAATACTTTTTATTTTTAATCTTTTCGCACTTTTTACTTGGTTTTGTATTAATGACTTTAATAACTAGTTTCTTATGTTGAAGGTGATTCTTCCTTATCGTTTGTCCGTGGTGTCTTGACATTATTTTACTGTCTATATAAAATAAAATATTTTCACCATTCATATCTCCACGGTCTATATGGAGGTACGTTGGCTACCTGGTCGGGGGTTAAGGGAACGGTTTGGTAAGAGTCTTGCCATTGTTCAGCGTTTAGAGGTCCTGCAATGGACCTGGGTCAAATTTAGTAGGACCTCCTTCAATACTTAACGGTATTGGATGGCGGGGGTCCAAACTCTTTGATCCCCTCATAAGTTAAACTACTATTAATACTATAACCCGGCTACTTAGGACTGTATCCTTGCTGACTCAGACTACTTAGCCGAGGGTAACGTCACCTTCAAAAGAGGGGCCTACCATAATTTGCATTAATAACTTAATTAATTATCTTTCAATAATCCACCCTTTTAGGATTGTATCATTGCTGACTCAAACTACTGGGGTGAGGGTAACGTCACCTTCAAAAGAGGGGCCTACTACAATAACTAAGATAATCTCTTAAAAAGTGCAAAAGTGCGGAAATAATCAAAGGTTACACTAGATACGAGTCGGAACCAAGTGATTCATCTTGTCTATCTGTTTTTATTTTTATTTTTATTTTCAGCATTTTAGTTATTTTATTTTTCTAGTTAAAACATTTTTCTCAATTTTTTGATTTGATTAGACGTTGAGGATAAACCGGTACTAAAAGCTCTTGTGTCCTTGGACGACCTCGGTATCTTACAAACACTATACTACGCTCACGATGGGTGCACTTGCCCATATGTGTGTTTAGTGTTAGTAAATATCGTGTTTTATAAATTTAAAACTTGGCTAAAAAGTGTTAAAGGGCTTAAAATATACACCTAAATATATATAACACTCGACACCCATCAAATTTTTGGCGCCGCTGCCGGGGACACAAAGATTTTAAGAAAGCTTAAAATCGACGGCCTAATCAGTTTTTAAAACCTTTTTAAAACGCGCGCACATTTTTCTGCATTTTAGTTTAGTTTTGCATTTACAGTAACCTGTACACGGGGCCGTGTTCGCCGAACACGGGGCCGTGCTGCACATTTTCATAAAAACACCCAGTAACAGTAGCTTGAACACGGGCCGTGCTCACTGAACACGCCCCGTGCTCAACGAAATCAGTAACTTTAATTAAAACGCCCAGATACAGATTCTGTACACGGGGCCGTGTCCACTGAACACGGGGCCGTGTCCAGCCTCTGTTTCCATTTTCATTTTTGTTTTCTGATCCCGAGACTTAGTTGTGGTCTGCTGAGTGATTCTCATGGATCAATACTCAGGAGGTTACAACTACACCTATGAGGAGGATGATTATAGGAATAACTATTGCACTAATTGTGGTAACCCGCACCCGGTTCAATATTGTAACTCATATCAACCATCCACTTCATACACCTACTATGAGGAGCCCAGGTACGAGCCATCGACTTCATACACATCCTATGAAGACCAAAGGTATGAACCTCCTCCCTCATACTCATATTTTGATGAGCCAAGGTATGAGCCTCCATACTCATACTTTGAGGAACCAAGATATGAGCCACCACCTTCGTATGCTTATTATGAGGAACCAAGGCGTGAACAACCCACCTCATATGAGTATTATGAAGAACAAAATTACGACCCTTATCCATCATATGCTTACAATGAAGAACAATGGTGTGAACCATCTACTTCATATGGGTATTATGAGGAACAAAGGATCGAACAACCGGATTCAAGCTTTGAAAATCCTGATTCTTTTTCTATAACCGAAGTGACCGATAGGATATTAGAACACCTTAGAGTTATCGATCGCTATATAAAAGAATCTCGCGCAATGGAAGAGGAGTCCCGCGCAAGAGAAGAATTAAATAAAGAAAAGATAACTGAAAGTGTAAAAATGGAAGAACAAATAAGTGAAAAACCGACACATGAGTTAAACAACGAAAAAGGTGAGTCCGACAACGTTAAAATTCAAGAAGAGTCTAATTTTGAGGAAATTAATCTCTTGTCACCTTCTTTTGAAAATCATTGTTTAGTTCCAACTCATGCTAAGTTTTTAAAAGAGTTAAACACTAACACTAAAACTGACGAAACGGTAAGTGTTAAGTTAACTATTGATCAAACCTCGCTAATAAAAGAAGACTCATTTGAAATTAACATTACACCGGTTCCATGTTTCTTTCAAAATTCATTTATTAGTAATGTCACAATCGATAAAGATCTTTGTGTTAATATAATGCCTAACTATATTTTCGAAAAATTAAGTATTAGTGATTTTTCTCCACTTCAAATACCCATTTTTCTATCCAATCGGAAGGTAATAAAATCAATCGGTGTAGTTGAGGATGTCTTGGTTCAAACAAATCAAATGGTAATCCCCACCGACTTTGTCATCCTCGATGACGCTCCTCTAGTGTTGGGACGACCATTTGTAAAAACTCACGAAGCTTTGAAAAACCGGAAGTACAACAATCTACCTCTTCAATTAGGGGAATTCAAAAAAAATGTCGACCTTGAGCGATCAATGAAATTTCCATTCGGCAATGATGACCCCTAATTGAAGATGAGCCGGAACTACCCGATAAGGAGGGTCTAGCCAAGGACCCTTATAAACGTGGCGCACCACGGAGGCATTCCGCGGAACTATCCTTAGTTTAGTTTAGATTAATTTCTATGTTTTCTAGTTAGTTTTAATTTTCAGGAATAAAACACACTTGAGATGGCAAAGG
Source organism: Helianthus tuberosus (assembly GCA_030545235.1). NCBI lineage: Eukaryota > Viridiplantae > Streptophyta > Magnoliopsida > Asterales > Asteraceae > Helianthus > Helianthus tuberosus. The sequence continues at coordinate 141,326,710 of CM060448.1, read as the reverse complement.
ATACAAGGGAAACTTGAACCAGCACCCCATGCAGGAAAACAGGACCATCCGACAATTTTCTTCGTTTATAGTAAGTTCAGCACGGGCCGTGCCCGCCCAACACGGCCCGTGGCACGGCCCGTGCTGCACAGTCTGCAGAAAAGACCCAGTTCAGGTAACTGGACACGGGCCGTGTTCACCCAACACGCCCCCGTGTCCAGGCTTCTGTTTCTCTTGATTTAATTTTGTTACTGGCACTTGAACACGGGGTCGTGCCCGGACAACACGGGGCCGTGTTCAGCGCCCAAAAACATAAAACTTTTGCTTTTTCACACCTTTTTACACATTCAATCAACCTAAAAACTTATTTTTGGGACACATTGAGGACAATGTGTAATTTAAGTGTGGGGGGGGGGGGGATGCTAAAACCTTGAATCTTGCAAGTCCTAAATACAAACCTTACACAAAACTCTATTGGAACCGCTAATCACCCCAAATTTTTTCAAAAATTTCTCATTTTTTTTACTTGTCTAGGTTTAACTCGGGAATTTCAAGTTCTAAAAAGGTTATATTTTTACAAATTTACAACCGAATGCGTTGTGAAAAAAAAACCAACATAAGAAAAATATGAAAAGGCAAGACAAGCTTAGTTAAAATTTGATTATATATACTTGATCACATAAAAACCCATTCCCACAAAAGTGAGTTTTGAGCCTTTATTGAGCATACAATTACATATCATTAAACTAAATGCTCATTTTTCGTTTCTTGTGTGAATAGCCGCTTGGTTCTTACGACTCTAGAACTTGCCACGACGATACATTCCCGGTCCTTACCAACTTAAACCCGAGTAAGTAAATGATGGAGGCATTAGGACTAACCCTCTTTATTTCTACACCATTATTTTTTTTTACCACCTACCCAAAAATCCCCCTAGTTAGCCCCTTTGAGCCTAAACCTTTTCATTTCATAACCCAAACAAACACCCTTTTACCCACCAAAACCTTTTTCATTTTTAACCCTTTGTTTTAGTAACTAGCTCGGTTTCTCATATGGCTTTCAAAAAAAAAGTTGATTATGAAGCAAAAGCAAATAAACAAACAAGTTTATCAAAAATGACTTTGTTTGAAAAATAGCTTCATAAAAAAAAGTTGAAAAATAGAAAGTCTTACGAAAACCGACGCTTGTTACGCTTTTCGCCCTTTTCTACTAACCACTAACCACTAACCCAACCACCTACCTTTAACCCAAGCCTAACCCTTCACCCAAAAAGTCCTCTTGATATTTACAAAGGTATATAAGTTAAAAAGGAGGAGGATTGATTGCTTGGCAAGCCTATGGTAGGAGTAAGTTCCATGCCGCTCTCGAGTGATCCACAAAAATACATTTTCGGCCGAGTGTTGAGTGATCCCCGTGAGGTATGTGAACTTGTATATAAATAGAATGTTACAAAGGCATGTTATGCCCTAATAAGTAATTTATCTTATGAAAAGTTTTAAATAAATCATGACGAATAGGATTGTAAATAAATAAAAATAAAACTAAATAAAGAATCTTGGAAATCCCGACACTCTATGACAAGCCCAAAAACCTTCTTTTCTACCCATTCCATTTGGGAGTGTAATACCCACATATTAAAGAGTTTTGCTTGAGGACAAGCAAAGATTCAAGTGTGGGGGTATTTGATGTGTGCAAAATGCAACATATAAATTTCATCAATTGTGGCATAAAACTAACCCTTTTTTAGTACTAATGTTGGAAAAAGTGTGCTTTTGTCTTCCTTTTATATTTTCAGGATTAAATGAGCTCAAATTAACAAAAGAAGCAAAAAGACATCAAAATCTAACATAAATACAAGAAAAGGAACAAGATGTGACATGCCCGACCCCACGACAGCCTCTTCCCAAGCAAAACAAGAAGACAGAAGACTGAACACGCCCCGTGCTCAGCCAGCACGGGGGCGTGCCCAAGTGTCAGCAGAAAAGACAAAGTGGTAGAAGCTTCTATTGCCCACCACGGGGCCGTGCTCAGCGGACACGGGGCCGTGGTCAACTATAAGATTCGCACAATCCAGGCAAATCTTCATAGTACAAAGATTCTTCTGCACACGGGGTCGTGCTCAGCGAACACGGGGGCGTGGTCAACTAATAAGACAAGCTGCATTAAATGAAGAAAGAGAAGGATGTGGACACGGGGCCGTGCCCGAGCTTCTGTTCAGCCTATAAATAGGAGTGCTTGGCTCAAGCTCAAACCATCCCTTGGCACACCACCTCTCTCACACTTCACCCACCACCCACCACCACCATAACACCATCATCCATTGTCCATCGTAGAGTGTGTGAGTCGTCTCGGGATCCAAGATTGATCGTAAGAGTTCTTGACAATCAAGGCCATGTTTGCCTAAGTCTCTTACATCACTTGGTGAAGACAAGTGTCTAGTGTAATACTTTTTATTTTTAATCTTTTCGCACTTTTTACTTGGTTTTGTATTAATGACTTTAATAACTAGTTTCTTATGTTGAAGGTGATTCTTCCTTATCGTTTGTCCGTGGTGTCTTGACATTATTTTACTGTCTATATAAAATAAAATATTTTCACCATTCATATCTCCACGGTCTATATGGAGGTACGTTGGCTACCTGGTCGGGGGTTAAGGGAACGGTTTGGTAAGAGTCTTGCCATTGTTCAGCGTTTAGAGGTCCTGCAATGGACCTGGGTCAAATTTAGTAGGACCTCCTTCAATACTTAACGGTATTGGATGGCGGGGGTCCAAACTCTTTGATCCCCTCATAAGTTAAACTACTATTAATACTATAACCCGGCTACTTAGGACTGTATCCTTGCTGACTCAGACTACTTAGCCGAGGGTAACGTCACCTTCAAAAGAGGGGCCTACCATAATTTGCATTAATAACTTAATTAATTATCTTTCAATAATCCACCCTTTTAGGATTGTATCATTGCTGACTCAAACTACTGGGGTGAGGGTAACGTCACCTTCAAAAGAGGGGCCTACTACAATAACTAAGATAATCTCTTAAAAAGTGCAAAAGTGCGGAAATAATCAAAGGTTACACTAGATACGAGTCGGAACCAAGTGATTCATCTTGTCTATCTGTTTTTATTTTTATTTTTATTTTCAGCATTTTAGTTATTTTATTTTTCTAGTTAAAACATTTTTCTCAATTTTTTGATTTGATTAGACGTTGAGGATAAACCGGTACTAAAAGCTCTTGTGTCCTTGGACGACCTCGGTATCTTACAAACACTATACTACGCTCACGATGGGTGCACTTGCCCATATGTGTGTTTAGTGTTAGTAAATATCGTGTTTTATAAATTTAAAACTTGGCTAAAAAGTGTTAAAGGGCTTAAAATATACACCTAAATATATATAACACTCGACACCCATCAGTATTCCACATCTGCAATCTGAAGAAGTGTTTCGCTGACGAATCACTAATCATACCACATACAGATGTGCACATAGAAGAGAGCTTGAAGTTTGTCGAAAAACCTATGTCGATCGAGGATCGACAGGTTAAGAAGCTTCGAAGGAAGCATGTGCCTATTGTAAAGGTAAAATGGGATGCCCGTAGAGGTCCCGAATACACATGGGAGGTTGAGTCCACAATGAAAGAAAAGTACCCTCATTTGTTTCAGTAAATCTCGAGGTCGAGATTTCTTTTAAGGGGGTGATGATGTAACACCTCGAAAATTCGTGTGCAATAAAATAACGACACATGTCATGTAAGACAAAAATATTATTAAACACGGATCCAATTAAAGATGTATGACAGGATTTAAAAGTGTCGTCTTGTTAAATTTACACCTCTGAACGACCTCATTATGAATCCCAAGACTAATAAACATCTGGTATATATTCAAATCCGGTGATTTCTAGCAATAATTGAACCAAAATTGCAAGGGTGGACTCCTACAAAGAAATGCACGATAAACCTTCATTTACGGCACTTTCAAAAAGGATTCAATAAAACATTGCACAATGGTAGGGTACATAACTGTTCAAGCATGTTGTTGAGGCCCCAAACTGATAATTCATGTCCCAAATTCGTAAAACATGGTTGCCTGTTCGAATGCTTGAAAGGTCAAGATTTTAGTTTTATGCAAAAGGCTTACGTAAGCCACCCCCTTATGGTCCGTAAGGGGTGCCCAGCGACAGAAAACATGGCAGTTGGCTGTTTAAACGCAATAACCGACTTAAAATCGATTTTCCACTTCTTTGGACGACCCCTACATGCTTTTTAGACCTAGGGGACATCTGTGGATGATCCATGGCCATTGCTAGGCTTGTGTGTCAATGATCTATGAGATCAAAAGCACTATAAAAGGCCTTTTGTTGCAACCATTTTGATCACTCATTCCTTCTGCATTTCTGGAGCTTCCTGGAGCTTAAGAGCAGACCCTAAGCCTTCCTAATCGTGCATAGGACTTCAGTAAGTATGCTTAACCTTTCTTAGTTAAGTTTTTGCTTAGTTTTAGCTTAAAAGTCAAACCGTCGTAATTACCGTTTGACTTAGCGATTAATCATTGATGGTCCAGTGATTAGTCGAATTGAAAGTAGTTATAAGTTGGTAATTATGTGGGCATTAAACCCTTAAAAGGGCACCCTCTGATTCCCACTCTAACTAGACCATTTGTCGGGTCAAAGTTGATTAGAAAAAGTCAACAGAATGCTAATCTTCGAATTAAAGCATAATTAACAATGCAGAAGGCGTGTAACCTATTTTATCACTCATATAACTTGGTAATAAGTATAATAACTAGTCTAAGCTTGTTTGATCCGACAATTTTCTGTTTAGACCCGGTTCGGAACCGAAAGTCGCAAAACTTTGACTTTTGCTTTGACTTCAGTTCTAACCCGTTTTAGTATGATTTGGAAATGCCTTAGAGCTTCCTTAGGACCAGGTTACATGCTAGTATAACCCTCTGTGATTATACACCTTGGTTCATTAGTTATCCAATTAATATGCATGATCCCGTTAATTGCCTATATGTTGACTATTATACCCTTTTCACCATAAAACGTGATTTTTAAAAATGTAAAAGAGTAGAAACCTTAGTTACTGATTTATAAACTTGCACCCAAAATTTGACATCAGTTTGAGGTATAGTTTGAGAGTTATGCTCATTAGCGTAATTAGAAAGCTTTTTAGCGATTAAACGGCATAATTAGCATATAGCCTATTTAAACCCACTTTTTGATATCAAACTTTTTACCCACTGATGTAATATAATATTTTGGGATTTTTGAAGATTTTTAATTAATTTTAGGCTGAGCATAACTTAGAGTCATAAGCTTAATTCGGTAATTGTCGGTTTTGCCCTTTTGGGCTATAAAATGAGTTTTACATATCTTTTTGACCCCAAACCTTTTGCTACTGATTTCATATGATAAATAAATTATTTTAAACCTTCTGGGATAAAATAAAATATCAGCTTTCTATATAGAACCCGGAAACGGCTTCTAATTGCCTTTTTAAGCGTTTTTAACGCATAGTATGTACTAAAACTATTTTAAACATACAAGGGTTGATACCTACTGATATTTTAGGTAAATTATAATATTTTAACAGTAAGAAAAAGTTGTTTAACTCAGACTTCAGTTTTGAGCTTTTCGGCTTATGTGAAATTACCAAAATGCCCCTACGGTGCATAGTTTGGTTATAATTGATAAATTTCACGTATATGCAATACCCTACTGATATAACTTATTAAATTAAGTATTTTTATTAATGATATCAGACCTGTAACTCAGGTTAATACTTAAACTCTTTTATAACCTTGTAAATGACCAAAATACCCCTACGGGGCATAGTTTGAGTTTAAATTCGTTTCGGGCATAATAAAAGATATCTTACTGATGTCACAACATATTTGAGGCATATTAACTTAGGAAACCTGTTAATGACTCTCATAGTCACCCGTTACGCCTCTTGCGCGTTCGGTTTATGTAACTAGTTTGCATAAATTAGCCGAAATGGGTCAAACCTTATCGGTTTTATCTCAAAATCCAGAATGTGTTTAAATTACCCATATTAAACAAGTATTCAAACTTGTCGGGTCTAAATCACATTCTATTCCGGTCTTCACTTAATCGTGCGTTTGAACCGTATCTATCTTTAAAACTAACCGGTCTAAGCTTAAGCTTAACTAAAGGCCGTTAGGATTCTAATAGGTTATTATAAACCTTTGTTCCAGAATAGGAGACCCGGTAAAAGCTACCCGCATTTGCTATTTGTGAATTATACTTGCAAAGGTAAATACTTTTAACTTATTTTCCCTTATACGGGCATGGGGTACGGTATATAAAATACCGCTTGGTCGGGCATTCAACCTTAATCGATTGGTGGTTAAGTATTATCGAGATGACCCGTTTAAATATGTTTTGTTGCTTAAACGCCTTTGGGGGGTTAATGACCATGTCCCGGATATCCTTGGCATCATTTTACGAAATGGCCACGACCTAAGCGCGGGGTGTAGGCGTACACCCGTCAGTGCATAAATAAGAAATGTGGTGTGTCTATTGATCTTTAACCCGGCACGAACCGGGCTACTGAACGCATAAGGAACATGTAATTCTTTTACAAGTTTATATATTCAAATAATTATCCCAAGTTATAAAAGATATTTGTGCCACGTGCATTCAAATCAATTTTATCAAACCTTTTTAAAATGAGTCAGTTAATTGTATTTACCAGTGTAAACTGACGTATTTTCCCAAAAAGGTTAAGTGCAGGTACTACGCGAACTAGGCTGGCTACTCCTAGCATCAATAAAGAGTCTCGCAAGCTTAAGATGCCTAACGTCTGTTGAACTACTGTTTCCTAATTATTTTTGATCCGTCTGTGGATTAAATTTCAACTGTTGTGATACTTGATATTACAATTACATTCGGTTGAAATATATCTTTCATTTGCTTCCGCTGTGCATTTAAATATTGTGTTGTTTGACTATTATGTTACCAACCACGTCACGATACTCCCCACCGGTAATACGTGGAAAGTCGGGGTGTGACAGGTGCTTATCTCGCTCCACTTCGAGGATAAGCTATCGTTTTCACGAGAAACCTCTCTTCCCAATTCTTGATGGAATACTCTACTAACCCCTTGCCACAAATGGGTTTGATGTTGAGAATTTCCTATTTTGATAAAAACAAAATTTAATATATGACAAAGTTATATAAAAAACCCATTAATAAAAACAAAGTTTAAGAATACCTAAAGTTGCATGTTGAGATTGTTGAAACCAACCCCTCGCCAATGCAAGTTCTTCAGGAACGGTCCATTTTAGTTGTTTTCGCTTGACGGTTTCAAGTGCTTTATCCGCCTCGGTTTTTTTCTTATGGCTTCTCTTTTTGATGGGTTTCGATGCGGAAGGACCATCGTTGGGTGGTTGAGTTTCGAGGACGGTTTCGTTTTGTGAAAGGTCGATGGAGGTTGGTGAAAGGTTGATGGGCGTTTGTGTAAACGGGGTAGGTATCGAATCATCAGTGTGTGGGAAGTTAGCAAACAAACGATTCCCAATATACGATGTATAACTCGCTTCTTGGGGCATAGAAGAGTGTATGAAAAATGGACGAGGCATTGGACGATTGGGTGGTGGGCTAGGATTATTTTCTTGGAATGCATACGGGTTGTTCGGGTCAAAAGGACGGTTATGAGGATGCATTTTTTCGTTTTGTAGAAGGAGAATTGAAGATGATTATAGAAGATGTGGTTGAATATGGTAAAAAATGAAAGAAAAATGTGAGTTTTATAGTGAAAAAATATATATATATTTTTTTAAGATAGCCTTTGGCCAACGGCTAGTTTGGTTTGTCCAGTGAGAGCCCGCCATGTCAGCTTGGCTAGACCGCCCCACGCCTGGCTTGAAACCCAAGCCCCAAAGGCCACGCACCAACCCAAGCCCACCCGAGGTGGTGGCTTGGGCGTTTTCTCCCAACCCACGCCCAAACCCCCACCACATACCCCATAGTCCAAGGATGAGTGATTCTAACCATATTGGCATTTTCCGGTTCACATATGGGCCAAAGTAGTAGCGATCCCTGGATTTAATATTTCATTACCTATTTATATAGTGAGTGAGATATTACCATTTACGTTAGTTTTTCATAATTATATGTAAAACGCTTAATATATGCGTTACTGGAACAAGTTATATTTATTACACTTTCAAAGTTGAAAATCAAGATTTCTTATGGCAAAACTGGAATAGAAAATGTTGGTTGATGGGTATAATTCTCGAGTTCGAGCTCATGGACCGGGTGGGTCAATCTCGAGCTAGTGGGTCGGCTAACTTGAGTTAATGGGTTAGTGGGTTAAAAACAATTAGAGATAGAGCTCATGGACCGGGTGGGCCAATCTCGAGCTAGTGGGCCGGCTAACTTGAGTTAATGGGATAGTAGGTTAAAACAATTAGAGATAGATCAGTTGAGTTGTAATAAGTTAAAATAATAAAATTTTAACATGAATTAATTATATTGTGTTATGAATTTACATCGAGATAGTTGGTAAATGGGCAACAAGCTTCGACGCTACCATTCTTTGAATAGCAAAACTAAGTCTTTTAAAAACTACATCCATAGATCTCGGGTTCATAACATTACTATGCATTACCCTTTGAACTTGACTAAGTAGCAGTGTTGTAAAAATCAGAATTAATCGGCGCCTAGGCGCTAGTCGGGCGTTGACTGATTAATTTTGAGCTAGTCGGATCATTAGTTGGTAGTCGGTGCAAGGCGGTCAAAATCGGCCCAAGTCGGCCAAATCGTTTCTAGTCGGCCCACTCTTTTTTAGTTTAAATCTGGCCTAAACAAATGTTTTTAACCATTAAATACATGGCCCAAGTTGTTTAGTTCCAATCTGGCCAAAAAAAAAAGTTTTTAACCTATTAAAACATATTCCATGAGGCCATGACTGATATGTTAATGTTTGAATGTTTAAATACTTAAATTGATATGTTTTACACTTCATTGTTTAAATTTTGAACTATTTTTAAGTATTATATTGATATTAACGTGTGTATTGAATGTTTAAATACTTGATTTGCTATGTTTTAAACTTAGTTGTTTGAATTTTGAATTATTTTTAAGTATTATATCGATATTAATGTATGTGTATATATATAAATTTAAAAATTATATATATAAATTCCGATCCGATTAATCCATAGTCAGTACTCCACCGCCCGACTGGCGCCTAGCGATCTCTACAACACTGCTAAGTAGGGCCACAACCTCTGGCGCCAGAAAATCTAGATAGATTTATGATACCTAGATAGATACTTATGGCAATTGTTTTATTTAATTAGAAATTAGTATGTTACTCTAATTCTAACCAAGTTATACTCTATATAACCTAATCAAGCTTGTGATTAGGGTTAGTGAGAGATTGATTAAAATTTTGAGCTAGTTTATTTTATCAATAAAATTGGAGAGTGTATTCCATAATTGTGTGTGTTTTGATATACCAATTGAGAAAATTGTAAACAGAGAGGATGGAAATCTTTTGATAAAAACTGTAAGCATAGAACATGAACCACACAAAGGATACCTATTGCATGTAACGTTTTCATGAAAAGTATGAATATCAATCTCAATATGTTTAATAAGTTGATGTTAACATCATCGTGTTGGTTGAAAGATACACAACATTGACAATGATTCAACTAACACAATGGTTGTTAGCTATGAGAGGTGACATTACATAACCGGAAGAAGGGAAAAAAATAAGAATACTTTCGCTCCCATCCGCAAAGACTGGTATATCTTATCATGAAATGTACGCATTCAATTGAATGATAAATGCTATACGTACGTCAATTTTTTAGGCGCATCTGTCTAATTTGATAACTTAGAAATAGGGGTGTTCACCTGTTCGATTTTCTGGTTATTCAGTCTGAAAACTTTGGGTCAAACCCTAAAACCAAATGGAACGACGTTTAAAGCCAAATTGAAAACTGAATTCCAAATCGGTTTGGTTGTCAACCAAATAAGGTTTTTCTATAATTGGATTGGGCTAAATGACAAAACTTAAACAACCTTTATCTGTTAATCAGTCAATTTGTTTATTTGGTTAAAATCAAATAATTAGCACCAACATATATCTTTTAATACACGAGCACCAAGATTTGATGGATCTCGATATAAAGCGGGATGGGTGGCCATTCATAAGGCTATCCGGGGCACCCTCGGTGACTCCCTTCGGGGACCAAAGTTGCCGAGCGGTGATGTGCTGCCAACCAAGAGGGGAGGGAAATCGGGGGGCCAAATCGGTGGGGAGTCACCGAAGAAAGGAAGGAGAGAGGGAACTGATGGACCAATGAATTTTTTTTTTTTTGAATAAAAAAACAAGTCACCTAATATGAGAGTGCCGCCATCAAATTGGGGTGTTAGGGGAGTTTAAGAGGGGAGTTGACGTGGCACACGAGGATTGGTTATGCGTAAGAGAGGGGACTCCCCTCTTAGGGGAGTGCCCTGGATACCCTAATGCATGTGTGAATCTTTGGACCAAATTGTCTAGTGTATCGTGTAGCTATTATACTTTTGGGTGAGTGACATGGGTAAAGGGTGTGTGTATGGGTCGATTCTTGTGTCAAACCAAATCAAAAACTAAAAATTTGGATTTTGAAAACCTAATGGTTTAGGTGTTCTCAGTTCCATTTGGTTTGAAAAAAAGCCCAACATAATGAATTTGGGCCTAAAACTTTTGAACTAAGTACCTAATAAATTCCACACATAGCAAAGCTATCGTTAGGGTCCGGAGATGGTGAGATGTAGGCAAGTCTTACCTATATCCCAAGAGATAAAGAGACTGCTTCCAGCATAACGAATTATGGATTTTCATTTATAGTTTTGAACTAAACCCTTTTGTTAATTAATGATTATATGATTACTACGTATTTGGACTAAACTATTTGGGTTACGCCATTGATTTAATTCTTATGAATTACTTAACATTCAAAACTATAAATGAAAATCCATAATTAATTAGTTCTGGTTTTTTCGGTTTTAGTTACATGCAAAACCGAAACCAAACAGAAAATTTGGTTTTACAAAAGAACATAAAATTAAACCGTCGGTTTTTGTTTGGGTTAAATTTTTTCGATTCCTGATCGGTTTTTTCGGCTTCGTACACACCCTGGACACTGAGTTTTAGCACTTGTCACCTTTCTCAGAATACTTTTATTTTAAAAGATATGGTTTTTCAAAAACATAAAGCAAATACATCACCATTTTCCGTAAATTTGAAAGTATATTTTGGTAAAAATAATCCATACCAGTAGTCACAACAATCAAAAGTGTCACCCACCACTAGTGTAAGTTTGAAAAAAAATGTGAAAATGAGTTTTCACAAAATGAAAAATTATGGGTTTTCCATTTTTCCTAAATTTGAACACAAATAATAACAATGTTTTACTGTACGAGCCTTAGGGGTTGAGTTTTGAAAAAGATTTTTAGATTTTTTGAGTTTTGAAATCGTAAATAATCAGTTTTGAGTGTTTTGATAAAAAAAAATTAAAAAAATGATTATTTGCGTTTAGAAAGTTACAAAATGCAAAAGCAGCTCTCCCCAACTGCAACAAAAGGCAGTTTTCCAAAAATTGATTATTTGCGTTTAGAAAATGATTTTCACTTGTTTATTTTTTTAAATATATATTTGCCAAACACTCAAATAGTTGATTATCTGATTATTGTGATATCAAACAACATAATCAAATCCAAACACTATCTTTCAACATCACATTTTGTTACATTTAATTATCTGATTCTGATTATTCAAAACGCATAATCTATTGGTGTTTGGTGTTGCGTTTTTAAAATAAATTATACGTTTTCAAAATAGATTTTGCGTTTTTTGAAAAAGCATGTAGGTACATGCTTCTCCAAAACTGTGTTTTGGAGGCAGATAATCACTTTTCATCCAAACACTTTTTTAGATTATTTTTGTTTTACAAACGCAATAATCAAATAATCACTTCAAAATGTAATCGCAAACACCCTCTAAACAAAGTTCAAAACGGAGTTAAAAAGGACGAGATATACATCGATGCTCAAAGTTGTGTTTTGACATGGTCATTGTTGCAGTCTAGTTGGCGTGTTTCAACTCACTAGTCAAGTTGCGGCTCAATTGCCACTACTACGGTTTGGTAGCCACCGATAGGAATAAATTGTGACTATTGAGCACCTAGTGATGCATGGTTGAAACAAAACATATATTCAGATTCATCAGCAACATTAAAACGAATTAATTGGATTGAAGATATTTAATGCTATTTAAGTTTTCGTTTAACACTTTGTTACAAACTCCTAATAACCCGCAAAACCCTGTTTACGATCAGTATAACATTTTATGGTAGTGTTTGGTACGAAGGAAGGAATGGGAGGTGGAATGGAATGGATGATTACGAGGGAATGAAGAAAAACGTGTTTGGTTGGTCAATGGAATGGAATCACCAATTCCAAAAGGCATTCCATTCCCTCAAAATCATTCCTTCCACCCCCCATGTTTTTTTTTCATTCCATCCCCTCTTGCATCATTCATCAACAACACCAAAACCCACCACCTTCGCCACAACCCACCACCACCGCCACCACCTTGCCGCCACCACCACTCGTCGTCACCGCCGCACCGCCACTCGTCGCCGCCACCACCACCCACCGCCGTCGCCGACACCCACCGCTGCCACCTATAACCACCCACAATCACTACCACCGACCACCACCACCACCACCACCACTCACCGTTGATTTTATTACTCCGTTTTTCTTGCCTACCGAACAATATACAATAATAATTCATTCCATTCACACATGGTAACCAAACAAGACATGGAATGGTAATGATCCATTGCATTCCCTCATCCATTCCATTACCTCGTTCATTCCATTCCTTCGTCCATTCCATTACCTCATACCAAACAGACCCTAAAAGCTTTAGCTTAATCATTTGCTAGTAATAAAAAAAATTAACAAGTTTAAATTAATGGTTCAAAGTAGTCGTTATACTTTAATTTAGGGAGTTAATATTCATACACCCCTTCTCTCTATCTCTTTCTATACATACATATATATATATATAGAGAGAGAGATAGAGTAAAATATACATATATATATATATAGATGTTCCTGTAAAAAAAGGTTTTTTATGAGAAATGTAAGAAATAATCTACACCATTAGATCTTTGATCTAATGGTTTAGATCATAATGGCAAAATTGTAAATGATGTTTACTATTAAACATATTAATTTTCTAGATTAAGGGTATATAGGTAAATTTAACATTTTTAAATTAGGAAATTAACATTAATGCACATGCAACTTCCCCCTGTCTTTTTTAAACGTCAATAACTTTTTATAAGTAATTTTTTTTTAAAAATCACACCATAATAACGAGCGTTTTTTTATCTTTAATATGAGTACCATATTGCTATACTTATATAGAGAAAAAAATATGTTTCGATCAGATACTTAGTCCATGAATGATGTTATATACTTACTGAATGGTGCTATATACTTGCTGAATGGTGTTACTAAATAGTGTTATATACTTACTGAACGGTGTTATATACTTAGGGTCCGTTTGGTATGGGATAATGAAATGGACGGAGGAATGGAATGGACGATGTAATGGAATGGAAGAGGTAATGGAATTGATCATTACATTCCGTGTCTTGTTTGGTTACCATGTGTGAATAGAATGAACAATTACTTTTTGTTGTTTGGTATGCGAAAAAACACGAAGGAATAAAATCAGATTGCAGTGGTCAGTGATGGGCGATGATGGGGCGTGGTGCTAGGTGTCAGTTGTAGCGGCGGTGATGGTGGGTGGAGACAACGGCGGATGGTGACAACGGTGGTGGTGGTGGTGGATGACGGTAGAGGTAGGTGGCGGCGGTGGCGATGGTGGTGGCAGTGGTGGTCGAAGGTGGTAGTGGTGGTGGCAATGGGTGGTGGCGGTTGATAGTGGTGGCGACGGTAATCGGAGGTGGCAGTGGAAATGGTGGCGGCGATGATCAAAGGTGGGTGGTGGCGATGATCGGAGGTGGCAGTGGCGACGGTGGGTTGCGGCGATGGCGGTGGCGAGGACGGATGTGGGCAGCGACGGTGGCGGGTAGTGGCGGAAGAGGATGACGGTGGTGTATGATGGTGGTAGTGGTGGTGGTGTGTGTGGTAGCAACGGTGGTGGGTTGTGGTGTTGTGTGACAACCCTCATAATTCCATGTATCCGTACAATTTATTAATGATAATTAAAGTGCTTGATGACTGTGCTGAATCATTTAACTGCTTTCTGATTTCGGTGTTATACTTACGTGTACTTGTTAACATACTAGTAGTGTACGGAAAAGTTACTAAATAGTCCGGTATGCTTTCCTCAGTGTTGAAAAATAAAAATGTCACTAAAAATATTATAAAAGACACCTTACGGATTAATTAAGCACTTTAACGGAACAACACCCAACCGAACAACCAGACATTACCCGGAACATAAAAATATTGTCAAACACATTGTTTTTATTTTTCTAAGCTAGTTAGGGTCCCCGAACACCCTAACACACTATATAATTAATAACACACCAAAACCCACTAACTAGACACTTGATTTCAAACTAGATTAGTAACTAAACAATTGAAACCCAACCCTATACACCCCCCCCCCCCCAACCGGTTATGAGACAAGTAGGACCCCCCATGATTTTATCTAGTTGTTTAAAGGATCTTGTTATGTACTTTAGAAACACTTAGACCAAGGGTTAATCAAGAGAAGGTGTGTTATAAGTTTACCCTCAAGTTCATCATTTCTTATACTCTTTCACATCAACAACATCTCAAACTCTCTTCTCTCCTCTCTTGGCTTCGGCCGCAAACAACACCACCATCATCACCATCATTCGACCTTCTTCGTACAATTCCAAGCCTACTCAAAGGTGTTAGAAGGTGCACAACGAAGCTTGGTGTTCTCGGAAGTTGAAGGACCACTCTCATCTTCTTTTATCCACCACATTTCTTCACTTGAACTTCCCTAGTCTTGAACTAGTGGTAAGAACTTAGATCCATTCATTCTTCATGTTATTTAAGTGGTTAATGATGTGTAAT
The DNA here is from genome assembly GCA_030545235.1 of Helianthus tuberosus. Classification (NCBI taxonomy): domain Eukaryota; kingdom Viridiplantae; phylum Streptophyta; class Magnoliopsida; order Asterales; family Asteraceae; genus Helianthus; species Helianthus tuberosus. The sequence goes on along the minus strand of CM060448.1, from coordinate 141,311,613 downwards.
GATCAAAACGTTAAGAACCCTAATGAATCATATGCAAAAGTCTTGAACATAGAGCTAACTTAATGATGAAATATTGTTGAAATGTGATGAAATGTTGTAGTACGATGTTGTAGTGAACATGTTGTTGATTACTTGATGATTTACTTGTTAATATTGATGTTAAAGGTCGTTGTTGATCACTAGACATGTTAACAGAACAAATAGAACATGCGTTAGAACACAATAAGCTGAAAACACCTTCTGTCCAAGCATTTACAGCCAACTTCAGTTGGCTGTAACCAGATCATAACTTAACAAAAACTTGATTTTCTTGAGTCTATAACGTGTTATTATGAAATACGGTTCTAATGGCACTGGAATCATAATTTTTAGACTTCGTTTACTATTTTTAAAGGGTCGTTTTGTAACAACAGCTAAAATATTTTTAAAGGGTCGTTTTGCAGTCCGGAAAATGATTTTTTATAAAATATTGGTGATGAATTGGATCCCGAGATTTTTACACAATAATATTTGGATCGTTTAAGACCTTCTGTAAAAAGTTGGGAATTTTGGAACAAGTTAACTATTTTATTAAAATCCCCGAAAACAGCCCAGTTTTGGATATAAAAGCTGAAACGACATAAGTAGTAATTTGCGTGTCTAAATGTCGGGTACGTTATCTAAGAATGATCTAACATGTTAAATTTCAATGAAAGTGGTATGTGCAGTATCGTATGTTTGCTTTTGAATGGTTATAGATGGGATGTTTATATGGGCGTGAAATGTTAACGTGAATGCGTGTTATGTGATAGATGCGTGTAGGAACTTTGTGCTCTATTTGAAACTACTAAATGACTAATTGGTAATCATATTAGGACGTGATTGACCGACCTTGACTGTTAGCTATTTTTGAGAGTCAAACCGAGCAACCAAAGGTGAGTTCACACACTTTCTACAAGGCATGGGATTCCCAGTGGTTGGGAATGGGTTAAAGAATTAAAACGGAACCTACATATCCTCCTTGGGTAGGATATGTACTACCATCCTCCTTAGGTGGGATGCCAATATTTAATCCTGCGTATTCTCCTTGGGTAGAATACGTACGTTCGTCCTCCTTGGGTAGGACAACAACCTTAAACTTACTAGACAAAACTCTATCATTAAGTCCCTCATTTTATATCGACTTAATCGCCGAGGCCAATGGCGAGCGGGTCATTAGTTAATAGCGCTATTAGGTTTAACAAACCTCACACCGTGCCGTTCGGACGGGCGTGTACTAATGGACTATGGCAAACTGTCAGTGATGATAGACGCTGATGTAGGGCACAACTTACTTTCGTTAGTAGTCGATATGGTACGGTCTAGTGGTTCACATGGGGAAGCCCCCACTGATTATGGGTATGGTTTGGGTAATAAAAGGAACTGGTTAAACATACTTTCAACTATGGGGTAACCCCCACGGCAAATAAGCCAACGAAAGTCAAACCACATATTGGACTTATTGAACTTACGTATTGGACTTTAAACTTATGAACTATGAAACTTGTGTTTTGTGATTTTATCTTTAATGCTTCCGCTGTTAACTTAAAGTTGGTTACTGTCTTATGGTCACCAATTGTATTGTAGTTGGTTTTACTTACTCATTTACGTTGTTCAATATGATTGGTGGCTCGATCCTGGTCATGTCACGCCTCCAAGCGGTGCTACTCCGCGTGGTGGATTTTGGGGGTGTGACAGATTGGTATCAGAGCCATTGGTTATAGTGAACTTGGTTTTAAAAAGGGGAAACGCTTTTTGACAAAACCAGAATATAACCTGTACAGTGCTTAACGATCCACAACGACGCTTCGCTCCACGTGCAAGACTCGACACAATAGGTGGTATGATTTATGTTATATTGTCGGTGTTCACACTGTACATTAATTAACGTGATGATTACTATTTGAACCTTGTGTGCTTACTCCCTACTATCGTCCCACGCTTACGCACTTTCGCGACACTTTTCTCACCTACGTTGCTTCGTTGTGAAGATCATGAACGGACGCGGAGGACGTGGTGGTATCAACCTAACTCAAGCCCAGTTGACGGCTTTGATCAACGAACGAGTGGCTGAGGCACTCGCAGCTGTCCCTGCAGGAGGTATAACCTGCCATTTCGACCTATCTTAGGATGTTTAGATCCTACACTCGCGAACCAACTCTCGTGCCTAACCTTGTCTTTTATTCTCGCGCAACAGGTCAACATGCTCAGCCTCCTGTGTGCACGTTCAAAACATTCATGGATTGCTGATGTGCGTAAAAGTGTCGTATATATTAGGTGTATATTTTAAGCCCTTTTTAACACTTATTTTAGCCAAGTTTTAAATTTATAAAACACGGTATTTCACTAACACTAAACACACATATGGGCAAGTGCACCCATCGTTGAGTGTAGTATAGCGTTGGTAAGATACCGAGGTCGTCCAAGGACACAAGAGCTTTTAATACCGGTTTATCCTCAACGTCTAACCAAAATAAAAGTTTAGAAAAATGTTTTAAACTAAGAAAAATAAAACTAACTAAAATGCTGAAAATAAAAATAAAAATAAAAACAGATAGACAAGATGAATCACTTGGTTCCGACTCGTATCTAGTATAACCTTTGATTATTTCCGCACTTTTGCACATAATTAAGAGATTATCTGAGTTATTGTAGTAGGCCCCTCTTTTGAAGGTGACGTTACCCTCACCCCAGTAGTTTGAGTCAGCAGGGATACAATCCTAAAAGGGTGGATTATTGGAAGATAATGAATTAAGTTATTAATGCAGTATTGTGGTAGGCCCCGCTTTTGGCGGTGACGTTACCCTCGGCTAAGTAGTCTGAGTCAGCAGGGATACAGTCCTAAATAGCCGGGTTATAGTATTAATAGTAGTTAACTTATGAGGGGATCAAAGAGTTTGGACCCCCGCCATCCAATACCGTGAAGTATTGAAGGAGGTCCTACTAAATTTGACCCAGGTCCATTGCAGGACCTCTAAACGCTGAACAATGGCAAGACCTTTACCAAACATTTCCCTTAACCCCCTACCAGGTAGCCAACATACCTCCATATAGACCGTGGAGATATGAATGGTGAAAATCCTTTATTTTATATAGACAGTAAAATAATACCAAGACACCACGGACAAACGATAAGGAAAGATCACCTTCAACATAAGTAACTAGTTATTAAAGTCATTAATACAAAACCAAATAAAAAGTGCAAAAGATTAGAAATAAAAAGTATTATACTAGACACTTTGTCTTCACCAAGTGATGTAAGAGACTTAGGCAAACATGGCCTTGATTGTCAAGAACTCTTACGATCAATCTTGGATCCCGAGACGACTCACACACTCTACGATGGACAATGGATGATGGTGGTGGATGATGGTGTTGTGATGGTGGTGGGTGGTGGATGAAGTGTGAGAGAGGTGGTGTGCCAAGGGATGAGATGAAATGAATCCAAGCACTCCTATTTATAGGCTGAACAGAGAGCTGGACACGGCCCCGTGTCCGCTGGGCACGGCCCCGTGTCCGTCTGACACTCTCTCTCCTCATTAATTGTAATTCGCAATTACAATAAATGCGCATGCTGTACTTTCGACACGCCCCCGTGTCCGCTGAGCACGGCCCCGTGATGGGCAATAGAAGCTTCTATAGGTTTGTCTTTTCTGCTGCTTCTTGGGCACGGCCCCGTGCTGGCTGAGCACGGGGCGTGTTCAGCCTTCTGTTTTCTCTATTTTGCTTTGGAAGGTGCCGTTGAGGGTTCGGGCAGTCCACTAATGTTCCTTTTCTTGTATTTATGTTGGGTTTAGCTGTCTTTTTGCTTCTTTTGCGTTTTTGAGCTCATTTAATCCTGAAAATACAAAAGGAAGACAAAAACACTCTTTTTCCAATATTAGTACTAAAAAAGGGTTAGTTTTATGCCTCATTTGATGTAATTTATATGTTGCATTTTACACACATCAAATACCCCCACACTTGAACTTTTGCTTGTCCTCAAGCAAAACTCTTTAATATGTGGCTTACACTCCCAAATGGAATAGGTAGAAGAGAAGGTTTTGGGCTTGTCGTAGAGTGTCGGGATTTCCAAGATCTTTTTGGGTTTTATTTTTATTTATTTACACTCCTATTCGTAATGATTTATGGATAAATTACAAGTTTTGTCCTTTATCTTTAGGGTACTTTACAGGTGGTGTCATTTTTTTCAAATGTTGACAGGCGGTGTCCTTTATTAGGTATTTTGTTACAAGTTTTGTCCTTTCCACCCAACCTGGTTAAAAAACCCAGTTAATTGTTGACAGGCGGTGTCCTTTACTAGGTATTTTGTTGCAATTTTAGTCCTTTACCTAGGTATTTTGTTGCAAGTTTAGTCCTTTACACCCAACAATTAACATGGTTTTTTTAACCAGGTTGGGTGGAAAGGACAAAACTTGTAACAAAATACCTAATAAAGGACACCGCCTGTCAACATTTGAAAAAAAGGACACCGCCTGTAAAGTACCCTAAAGATAAAGGACAAAACTTGTAATTTATCCTTTTATTTAGAACTGTTCATAAAAGAAATTACTTATTTGGGCATAACATGCCTTTTTTTTTAAAATTCTATTTATATACAAGTTCACATACCTCGCGGGGAATTCACTCACACTCGGCCGAATGTGTATTTTTAGTGAATCACTCGAGAGCGGCACGGAACTTATTCCTACCATAGGCTTGCCAAGAAATCAATCCTCCTCCTTTTTAACTTTTATACCTTTGTAGATATCAAGAGGACTTTGTGGGTTAAGGGTTGGCTAGGGTTAAAGGTAGGTGGTTGGGTTAGTGGTTAGTAGAAAAAGGGCTAAAAGCGTAACAAGTGTCGGTTTTCGTATTTTTGCAACTTTTTTATTTTTTTGATGAAGCTTTTATTTAAACAAAGTTATTTTTGACTACTTTGTTTGTTTATTTTCTTTTTGCTTCATTATTATCAAATTTTTTTTTTTTTACGAAGAACCGAACTTGTTACTAAAATAAAGGGTTAAAAATGAAAAAGGGTTTTGGTGGTTGAAAGGGTTTTTGTTTGGGTGATGAAATAAAAAGGTTTAGGCTTAAAGGGGCTAACTAAGGGGATTTTTTTTTGGGTAGGTGGTAAAAGAAAAAGAAAAATAATGGTGTAGAAATGAAAAAGGTTAGTCCTAATGCCTCCATCATTTACTTACTTGGGTTTAAGTTGATAAGGACCGGGAATGTATTGTCATGGCAAGTTCTAGAGTCGTAAGAACCAAGCGGCTATTCACACAAGAAACGAAAAATGAGCATTTAGTCAAATGATATGCAATTGTGTGCTCAATAAAGGCTCAAAACTCACTTTTTTGTGGGAATGGGTTTTTATGTGATCAAGTATATATAATCAAATTTTAAATAAGTTTGTCATGCCTTTTCATAATTTTCTTACGTTGGTTCTTTTTATCACTACGCTATCGGTTGTAAATTTGTAAAAATATAACCTTTTTGAGGTCTTGAATTTCCCGAGTTAAACCTAGACAAGTAAAGAAAAAAAATGAAATTTTTGAAAAAATTTGGGGTGATTAGCGGTTCCAATAGAGTTTTGTGTAAGGCTTGTATTTAGGACTTGCAAAATTCAAGGTTTTAGCATCCCCCCCACACTTAAATTACACATTGTCCTCAATGTGTCCCAAAAATAAATTTTTAGGTTGATTAGATGTGTAAAATAGTGTTTAAAAAGCAAAAATTTGTGTTACTAGGCACTGAACACGGCCCCGTGTTATCCGGGCACGGCCCCGTGTTCAAGTGCCAGTAACAAAATTGAAATAAGAGAAACAGAAGGCTGGACACGGGGGCGTGTTGGGTGAACACGGCCCGTGTCCAGGTACCTGTACTGGGCGTTTTTGTGCAGGTGGTTCGACACGGGGCCGTGTTGGTTGAGCACGGCCCGTGTTGAACCTTCTGAACTGGAGAAAATTGTCGGGTTGCCTCGTTCTTGTGCATGGGATTATTTTTCTCGTTCCCCTTTTCATCCTTTACCACCATGAGTGTGTTTTATTCCTTACAAACCATCCAAACCTTAAAACCATCATTTCATTTCATCATAGATAGAACTTACATAATCCTAAATTAAAATAAAATTAAAACTTATCTAGATAGGTCAGCAGGTACACGAGGTTATCATAAGGAGTTCTACTATTTTAAGAAATTTTCGAGAATGATTTCCCGATATAGTAGGACTTTTAGCCGAACGAATTCTTCCCTAAACTTTGTTTAAAGCCATTCTTCGATCTCCCTGGGGAGGAAGAATGCGGCTTCGTTTTCCTCTGCTGCTGGTGGTTGAGGGGGAACATTCACCGGGACTCCTTGCACCACTCTTCGCGGAAGCTCTTGGTGCATGGCGTACCATTCGGCTGGAATGACAACTTCGGGCACCATGTTCCACGCCCTTTGGTTTATTATGGGTACCAAAGGCGGGGAGGCGAGAAGGTTCGACCTCTGGTACAAGAGGTTTACTTCATGGAGACAGCCCTCCAGCCCCACAGTAAGATGGTTGATACGGTCGACCAATGCTTCTTCCACCCCCGTCATTTCATCAATAGCCTCCCTTAGAGCGTAAACATAGTTTACAAGAGAGTCTTCTGCCGTTGAAGATATCCTCCCTTGTCGGTTATTTCTTGAAGATGATCCGCTTGTTCTGCTTGCCATTTTCTGCGAAGAAAACCGAAGAAAGCTAAATTTTTACAAAACAGAGCCCCTGGACACGGCCCCGTGCTCGTTGAGCACGACCCCGTGTCCATTTGTCTGCAGGATTTTTGGCTAAAGAATTTTGGAGTTTTAAATTATTTTTATGATTTCTATCTGGGTTTTAAGCTCAGATAATTTAAATTAAAGTTATACAACTAACTTTAAGCCAGAATCTTTAGCAAATAATCTTACAAACTTTACATAGAGGGTTGGAATCAAGGGATTTCCAAGCTTCCATGGGGGAACTTTTTGAAAAAAAATTTGAAAGAGGAGGAAATGAATAAAAGTGGAAGGGACAAGAGGGTCCCTTGGAACCTTCTTTTAACACTTACCTAGGATGGTATGAGTGAAAATCCCAGGGATCTCTGTCAATTGAAGTGGTCAAAATGAGCAGGAATCAGGCTGCATTTAAAATAAACGACAGCACCCTGGGCACGGCCCCGTGTTGACTGGACACGGCCCCGTGTTCATAGGAAATCCTGACACATTTTGTCCGTATTCTGACCAAATCAGCAGAGAATCTTTTTAATGAGCACGGGGGCGTGTTGACCTGGACACGGCCCCGTGTTTGGAGGCTGCTTTATGGAGTTTTGCTTCTTCAAGGATCTCCTTGATATCGGGTGGTTCCTTACTGGTCGGAACAACCCCAAAGTGCCTAATATACCTTAATTGTCCTAGACTAAGGCGAGAACGCAAGAGGTTGTCGGTGAGGGTAATTCCTATTTTCATTCTAGGTGGACAAGTCCAACCCTTTCCCGGGCTCTTGTTAAAGAAGGTATATGCCGAATCGCTCAGGTCTATGTATGCACCGAACGAAGTCGATGGAGAGTCCTTCACGGCACAATCGACACAGGGACGACTATCGTCCAAGTCTTTGCTAGGTACGAAGGTATTTTCGGGAGCAACGAGGTTGTCGGAATGCGGTTCCAACATTTCTTCATGGGTATCGTCTTGGGGTGGATCAATAAAATCCTTCCCAAGCTCGTCTATCCATTTCAGAATTAGCTCTTCTAGTTGAAATAACTCGCTAAGGAGCATTTCCCTTAGAATATCTGGCTGGGCGCATTCGAGGGAGAAATAGTGCTTATTTTTACTTTCGCCCCTCTTAAGGTTGTGAGAAGATGGTGGGTCCATGTAGTGGGGCCTATAATTTAGGAAGTAGCATTTTACTTCTTCATGTTCGCCACCACATAATTGACACCACGTACCATAAGAGTGCCGAAAGTAAAAATAATTACTATCACTCATGTTTATGTCAGAAATTACCAACCGTCGGGATCTAACGGTTCTGTTTTCAGTAACTGAAACTTGGGCACGGGGGCGTGTTGAGTGGACACGGCCCCGTGTTCAGCTTACTGTCTGATGTAAAACAGGATTGCCAGTTCCAATGATTGAGCACGGGGGCGTGTTCAGCGGGCACGGCCCGTGCTGAGCTCTGCAGAAGCTGAAAAACTAAGAAAATCCTAAAAAAATAAAAAGAAAAATAAAAGATGATTAGGCCGTTGATTCCTAACTTTCTTAAAATCCTTGTGTCCCTGGCAACGGCGCCAAAAACTTGATGTGCGTAAAAGTGTCGTATATATTAGGTGTATATTTTAAGCCCTTTTTAACACTTATTTTAGCCAAGTTTTAAATTTATAAAACACGATATTTCACTAACACTAAACACACATATGGGCAAGTGCACCCATCGTTAAGTGTAGTATAGCGTTGGTAAGATACCGAGGTCGTCCAAGGACACAAGACCTTTTAATACCGGTTTATCCTCAACGTCTAACCAAAATAAAAGTTTAGAAAAATGTTTTAAACTAAGAAAAATAAAACTAACTAAAATGCTGAAAATAAAAATAAAAATAAAAACAGATAGACAAGATGAATCACTTGGTTCCGACTCGTATCTAGTATAACCTTTGATTATTTCCGCACTTTTGCACATAATTAAGAGATTATCTGAGTTATTGTAGTAGGCCCCTCTTTTGAAGGTGACGTTACCCTCACCCCAGTAGTTTGAGTCAGCAGGGATACAATCCTAAAAGGGTGGATTATTGGAAGATAATGAATTAAGTTATTAATGCAGTATTGTGGTAGGCCCCGCTTTTGGCGGTGACGTTACCCTCGGCTAAGTAGTCTGAGTCAGCAGGGATACAGTCCTAAATAGCCGGGTTATAGTATTAATAGTAGTTAACTTATGAGGGGATCAAAGAGTTTGGACCCCCGCCATCCAATACCGTGAAGTATTGAAGGAGGTCCTACTAAATTTGACCCAGGTCCATTGCAGGACCTCTAAACGCTGAACAATGGCAAGACCTTTACCAAACATTTCCCTTAACCCCCTACCAGGTAGCCAACATACCTCCATATAGACCGTGGAGATATGAATGGTGAAAATACTTTATTTTATATAGACAGTAAAATAATGCCAAGACACCACGGACAAACGATAAGGAAAGATCACCTTCAACATAAGTAACTAGTTATTAAAGTCATTAATACAAAACCAAATAAAAAGTGCAAAAGATTAGAAATAAAAAAGTATTATACTAGACACTTTGTCTTCACCAAGTGATGTAAGAGACTTAGGCAAACATGGCCTTGATTGTCAAGAACTCTTACGATCAATCTTGGATCCCGAGACGACTCACACACTCTACGATGGACAATGGATGATGGTGGTGGATGATGGTGGGTGGTGGATGAAGTGTGAGAGAGGTGGTGTGCCAAGGGATGAGATGAAATGAATCCAAGCACTCCTATTTATAGGCTGAACAGAGAGCTGGACACGGCCCCGTGTCCGCTGGGCACGGCCCCGTGTCCGTCTGACACTCTCTCTCCTCATTAATTGTAATTCGCAATTACAATAAATGCGCCTGCTGTACTTTCGACACGCCCCCGTGTCCGCTGAGCACGGCCCCGTGATGGGCAATAGAAGCTTCTATAGGTTTGTCTTTTCTGCTGCTTCTTGGGCACGGCCCCGTGCTGGCTGAGCACGGGGCGTGTTCAACCTTCTGTTTTCTCTATTTTGCTTTGGAAGGTGCCGTTGAGGGTTCGGGCAGTCCACTAATGTTCCTTTTCTTGTATTTATGTTGGGTTTAGCTGTCTTTTTGCTTCTTTTGCGTTTTTGAGCTCATTTAATCCTGAAAATACAAAAGGAAGACAAAAACACTCTTTTTCCAATATTAGTACTAAAAAAGGGTTAGTTTTATGCCTCATTTGATGTAATTTATATGTTGCATTTTACACACATCAATTGCCGACCTAGTACTTTCAGCGGCACAGAAGGAGCTGTAGGTATTCTTCACTGGTTTGAGAAGCTTGAGTCTGTTTTCGATATGTGTGAATGCCCTGAAGGTCGTAGGGTGAAATATGCTACTAGAACACTCGAAGGTGCTGCGTTAACCTGGTGGAAAGCACATGTTCAACTGCTAGGGCTGGCGTGTGACACCTGGGTCACTGCGACCATCAAACAAATGCCAAGCCAATGAAATATTGTAATTCATACTTGGGATCTGTATAAATGTGTGTATCATTTGCACATATAAACTCTTGTTCGATTTCGGGCTCTAAATCGCTTTCTGGAAGGTTATACGCGCACTGATGCGTAAATATAACCAGTTTAATGCAACAAACACTCCGGAATAGTGACATAGGCTTAACATACCTTAAATAACCTTTACATAACTAAGAAATAAGTTTTGGAAGGTTTGGTGTGCCGAAATCAACTTTATGCTCATTCAGGGACTAAAAGCGTCAAAAAGTGCACAAGTTTGCATTTTCGCGCATAACTTACGTTCTGAATACATCCGGACTTCCAAAAATTTATGTAATCATTAAAATATTATGTTTTAGTGATTGGCTTGTCAAAAATCCATTCGTCGCGCAATTTGGACCGTTGTAATTAACCGAACAACGCAACCGTACGGCCAAACGAACCGACATCCGGCATATTTTTGAGCACATTATAAGTTCCCTATACTTTAACTTCATTTTAGAGCTTAAAAATGGGTTTGACGGGTGTTAGAAGTGCCAAAACACGACGATACGCACTCAGGGGCCTGTTCTGCCATTTTTGAAAGATTCAGGTCTGCAAGGTCCTTACGGACCTCAACATTGGGAGTGTTGAGGTCCGTAAGCAATCACCACCACAGCAGAATGTTGCAAACAGCCTGTTTTCAGCTGTTATACACTATTTTCTCACTTGCAACTGGTTTCTAGCAATCCTATGAGCTCCCATGGGTTTCTAAATCAGTGGGTATGTGTTGTACGGCTGAGATTAAACGCTTGGGAAACAAGAAATGATCTTAACGGCTCTACATTTCCTATAAATACCCCCCCCCCCCCATGTCTTGCTCATTTCCCTCACATTTGAATCTGATTCAAAGCTCTCTAAGTGGAAGTTTATATGCTTCCTACCTGAGAGTGAATCGGGTCAAATACTTGCGGGGACCTTCTGTAAGTATTCTTTCGCGTTTATCGTTCGTTTTAACGTTAAAGTCAAACTGTGTTTGACTTTCTGCATTGACCAGTTTATGGTTAACGCGAAGTTCGTTTGAACTTCATAACGTGAGCGTAATCACGATGGTTATAGTCCCTAGTGACTATACCTACTGATTTCCACGTTATCTAGGCTCAGTGACGAGTCGTAGTTTCAGGCAAAATGCGTGTTCTCGCGTATTTTGTAACCAAACTACTAGTCGGTATCAAAACCGTTTGTTTTGATACCAAACCTGTTTTTGAACCTTGTTAAACATGTTCTAACATGTTTAGCTCGTCACTTTTAGATTTGTGCTTGTTTAGGGTCGTAAGGGTAAGCGATCTAATAAATCGCTTATGCTTTCGAACCCGACCCATTTGGTCGATCATTAGGATCCGACCAAACACTTTAGGTGACCATAGTTGTATAGGGAACAACCTTCCGAGGTTATATCTTATGGTCACGTCGTTTAAGTAGTTGTATGATAAGTAGTTCTTATGCCTTAGGTAAATTACCAAAATACCCTTTTTGCACCAAAATTCATTTTAAGCCTATGTAACATAACTTTTGACATCTAAACTGATTTAGCAACAATATTTAACATGTTAAGGCATATCTTACTTGTCATAGGGCTAGTTAAGCGGTCCGAACGCGTTTTACGCGAACGACGCGTTAAAGTAGCATAAGCTACCTAAACGGGTCGTAATGGGTCGTAAGCACTTAGGTTAGGTTTCATTTTAGTATGTAGGCTTTGTTAAACCATATCACATGAGTTCCAATACTCATTTGGTTTACGAAACCCCATACTATCCAATCCCCCGATTTAGGTCAGGTTATTTATATAGTTACCTATATTAGGTGCCTTTTAAATCCGGGACCTTCTAGCTTTGCTTGGTGGATATCTAAAGTCTATTGAGCACTCTCAAGTGAGTACATAGACCCCTCTTTTACTGTTTTTCAAACATTTTGGGGTGAAACACATGTGCCTACTTGTTATTTTCATGCTTTCCATGCTTTCATATCATATACTTGCTATGTTCATTAGTACATTATTAGTACATGATTTCACTGTGTTTTTGCTATGTATGTCCTTTGTAGCATACTTAGTACATCATTTTACATGACATTTTATGCTATGTATGTTCATTTAGTTCATACTTAGTACATTATTTTACATTTCATTTCATGCTATGTATGTTCATTTAGTTCATACTTAGTACATTGTTTTACATCTCATTTCATGCTATGTATGTTCATCATACTTAGTACATTTATTTTACATTGCATCTCTGTTGCATATGTTCCCGTAACATATGGACACATTATTTTACATCTCTACCTTGTATGCTTACTTAGCATACTATGTACATTATTTTCATCACATGCTTACATTTTGATATGACATTTGGTTTGTTTAAATGGGACCATATACATTCATTAACATTAGCTATGCCGCTCGTTAGTAGGTAATGGTACCATAGGAATTGACAACTCCCGTTCCTAAAGTCCTAGGTTTGTTTGGATGGATGGAATGACCGAATTCGATTAAAACATAAGACCGATAGTCCTTTCATTTGTTTAAGGGTTTATCACCACAGTCACAAGGCTTGAATGTATGCATTTTCACAACACCGCATAAATGTTTATATTCATTACAGCATGCATTTCCACAAGACATAACTTTGATTTAAACCATGTTTTACTTCAATACATTGTTTTGTGCATATTTTTACCTATGGTTCAATAGATATGCAGTTTAGACATGGGCAATTTACATTGGTGGTTTGTTTGGGTAAAATGATTTGAGTAACGAGGCGTGTGTAATATGATACAAGCATGGTGGATACGCCGCTGGTACTTCCTATATATAAGTGCTTGTATGATATTACATATCGTAGCGTTATTTAAATCATTTCAGTTTAGACATATAACATTTTTATACAAATAACATATTTTTCACAAAACATTGTTTTTCAAACAACTTATCTTATACAAACTCATTTTACTTGGTTATTCATTTAATCTTACATTATTCTTTTACATGTCATTTACATACCATCGTTTTTCAAATGATTTATAAACAAAACATTTTACAAGGATCATGACTGACTTTTGTTAAATAACCTTTTTCTAAACATTGAGTCATGAATCCTATTTTCACAAAACCTATGTACTCGCCGGCATTTTTATGCTGACGTACCTATTTTCACATGTGTTTCAGGAAATGATGCATAGGATTGATCAAGATACACTTAGGCGGACTTGGGCCTTAGTGACAATAAAAGATGGAAGACTAGTTAATTTTGTTATACTTCTTTGTTTGTTAAGACATTGTAACTCTTTTAAATCAATAAAACAATATTTCAATTTTCCATGTGTTATGAAACAATGATTCTGTTACAACACTCCACGATGATTCCGCCACATTTTGTTGTTTTACGTGGTCGGGGTGTGACATGGCGGTTGCTAATGCCACCCCATGGAACGGTTTCAAAGAACTGATCAAAGAAGAGTACTGTAGTCGTGACGACATCCACAAGCTAGAGGTGGAATTTTTCAACCTGAAGATGACGGGGTCTCAGATTGAGGCGTATACAAAGAGGTCAAACGAGCTGGCCATCTTGTGTCCTACTATGGTGGACCCTCCCATCAAACGTATTGAGCTATACCTCAAGGGCCTTGTACCAGAGATTCGGAGTCACGTAACCTCAGCTAATCTTGGCACCATACAGCAAATCATCAAGTTGGCTCATGGTCTCACTGATCAGGCAGTTGAACAGAACAGGCTGCCCAAGCGTATTAGCGCAACTACTTCTGATGCTCCCAATGATAATAAGCGCAAGTGGGATGGAAATTTGGGCAAGGGTTCTGCTTCAGCTTAATCCTAGCAGCGAAAGACACATGAATACAGGAGCCCCGATCAGCAGTCTTCTGGGAATCAAGGTCAGGGTGGGTACAAGGGAAATCACCCTAAGTGCAACCGATGTAAGTTGCACCATAGTGGGCAGTGCAACAAGGGTCGTTGTCAGAGATGTCACAAGCTGGGTCATGAAGCTAAGGATTGCAGGAGCCCGCTTCCTGCGAATCCGAATCGCCAACAACAACAAGAAGCTCCACAGAACCACCAGCAGCAGCAACAGCAGGGCAATAAAGGATGCTTTTAGTGTGGCGCTGAAGGCCACTTTAAGAGGAACTGTCCTCAGCTGAACCAGAATCAGAACAACAACAACCAAGGAAACGGGAACAACAATGGAGGCAACAACGGGGGTAACAATAATGGCAATGGTGCCAGAGGACGTGTTTTCGTGCTAGGTCAGGGTGATGCAAGGAACGATCCCAACGTTGTGATGGGTAAGTTTCTTCTGGATGACTTCTTTGTTACTGTTTTATTTGATTCGGGTGCCGATACTAGTTATGTATCCTTAAAAGCTAGCCAAATGCTTAAGCGCAATCCAACACTTTTGAACACCAAACACACGGTAGAACTAGCAAACGGTAAAAGTCTTGAAGCCACACACGTAGTTAAAGGTTGTAACCTCGTCTTAGCTGGTCAGACTTTCTCTATCGATCTTATTCCTATCACACTTGGTAGTTTCGACGTCGTTATTGGGATGGATTGGCTATCTCATCATCAAGCGGAGATTGTTTGCAAGGAGAAAATCATCCGCATTCCTTGTTCTGGTGAAGAACCCCTCGTGATTCATGGCGACAAGAGTGGTGCTGTCGTAGGCATTATCTCTTTCCTTAAAGCCCAGAAGTGTTTGCGAAAGGGCCACACTGCCATTCTAGCACTCATTACTGACTCATCAATGGAAGAGAAGAGAATTGAAGACATTCCTATTGTACGTGATTTTCCTGAGGAATTGCCTGGTCTTCCGCCTCATCGTCAAGTTGAGTTTCAAATCGAGCTAGCTCCTGGAGCGGCGCCCATAGCTCGAGCACCTTATCGTCTAGCTCCATCAGAACTAGAAGAACTGTCCACGCAACTACAAGAACTCTTGGAAAAGGGTTTCATACGTCCTAGCTCTTCGCCTTGGGGAGCTCCAGTACTATTCGTGAAGAAGAAAGACGGTACTTTCAGAATGTGTATTGACTATCGCGAACTTAACAAGGTGACCGTGAAGAATCGTTATCCTCTTCCACGTATTGACGACTTGTTCGACCAGCTGCAAGGATCAAGCTTTTACTCTAAGATTGATTTGAGATCGGGATACCATCAGTTGAGAGTCTGAGAGGAGGACGTCTCCAAAACAGCATTCAAAACTCGTTACGGCCATTACGAGTTTCTAGTTATGCCTTTCGGATTAACGAATGCACCTGATCTATTCATGGATCTCATGAACATAGTGTGCAAACCTTACCTGGATAAGTTTGTCATTGTATTCATCGACGACATCCTGATCTATTCAAAGAGTCAGGAGGAACACGAGCAACACCTGAGGCTTATTCTGGAACTTCTTCGAAAAGAGCAGTTGTATGCCAAGTTTTCGAAATGTGACTTTTGGCTTCGCGAAGTCCACTTTCTAGGCCATGTGGTAAACAAGGATGGGATTCATGTTGATCCATCCAAGGTAGACTCGATCAAGAACTGGCCTGCACCCCGTACCCCAATGGAAATCCGCCAATTCTTGGGTTTGGCAGGATATTACAGAAGGTTTATCAAGGATTTCTCAAAGATTGCGCAACCTCTCACTTCACTGACTCAGAAGGGTGTCACCTATCGTTGGGGTGATGCACAGGAGTCCGCATTCCAGAACTTAAAAGATAGACTTTGTAGCGCACCTATTCTCTCATTGCCTGAAGGCACATATGATTTTGTGGTTTATTGCGACGCTTCCATCCAAGGACTTGGTTGCGTGTTGATGCAACGTGATAAGGTCATTGCCTACGCATCACGCCAACTTAAAGTTGACGAAAGGAACTACACTACGCACGACTTGGAGCCGGGAGCAGTTGTTTTCGCGCTTAAGATATGGAGACATTACCTGTACGGTACCAAGTGCACCATTTACACCGATCACAGGAGTCTCGAGCATATCTTTAAGCAAAAGGAGTTAAACATGCGACAACGCCGATGGGTCGAGCTCTTGAATGATTACGAATGCGCGATCAAGTACCATCCGGGCAAGGCCAATGTGGTGGCCGACGCGCTCAGTCGAAAGGATACTATACCTAAGCGTGTACGTGCGTTACAGCTTACCATTCACTCTAGCCTTCCCGCTCAGATACGAGATGCCCAGGTTGAAGCGTTGAAAGTAGAGAACATCAGGGCTGAGTCTTTACAAGGATCGAGGCAGCGGTTAGAACAAAAGGAAGATGGTGCCTACTATATAACAGGGCTCATCTGGGTTCCACTTTATGGAAACTTACGCGAGCTTGTGATGGATGAAGCACATAAGTCTCGTTACTCAGTACATCCTGGTTCGGATAAGATATACCACGACCTAAAGACTGTATACTGGTGGCCTGGCATGAAAGCTCACATAGCAACCTACGTTAGCAAATGTTTGACTTGTGCGAGAGTCAAGACCGAATATCAGAAACAATCAGGCCTACTTCAACAACCAGAGATCCCGAAATGGAAATGGGAGCAGATTTCCATGGATTTCGTTACTGGTCTGCCTAGGTCCCAACGCGGAAATGATACCATTTGGGTGATCGTGGATCGACTGACCAAGTCTGCACACTTTCTGACCATCAAGGAAACGGATAAGTTTTCTACTCTAGCAGACATTTACCTAAAGGAAGTAGTATCAAGGCACGAAGTGCCAACCTCCATCATTTCTGATCGTGACGCGCGTTTTACTTCTGAACTGTGGCAAGCCATGCACAAGTCTTTTAGCTCACGTTTAGATATGAGCACCGCTTATCACCCATAGACGGATGGGCAATCTGAACGCACCATCCAGACCCTTGAAGACATGCTTCGGGCATGTGTAATCGACTTTGGTAATGGCTGGAAGAAGCACCTCCCGTTAGTGGAGTTTTCGTATAACAACAGTTACCACACCAGTATCCAGGCCGCTCCGTTCGAGGCATTGTACGGACGGAAGTGCCGATCACCTCTTTGTTGGGCAGAAGTTGGCGACAGTCAAATCACTAGCCCAGAACTCGTAGTAGATACAACCGAAAGGATTGCTCAGATACGACAACGGATGGCGGTAACTCGGGACCGTCAGAAAAGCTATGCGGATAAGCGAAGGAAACCACTCGAGTTCCAGGTTGGGGATCGAGTGCTACTTAAAGTCTCACCTTGGAAAGGTGTAGTTCGTTTTGGCAAACGAGGCAAACTCAATCTGCGGTATGTTGGACCTTTTGAAGTCATTGAAAAGATTGGCAAGGTGGCATACAAGCTAAACCTACTGGCAGAACTTAGCGGAGTTCACAATGTTTTCCATGTGTCGAATCTGAAGAAGTGTCTGTCAGATGAGACCCTCATAGTTCCCTTAAAGGAGCTCACTATCAACGACCAGCTGCGTTTCGTTGAGGAACCAGTAGAGATTACTGATCGAGATGTTAAGATTCTCAAACGTACCAGGATACCTCTCGTCCGAGTTCGTTGGAATTCCCGTCATGGCCCAGAGTATACTTGGGAACGAGAAGACCAAATGAAACTCAAGTATCCCCAGTTATTTAAGAAAAGTGCAACCACTACTGAGACTGAAGCTATTGCAGAATTTCGGGATGAAATTCCAAACTAACGGGGGGATGATGTGACACCCCAGGAAAACCAAGAAAACCACGCAACTTAACTAGCTTCCTCAGTAACCACGTGCTAAATTTCGGGACGAAATTCTCTTAACAGGGGGAGAATGTAACAACCCTCATAATTCCATGTATCCGTACAATTTATTAATGATAATTAAAGTGCTTGATGACTGTGCTGAATCATTTAACTGCCTTCTGATTTCGGTGTTATACTTACGTGTACTTGTTAACATACTAGTAGTGTACGGAAAAGTTACTAAATAGTCCGGTATGCTTTCCTCAGTGTTGAAAAATAAAAATGTCACTAAAAATATTATAAAAGACACCTTACGGATTAATTAAACACTTTAACGGAACAACACCCAACCGAACAACCGGACATTACCCGGAACATAAAAATATTGTCAAACACATTGTTTTTATTTTTCTAAGCTAGTTAGGGTCCCCGAACACCCTAACACACTATATAATTAATAACACACCAAAACCCACTAACTAGACACTTGATTTCAAACTAGATTAGTAACTAAACAATTGAAACCCAACCCTATAACCCCCCCCCCCCCAAACCGGTTATGAGACAAGTAGGACCCCCCATGATTTTATCTAGTTGTTTAAAGGATCTTGTTATGTACTTTAGAAACACTTAGAACAAGGGTTAATCAAGAGAAGGTGTGTTATAAGTTTACCCTCAAGTTCATCATTTCTTATTCTCTTTCACATCAACAACATCTCAAACTCTCTTCTCTCCTCTCTTGGCTTCGGCCGCAAACAACACCACCATCATCACCATCATTCGACCTTCTTCGTACAATTCCAAGCCTACTCAAAGGTGTTAGAAGGTGCACAACGAAGCTTGGTGTTCTCGGAAGTTGAAGGACCACTCTCATCTTCTTTTATCCACCACATTTCTTCACTTGAACTTCCCTAGTCTTGAACTAGTGGTAAGAACTTAGATCAATTCATTCTTCATGTTATTTAAGTGGTTAATGATGTGTAATGATCAAAACGTTAAGAACCCTAATGAATCATATGCAAAAGTCTTGAACATAGAGCTAACTTAATGATGAAATATTTTTTAAATGTGATGAAATGTTGTAGTAGGATGTTCTAGTGAACATGTTGTTGATTACGTGATCATTTACTTGTTAATACTGATGTTAAAGGTCGTTGTTGATCACTAGACATGTTAACGGAACAAATAGAACATGCGTTAGAACACAATAAGCTGAAAACAGCTTCTGTCCAAGCATTTACAGCCAACTTCAGTTGGCTGTAACCAGATCATAAATTAACAAAAACTTGATTTTCTTAAGTCTATAACGTGTTATTATGAAATACGGTTCTAATGGCACTGGAATCATAATTTTTGGACTTCGTTTACTATTTTTAAAGGGTCGTTTTGTAACAACAGCTAAAGCTGCATATTTACTGCTGAAAATATGTGTTATGTTCTTCATCATAACTTGAAATCTGTGTTGAATCAGGTCACGAAATTTATACTGTAGGTGGACACTGATGTCGTAGTAATTCTCCCACTGGAATTTCATCAATTGGACTTACGAGGAATTTTTAATAAATTATTCCGTGGACTGCAGTCAGAAAAAGATGAATCTGATTGCAGTCCGGAAAATGATTTTTTATAAAATATTGGTGATGAATTGGATCCCGAGATTTTTACACAAAAATATTTGGATCGTTTAAGACCTTCTGTAAAAAGTTGGGAATTTTTGGAACAAGTTAACTATTTTATTAAAATCCCCGAAAACAGCCCAGTTTTGGATATAAAAGCTGAAACGACATAAGTTGTAATTTGCGTGTCTAAATGTCGGGTACGTTATCTAAGAATGATCTAACATGTTAAATTTCAAAGAAAGTGGTATGTGCAATATCGTATGTTTGCTTTTGAATGGTTATAGATGGGATGTTTATATGGGCGTGAAATGTTAACGTGAATGCGTGCTATGTGATAGATGCGTGTAGGAACTTTGTGCTCTATTTGAAACCACTAAATGACTAACTGGTAATCATATTAGGACGTGATTGACCGACCTTGACTGTTAGCTATTTTTGAGAGTCAAACGGAGCAACCAAAGGTGAGTTCACACACTTTCTACAAGGTATGGGATTCCCGGTGGTTGGGAATGGGTTAAAGAATTAAAACGGAACCTACATATCCTCCTTGGGTAGGATATGTACGACCATCCTCCTTGGGTGGGATGCCAATATTTAATCCTGCGTATTCTCCTTGGGTAGAATACGTACATTCGTCCTCTTTGGGTAGGACAACAACCTTAAACTTACTAGACAAAACTCTATCATTAAGTCCCTCATTATATATCGACTTAATCGCTGAGGCCAATGGCGAGCGGGTCATTAGTTAATAGCGCTATTAGGTTTAACAAACCTCACACCGTGCCGTTCGAACGGGCGTGTACTAATGGACTATGGCAAACTGTCAGTGATGACAGACACTGATGTAGGGCATAACTTACTTTCGTTAGTAGTCGATATGGTACGGTCTAGTGGTTCACATGGGGAAGCCCCCACTGATTATGGATATGGTTTGGGTAATAAAAGGAACTGGTTAAACATACTTTCAACTATAGGGTAACCCCCACGGCAAATAAGCCAAAAAAGTCAAACCACGTTTTCAGAAACAACTTAAAACTAATCAACCAACAGTGAACTCACTCAACTTTGTTGTTGACTCGTTGTTACATGCCTTACAGGTCGTTAGCTGCTTATGGAGCTTGCACGAGGAGGAGGTCGTTGTGGGATACGGGCTGTTATGTCCCGTGCCAAATATTTAATCCTTATGAACTTATTGAACTTACGTATTGGACTTTAAACTTATGAACTATGAAACTTGTGTTTTGTGATTTTATCTTTAATGCTTCCGCTGTTAACTTAAAGTTGGTTACCGTCTTATGGTCACCAATTGTATTGTAGTTGGTTTTACTTACTCATTTACGTTGTTCAATATGATTGGTGGCTCGATCCTGGTCATGTCACGCCTCCAAGCGGTGCTACTCCGCGTGGTGGATTTTGGGGGTGTGACATGTTGTTAATGAATGGGGAAGTGGGAATGGAATGGGAAAAAAAATAGGGGGACGGATGGAATGACATTGAGGGAATGGAATGCCTTTTGGAATGGACGATTCCATTCCATCGACCAACCAAACACTTTTTTCTTCATTCTCTCACAATGGTCCATTCCATTCCATCTTTCATTCCTGCATACCAAACGCTACCTTACTGAATGGTGTTATATACTTGCTGAATGGTGTTATATACTTGCTGAATGGTGTTATATACTTGTTGAATGGTGTTATATACTTACTGAATGGTGTTATATACTTGCTGAATAGTGTTATATACTTACTGAATAGTGTTATATACTTGCTGAATGGTGTTATATACTTGCTGAATAGTGTTATATACTTATTGAATAGTGTTATATACTTGCTGAATGGTGTTATATACTTGCTGAATGGTGTTATATACTTGCTGAATGGTGTTATATACTTGCTGAATGGTGTTATATACTTACTGAATGGTGTTATATACTTGTTGAATGGTGTTATATACTTGCTGAATGGTGTTATATACTTACTGAATGGTGTTATATACTTACTGGATGGTGTTATATACTTGCTGAATGGTGTTTATAGAGATCTGTTAAAAAATCCAGTTCCTATAATTAAGGTGGCGGTTATGGGAAGTTTTTAATTAATTGAGTTAATGATAAAATTACTTGTTTACCCTTTTGAATTAATTTAAATTTAGGACACATGTCATCTCCACAATATTTCTCACATTTCTCACACTTTTAACCTTTTTACAATAACCTTACCCTATATATATATATATATATATATTTATATATATATGTATATGTATATGTATATGTAGAGTAGGGTTCCTGCGGAAAGTGTGTTTTTCCTAGAAAGTCTAGGAAGCGATCTGGTCCATTCGATTGGTGTGTTTAAGGGTTGAGATTAAATCAATGGCAATCTTGTAATATTAAACTATATTTAATAGATTGTTTTAAATGAGTAGGGGCAATTTCGTTAATCAGAGTGTTTTAAATCAATCAAAAATAACTGCCAGTATATCACATCTCCTTATTACACGCGAATTTCCCCCTCTCTCTTTCTTTCTCTAAAGCCACAACGAAAACCCCCTAAAATCATACCAAATATACCTAAAATCATGGATGAAGATAAGAGATTTTCCAAGTTCTATATACGTAAGATCAAGCGGTCATTGTGTTCCGTGTTTTACTAAGCGATTAGGGTTCATTCGTGTTCTACATTGAAGTATTTCGTGTTTGCAGGGAAGAAATTCAAAAAACAGGAGACTTTAAACAAGATGGATGGAAGCAGACTTGAATTCTCCGGAAGGAAAGTTGAAGTCGCCGGAACCGTAGGTGTGTGTTTTGACTAACAAATGTTTGTAGGATTACAATGTATTGTCGATCACTGTGTTTTTATAGGTTGTATTTGGTAATGTGTTTTATGGTTTGTTTATGTAGGTTTTATATAGTAGTAATGAGTACTCTAGTAGTAATTTGGGTTTGTGGATGTTTTATAGAGAAGTAATTTGGGTGGGTCGATTGTGTTTTGAAAACTTTTTTTGTTAATGGGTAAAACCCACAAATGTGTTTTATGGTCAGGTTATGGAGGTTATATATATTAGAAATTTGGGGTTGTGGATTGTGTTTTAAAAACTCTGTTTGTTAATGGGGTTTCCCTCAAATGTGTTTTATATTACAAATGTGTTTTAAGATCAGTTCGTCTAGGTTTTATAGAAGAGTAAGTTGGGTTTGGTGACTGTGTTTTAAAAACTTTGATTGCTACTGGGTTTGGTGAACTGGTACCTGTGTGTTTTACAATTATGCTTGATGTGTTAACTTTGGATATATCTAATGAACTGTGATTTATAAGGGGAAATATGGGATTGGGAATTGTGTTTTATAAAGCATAAACAACTGTTTTTCAGTAAAACAGAGAAAGAGTGAGAGAATAAAAGGAAAATGGCTTTCAAAAAAATCCGGAAACAAACCTGACAAACCAATTATGCTGGATGAATCAGACACAGAAGAAGCATCAACTTTACAAGGTGTGGTTAGTTGTGGCGGAAAGTATGGGGGGTTACTTGTATAGTTAGCTGTCTGACCAGTTGTGTTTTTTTGTTACTACCACTTGAACCTGTTAACAAAACTACAAAAAACGGTAGACAACAAAGTAGACTGCGCACAACAACCGCCTACTGGCACCCTTCTGTCTGACATTGCAAATCTGTTTCCGAACATAATGGATAAAAATGTCGATTTACAGTCGGAACCCCTCGAAAATCGTGAAATGCCTTTATGTAAGTTAGATGAACAAACGACAAACCATATGTTTGTTGTGGTAAAACACAATGCATAATACTAACATTAACTTTTATGAGTTTCTTTCAGCCGACACGAGCAAGAAGGGTAGCGAAACCGGTAAGAAGCGAAAGGAAAAAAAGGCTGGAATCCAACCAAAACAAAAAAAGGATGTGGTTATACCAACAGTCAATAAGCCTAAAGAAGTAGCACACGGTAAATTGAAATTATGAACTAATTTTAATTACTAAAAAGTCTGACTTGCTGATCGGCTTCATGTGTTGGTGTTTTGTCAGGTACCACGATAGAAGATTCAGATGATGATTTTGACAACCCACCTTGGAAAAAAACGAGGTCGGGTGCTATCCCACAAGTTGTTGAAAAACCACAAAGAACCACAGTTGCTAGGTCAAGCAAAGACTCCCAAACACGCAAGATGTCAACAACGGTCAAAAATTACATACCACTTTCAGATGGGAAACTAACCTTGCGATTAGCTCTTAAGCACATAAGGGAGTTGATGGAATCTTTGAACGAAAATCAACAGGGAGCTGTCAGAAACATAGGTTTTGGGGCAATACTTGGGTTTAAAATGGGTCTGATTCCCTCAACTCTGGGTTGGTGGTTGGTAAATAACTACGACACTAAAACACGGGTCTTGAATTGCGGTAGCCACCACATTCAAATAATGGAGGAATTGGTGAACGATGTGTTCGGCGTACCATGAGGGAATGAAGAAATAAAGGAGGTTGAGAGAGCAAGGGCAGATTTCCATGAGGTTGTGGCGGAATGGAAAGGACAGTTCGAAACCGCTCCTACACGTTTGACGCCTGTTCAATTCAAAACATACATGCAGCGCCAAAAAGCAAGTGGGAGAATCTTTGTGTTAAACTTTTTGTTGTTCTACAACACACTGCTAGGAGAGACAACTACTTATTCATCAATTAATATGAAGTTTCTACCAGCCTTGCATTGAGGGAAGGATATCAGAAGTTTTAACTGGTGTGAGTACATGATTAGGTGTCTGGATCGAACGGTGGAAACATGGACACCAAAGGAACCCTTTCTTGGACCAATGCCTTTGCTAGTGGTATGTTCTGAATGCATTTATAATTTTCTAATCACACACTATGATTGTGCATTAAAACACATCTGTTTGATGGTAAAACACATTAAGATAGTTTCAACTTGCAAAGTTTTTGTTCAGCTCCAATATAATCACAACATGTTGTAAAAAACACAATGTGATGTAATGTGGCATAGGAAAAACCATTAATACACATTCAAGGTGTTGTTAAATAGCATTAGGACTGTTAAAACACAATCTGCTGTATATAAAAACCTTAAAACACTTATGACATCAGTTTTTTCTTCATATTTATAGGCAGCGTTGATTCGTGACCAAAAGAAATACGAGGAAGATGAGCCAAGATCAGCTCATCTCATCGAAGATATCACTGAGGACGATATCGACGGAGTCAGCATAAAGTCGGACTCAGTCAGGTTTGATCAAATGTTAGTGGAGGCATATGACTTGCATCTGGAACAAAGCTATCCATTTGCAAAAAATATTCTGATGAAGATGTTCAATCAAAAGAAGTGAAAGCATATAAGAAAGATGTATCCAAGAAGGTAAAACACATTAGCAAATCTGATCCGGTTAAAAACAAAAAGTCTGTTGTGAAGCAGGCCGGTAAAACGCATGGTAAACCTACGGTCTCAGAGGTACAGAAAAAAAATCAAATTGAAAAAGAACGGGCGAAAACCGATCAGGTTGGGGAGAAGAAATCTGATGTTGAAGGTGGCCCGGAAACTGCGCCTGTTGTCGAAGAAATTCCCGTTAATGCGGGTTTCAATGCTGAGTTTGAAAAATGCATGAACGTAGATGTTGGCCCAGAAACAGTTCCTGTTGTGGATACATCCGATATAGAGAAATACTGCATTGAAACCGACGAGTGGGGGCAAACACAACAAAGTCAGCCGGGGATTAAGTCACCTATGGTATCTCAATATGGATCGACACCACAAGCGACCCAAAGCAACGAGGTACTCTTATAGTTTTTCAATTTATTCTATTAAACACAAATATAATGTATAAGTGAAAACATTTAAATACAAATCAGAATTACTTAAAACACATTTGTTTTAAATGTGGCACATGCAACACCTTATAACACATTGCAGACAACACATTTTCAGCATGCAAAAAAAAAAAAAACCAATTCTGATTGGTAAAACATAATCAGCTTGCAACAAAAAAAAAACTATTCTGATTGGTAAAACACATTTTCAGATTGGTAAAACACATTTTAGATTGGGAAATAACACAATGATAATGTGTAAAGTGTGGTTGATGTAAATCAGGTGCATGTGGGAATGTTGGAAGTGTTCTTCAATCAATTTGACGACTGTGTGAAATGGATAAACGACACTTTTACGGAAGGTTTCCAATTGTACCCCGAAAGTAAGAAAATAAAAGAGAAACACACATTGTGGACTGAGAAGCTGAAAAAGGTTGCATCCACATGTACGACAACTGGACAACCACAAAATCCTACGGATAAAACACCAGAAAAAGAGGCAAATAAGGAGAATGTGGATATGTCACAGTTGTCGCAGTGGACACCTTCATTGGTAGAAGAGATATGTAAGACAGTTGACAAGACAACCACACCGACGACTCAGCTTGCAGTAGTGGAGCAGCCCGCACTCATCGTCACACCGATCTCCCAAAAAACACAGGAGAAATATGAATATTCGATTAGACGTGGGCAGCTTATACACGAGTTGGACCTTGGAAAGCGGGAAGTAAGACCACAAAGACAAACAGAGTTGACCGATTCTCTAAGGTCTCCATACGTGAAGCGGGCAGTAGAGATTAGGGCAAAACTTGAAAACGCTGAGGGCTCAGTCAGCTCATACATGTTTTCAGCCTGGGGTTCAATGTGGTATGTTATAAAAATGCCATTTATAATACGAATGTTCCTACAAAATATGTTAAGACACAATGTTTGAAAGTGATTCGTCTGAAATTATTATAACACATTGTTTAAAACTTGTTTGTATACATTAGGGATGTTGTGTTTAGAACTAATAGAGGAGTGCCGGTTATGAGATCTCCGCTCGAATCATTAATGCCGGGAATGGAATTGCACATATTGGTAATAAGCGCATGGGCGGATTTGTTGAATTATGAAGAAAAATTCAAGCAAAAGGGGAGCATCGCACGCCTGTTATGTTCAGTAAATATGTTGGTAAGGCTGATCACCATGACCTTGTAATATAAGTTACTACTTTTGAAATATTGTTTAACACAATCAATTTAAAATGCAGAATGAAGACGACTACAAAAAAAGTGCAAAATCGAGGTCAAAATCATTCGCAGAAAACATGGAACCAGTCTTAATTTCTGCTGATGTGAAAAAGATACCTGACAAGTCGCTCATCTTTGTTCCAGTCTTACACGACGATCATTTCTATTGCGTATGTTTTAATTTAAGGGACATGAAGGTAGAGGTTTTGGACAACAACGCTAAGGATATGTCGATGCAAGCCAAATAAAACAAACGGCCGGAAAAATTGGTACGCCCCTCTATATATAAACTACAAGCGTCCTTTGTTATACAAATGCATGCCAATTGATTACATATTTGTTAAAACACAATTAACAACCTGCAAAAAGTTTGAGATAGTACATAAAGTTCTATATGTATAAAGTTTGATGTTAAAACACAATTGATACTGAATGATACGTTATCAGCACTATTAATACTTTAAAACACAGGGTAATGTGACACAACATAATAACAAACATTATTAACTTAAAACACACTTTAGCAGAATTTTAAAGTTTGATGTTAAAACACAATTGACACTGAAAAGATACGTTATCAGCACTATTAATACTTTAAAACACAGTGTAATCTGCCACTACATAATAACAATAGTATGAACTTAAAACACACTTCATCAGAATTTTAAATTATTCCCTTTGTTAATAACGGGTATACGTAAACAGACCTATGGCACAATATGTGCATTTACATGAATTTAGTTTTAAAACACATCTCTGATTAAATTGTTTATCATGCAGCGTGATGCTTTATTAGTGTATTTGGAAAAAAAAAATGGGCATTCAGCGGGCGGGGCGATCGGTAAAGTTGAGCTGGTACGATTGGAGATGCCATGGCGTACAAAACATAATGTAATCGCTTGTGGCGTTTTCCTGATGCGCCATATGGAAACATACAAGGGCGTAGCTGGAAAAGGTTGGGAATGCGGATTCTCAAACGAGTGCACTGATGCGGGTGAGATTACATACAAGCAGCGCAAAGAAATTGATGATCTCAGGCATAAGTACATTACGAAGATGCTCCTAAGTGACGCAAACGAGTACAAAGGTTTTGTTGAAGCTGAAGTTACTAAATATAAAAAGTTGTCGGTCGATGAAAAAAAGAGGCTAGAAGCAAAAGCCTTCGACGCAATCAATGAAAGACTGGATAAGTAACTTAAAATGGGATGTTTTCAACTTAAAACACTTCGTTGGCGGTGGTTTGTTGAAGTAATATGTGATGTTTTACAAAAACAGTTTTAACATTTTGTTGGCGGTGTTATCTTTTGGAATTTTATATATTAGAATATGTTCAGTGTGTTCAGTGTTATTATTTTTGTTTCCTGTCGATAAAAATGTCAACTATAATAGTTTGAAACTCTTTGACATTGTGAATTTATGTCGATAATGTTACTTTGTTTGGATCTACATAAGACATACAGTTTGTATTAATGTATGAACTCTTAAAACACAGCCTATATACATTATGAAAATACTGTGATCTGGAAACCAGCCTATCTTTTTCATCAAGTCTCTATAATTTAAACAAAGTTAAAACACATTTTAATAGCTTTACAAATTAAACTGTATACCAAAACCACGAACAAATCAAGCATTATATAAAACACCATAGGCTATTTAAAAAACAAAGTTAACACTAAAACACAAAGCAACAAGAACATACATGTCCAACCCAACAAGTCTTAAAATCAACCAAAAAAAAATCCAAAACAAACACACGAGAAAAATAAAACAGAAAAATGAATAGTTCAGCAAAAGACTTAAAATTTTGATAAAAAAGATCCTACTCTGCCATGTCTTCATCATCCATATCTGCATCATTTCCAGATGTGTAAAACACATCATCAGCATCGTTTGATCCAGGGCCATCACCTTCAACAACTGTATCAGCGTCTCCTTCAGCAATTGTAGCATCATTACCTTCAGCATTCTGCGAAGCACCTGCCTCAGGCACAGCCACGGTGTATTTCCAACACGTTACTCTGTTATGACCATATTTTTTACATAATGAACATCGACGACGTTTACTTCCAGACTGACTTATGGCTCGCTCCTTTTGAGATTTGAGGCGTTTATGAGAACCACAACCCTTGAACCTGGTACAAACTGGAACACGGATAGTGGTCGTGCTCTCTGGAGCAACTCCCAGCAGTTCAGCAAATCAATTACGTCGTGTCTTGGGAGGTGCATTTATTTGAACTTCATCAGTGACTGACATAAACTGCTTGATATGATCACGAAAATTACACAACTGATCAAATTTTGAAATCAACTTGTTCACAACATACTCAGTTGCATGACTAATCTCACGAACACAATGGTTAACCTCCTCACTACGATCTGGATCTCCACCATCCGTAAGAATTAACCCGGGGGAACTATTTGGAACAACTTCACGCGTCCAATGCCTCAATATATATTGTTTCAGAAACTCCCTTACATCAAGAATCCGTAACACACAAAAATGTGACTGCACAACAATCCAAACTGCTCAAACCTGTTGCAGTTACACTTAACAGTAACATCCTCTTCGCGTATCATAACCTGTAACATTGAATATCCATAAAACACAGTTCATATAAAAGATGGATAATTAAAAAAAATAATGTATACATAACCTAAAACACAATATCACCTCGAAGAACGAAGAACATGGCTGATTGAGATCCTTTATAAAAAACTTAATGAAATCACCGACGTGATCTAATCTGACACTTGTACAACGATGAATAGCATGTTGAATCTCGAGTTGAACATCAAAAAATATAGTTCTGGTATATATCTGAATTGCTTGCTTCTCGAGAACAAAATCACTCCACTCTCCAGGGTTGGTGTATCGAGTGTCATGATCGTTTTTTCGATGCTCGTGTCTTTGCGCTTCAACATCTGTGTCGAAGTGGCTAAGAAATTCAACCAATGTGCACTTTGGATTGCTAATCTTGCCAAAAAAGTGATTCTCGCTTTCGGACCTAGATGATGTCCGCATAAGACCAGACATTTCTTCGTCGCGATAGTAAGCTGGAATCCATGATTCACGTAGCCCGTATATATACGTCAGCCATTCATGGTCGGTTAAACCGAAATCATTTAAAATAGCTGCCCATTCAGTCTCAAACGCTTCTGGCAATAGAGAATCAGTCCAAACAACTGCAGACAATCTTTTCCTGAAATCTGTATTTGAACACAGGGCAGCCCCGACCTAAAGGAATATTTTAGCATGTATGATAAAAAACAAAGATTAAAACACAGTAAAAAATACACATGTAAAAAATAAACACTGGAAATAACAGACCTTTGTAGTGAGTTTATCCATGATGTGCCACATACATAACCGATGCCTCGACTCAGGCCAAACATCCGCTATAGCCCTTTTCATCGCAGGGTCTTGGTCAGTAACGATTACGGGAGGCACGTACCCATATGCGTTCTTGATCGCCTTAAGTAACCAGCTATACGTCTATGCCGTTTCAGAACCGAGAATTGCAGCACCAAGTGTGACGTTCCTATTATGATTATCAATCCCAGTGAAAGGGACAAACATCATGTTATACCTGCAAACAAACAATCAGCGATGACAAAAGATGATAATGAATTTATAACACAGTAGGGTTTAAAACACAATGAATATATAAAAAATTAATCTTGTCTTTACTTGTTCTGCTTGTAGGTAGCATCAAATGATATAACGTCTCCAAACATATAATAATTCATCTTCATATCCTCGTCGGCCCAAAAAATGCACTTCAACACACATTCGTCTGTCGTTTCATATTCGCAAGAGAAGTTCGGTAAAACTCCTTTTTCCTCATTAGTCGCTTGACAAACATTTCAGCATCAAACTCTCCGATAAACAGATTTAATTCATTCTTGAAATTTTTGAAATCGACTTTGGTCGCACCGACTTTGTCGTACCCACCATATACTTCCTTCATAATGTTAAATGCACGAACAGGACCGATGTTGAGATTTGACATCTTGTTTATCATCTTTTCGTGCGCACGATTAATACCCCTGTTTTCCTTGAGAAGATGTAAATCTTCTTCGTGCACAAAATCATGGTTGTGCGCCTCTGTGAAATGATACAGCAAATACTTCTTGGCATCGGTAAGCTTTATTCTGATCGCAGCTTGGCATCCGGTCCTTTTGGATGGTACCCTACGTACCCACCTATCAGACGGTTGTTCGGCTAAAGTATCGACCGGTCGAAACTCTTTTTGACCCTCCTTTGAACAAAAAAATATACTTGTTTATAACAATACCACGGTTCTCGTGCTGTGTGCCCTTCCTAACAGTCCAACCTCCAGCTTCTGCATAAGCTTTGTAAAAGTTATACGCAACATCAACTGTGTCAAATAACATGCCCTCTGCTGGCGTCAACGAAGAGGGTGAATCTGGAATATATCTCTTTGTTCCCGAGTTTGGAGAAACTTGTTCAACACCACGTAATTGGTAATTGGGTGCATCTACAAAACATGACAAGTTAAAACACATCATTCAATGAAACTATAAAAAACATTGACTTCAACCTCAATATCTGTTAAAACACATTACATTTAAAACACATTACTTTTAAAACACATCATTCAAAGGAAACTATAAAAAAATTGACTTTAACCTCAATAACTGTTAAAACACATTACATATATCAGGCTGATGGTTCCTCAGAAAGAGTTAAAACACAATACCAAGAACAAGCTGATGGTTTGGCATATATAACACACCAAAACAAAAAAAATCTAACCTGAATGCTAAGAAACTAATAACCATGGGAAAAAACAACATAATGCAAGTTAAAACACACCATTCAATGAAACTATAAAAAACAATGACTTCAACCTCAATATCTGTTAAAACACATTACTGTTAAAACACATTACTTTTAAAACAAATCATTCAAAGGAAACTTTAAAAAAATTGACTTCAACCTCAATAACTGTTAAGACACGTTAGATATATCAGTTTGATGGTTCCTCAGAAAGAGTTATAACACAACACCAAGA
This sequence comes from Helianthus tuberosus, assembly GCA_030545235.1. Classification (NCBI taxonomy): domain Eukaryota; kingdom Viridiplantae; phylum Streptophyta; class Magnoliopsida; order Asterales; family Asteraceae; genus Helianthus; species Helianthus tuberosus. Next base: position 141,279,970 of record CM060448.1, on the reverse strand, counting down.
ACAAGCTGATGGTTTGGCATATATAAATGACAAATATGGAATTTAAAACACACCATGATATATCTTAAAAAAAACAAAAATTGATCTTCAGATTACAAAACATGAGTCACCTTATAGAATCACTTAACAGAAAAACCTCAACCTCTCTGGTTGTTAAAACACAACACCAAGAACAATCTGACGGTTTTGCAGATAAATGATAATAAACAACACAAAATACTACAAAAGTAAAGAAAAAAACTGAAATTACCATCTCCACCATCAGCAAGTGTGTTTGAAGCCATGATTTTTCACTCTGAAAAAATTATTGAATATGAATGATGCTGGTGAAGAATAAAAGGATCGAATGAATATGAATGATGCTGGTGAAGAATAAAAGGATCGAAAATATATATGTGTTTCGAGTTCGTGATATTTGGAAAAGATTTGGATTAAAAAAGAACCATAATCCCTAAAATCATGCACATAATCGGTTACATACAAGACCATGCAAATATTCGGTTACTGCAGATAATTACCAAATATAAAATTAAAATGTGAAATTACATGTTTGTCCTTCTAGTTAAAATACATCCATGACACATGTCCAATTATTATTGCTTCCTAGACTTTCTAGGAAAAATAGACTTTCTACACAACTCCTACTCTATATATATATATAGAGAGAGAGAGGGGAGAGTAAAAATGGTGTGAAAATAAGATTTACGAGTGTGAAAATATTGGAACCCTAAATTTATATTGCATATATTTTTTTTTTGAAAGGAGAATTTCATTAACAAATATGAGAGTTAATATTCAGAGACTCTTCTCTCTATCTCTCTCTCTATACATACATAGATATATAGAGAGAGACAGAGTTAAAAGGAATATGAATATAAGATTTATTAGTAGGGATGAGATCGGTACGATACCGGTACCGACCGATACCGTATATACCGTTACCAAAATTGAGGAAATATGGATACCGATTACTGTACCGTATTTATAGATTCGGTTTCGGTACGGTACCGGTATTTTGGTACTTTACCACATTGGTACCGCTTTGGTGTCATCTATTGTTTTACCTAAAAAAATGTCATATGCAACTCATCCATCCATTATTAACTGAACTAGAGTAACATATAGATGAATGTAAACAAAAGGTAAACGTATTAAGTAGTCAAAAAAATCAAAAGGTACACATCTATGGGTTCGACTTTTAATATCCAAATTCCAACATGTTTAAAAAAAACATCATAATTGATTAAAAATAACCAAACAAAAGAAATTTGATATTGGTTTAATCTCGCTAATCGCTTTGCATTTTCCCTTTTCCTCTTTATCGATGATGAAGATGCCATAAACAACTTAGAAGAATTCAAATCTAAAATGAAAAACATAAAAACTTATCAAATTTAAATTCGGTATTAATACCGGTATTTACCGAAAAATACCGGTACCGATACCGAATTTCGAAAAATCTATTACCGGTACCGTTTATGATCGGTACGGCACGGCATCGGTACGGTGCCGGTACGGTGCCGGTACGGTACCGGTATTTTGGTAAAAAATCTCATACCTAAGATTTAGAGGTGTAAGAATAGTGGAAGAAGAGAGTACAGAACAAGTTATGATTGATTGATTGATTGTTACACTAATATTATATACAAATCGCTAAATCCTTACAAAAATAAATGAGAATTGAACTTTCAATGTCACTATTAATGACTTTCGTGAGACGGGATATATTTCAGAATTTACAAGCCATATAAAACCAAACAAAAACAAGTGAAGATAAATTATGTGGGACTTAGCTTTAGATTTCTTCGAAGAAAAAAACTAATTTTAGACAAACAATAATAAATAGTTCAACACGCAAATATAGCCTATATCACAATCTAACTAGCGTAGTTGTAAAGTAACTGTAGACAAACTACAATAAAGCTTGAATACGCCGATACATGGTTGATTAGTCTACATCACAATCTAACTACCATAGTCGTCTCCAGTCTTGTTCATTGATATGACGGACCATGTTGAGGAGTATAGAGTGCGTCTAAAAATTAATTATTAAACTTTTGTGTGAGTTAAGGGCCAAGGGATTCAAGATATTTAAGTGGTGTCATGTTACAAAAATGCATGATCTAGTTGGGTCGGTTGTACCAACTAGTTTTGACCAATTTTTTTCTAATCATAACATTGTTTAAAAAAAAAACAATAAAGATGGTTTATTAGTTAGTATACACATACATTGTATATTTCAATGATAACCGCCAGGCAGCTATGGGTATTAACCGCCAGGCAGCTATGGGGCTAAGCTAGCTTGTGGAGTGAGATCACTCCAGTGGTTGGGAGGACCGTGCAACATATAGATCTCAAACAGATAGACTTGCTTCGAGTTAAGTCGGTTTCAATGGGTTATATGCAAATGCAAAAGAGTGTTAGATGAGGATCTATCAATTTTTGTAACAACTACAATCCATCAGCAGACCTGTTTATAGTCCAAGAGGTAAGCCATATTCATGTTTGTGATGTTAACAAAGACTTAAATGAATACAAGTCAGAAAATGGTAAAAAATAAAATAAAAAGGTCCTACCGGGAGTCGAACCCAGGTCGCTGGATTCAAAGTCCAGAGTGCTAACCACTACACCATAGAACCAGTTTGTGTCATCGGCTTGTCTTTTAAACTCTTATAATAAACATAGCTAAAAGCTATTGAAATAAAATTTTAGAAAAATACAACAAACAAGGTGAGAACCGGAAATAATTTGGAAAAATGGTTGTATCATTTGTGTTATATCTACGGATATGACTAAGTTACACCTACTAAACCAAAAACTACAAAAACATAGGTTGGGATTTAAACACTATATTGCATTTGTACTTTGTAGCATCTCAGTTTGAGGAAATGATCTTTACTCGTGTTCTTAGCCCCATCATTAGTTAGCACCCTAAGGAGGAACCGGATCAATCTGACAATCATGTCGAACTCGATGTCATCTTCTCTGACTGGATTCTCCACTGCTTTGAATGCAATAACAGGTATGATTTCATGTTTTCTTTCATGTTTGAACAGAACCGAACCAACATGTGGTATCAGAGCATATGTTGATTAGTCGGTTCTGTTTTAATCCGAAAATCTGGAAAACGGAATTGAAAAATTCATAGCAGATTACGTTTTTGCCATCCGAAATCCTCATTACGGACGTTTTCGGATGATTTCGGATGATCACGGATCTAAGTTTCATCATTTCGGATGCATTACGGATCATTACGGATCAATTTTGATCATTACGGATGATTTCGGATCTGGAAGTTCATCATTACGGATCATCACTGATCATTACGGACGATTTCGGATCTGGAAGTTCATCATTACGGATCATCACTGATCATTACGGACGATTTCGGATCTAAGTTCCATCATTACGGATCATCATTGGTCATTGCGGATGATTTCGGATCATTACTGATGCATTTCGGACAAATGTTTGAATTTTCGATTTAGGGTTCATCATAAGTTCCTCATTACGGACCATTTCGGACTCATTACGGACCATTTCGGACTCATTACGGATTCTTTTGAACTAAATATCCATCACGGATCATTTCGAACTGAGTATCATCATTTCGGATCAATTTCGGACTAAGCCTCATCCGAAATCATTCGAAATGCGTCCGAAATGGATTCATCCGAAATCATGAGTGTTTAATGTGAACTAAAAATTTTTTCGGGGCTCCCGCCCCGAACCCCGGGCGGGGGCGCGCTGCCCCCCGCAAACCCCAGCGAACTCACCGCGGAGTTCGATCCGCGCTAACGGGTGGTTTGCTATTAAATAAATGGTTTTGTAATTTACTTAGTTAATTAATCAGAATCAGATAATGTTTTGCAAAAACAGATATAGCTTAACTTGAATGAGCTTTTGATATATCATTTCTGGCCAAAGCTGACTTGATACATCTACTTATCATTCAAGTATTATGAAAGCTATGTTGTGTGTGCATCATAAGCATGAATGTCTTAATTTCTGGCCAAAGCTGATTTAATTCATTCATAGATGGCATACTCAACAAGTGCATAACTAAAGTGATTGTCTCAATATCTGGCCAAAGCTGATTTGTTACAACCACTTTGCACATATGCTTAAATGATTACACTTCTGGCCAAAGCTGTTTTGTTTTCGTTTAAGTAGAATTTTTAGCTAAGTCTATTATTTTGATGTTAGTAATAGACAATATCACAGCTTCATAATGTAAAATGGTCATTATTTATGCCTGCCTTAGTTTAACGTGCCCTTAGATCACATTAGGACTTCTTCATTAGTATCATAACTTGCTCATCTTATTTCCACTATCAGCACCCAATCAGGGAATTCCACCTTTTACTGGTGATAACTTTGCTGCATGGAAGGATGCTCTCATGCTTACACTTGGAATACTGGACTTTGATTATGCTCTAAGAGAGGATAAGCCAGCGGACCTTACTCCACAGAGTACTGCTCCTCAGTAGTTACTTCATGACAAGTGGACTAGGAGTAACCGCATGTCTCTCATGTTTATGAAGCAGTCCATAAGCAATGCTATAAGGGGAGCTATTCCTGATTCTGAAGATGCTAAAACCTACTTGGCTTCTGTGGAGGCTCAGTTCAAAGGGACGTCTAAAGCACACGCTAGTACTCTTATTCTCAAGCCGGTGACAACTAAGTATGATGGGAGGAGTGGCATTGGCGAGCACATCATGATGATGAATGACATGGCCAATAAGCTGAAGGGGCTGGAAATGGAAATCAGTGATGGTTTCCTTGTTCATTTCATCATTACTTCGCTTCCTTCGTCTTTTGAAGCATTTAAGATCAATTACAACACTCAGAAGGATAAATGGACGATGAGTGAGCTGGTCGCCATGTGCGTACAGGAGGAAGAGCGTATGAGGATGGATCGCCATACTGATGTTGCCAACTTTACTACCTCCAACTCTAAGAAAAGGAAGAACAATTATCAGAGGAAGGATGCTTCAAAAGTCCAAAGGCCTAATTCTAATCCTAGTACAAGTGCAGCTTCTAGCTCTAAGAACTCCTTAGGCAGTATCCGCTGCAAGTTCTGTAAGAAGACAGGACACATGCAGAAGGAATGCCCTGACTTCAAGGAGTGGCTGGCTAAGAAAGGTAACGATTATTTCATGATACTTGAGTCCCATAATTTAAGTGTTCCTGCTAATTCTTGGTGGTTTGATTCTGGTTCTATGGTTCATGTTACCAATTCTACTCAGGGATTCCTTTCAAACCGGAAGCTGGAAAGAAACCAAAGAACGCTTAAGGTTGGGGATGATCGAGAATTAGAAGTGAAGGCCATTGGAACATTACAATTAGTTATGAAAACTGGTTTATGTATTAAACTTTATGAAACCTTATATGTTCCTGAGGTAACTCGAAACCTTGTATCAGGACCAAAGTTAGACATGGACGGTTTTATTGTTTCCCATGGTCATCGCAAACTCTCTATCCTCTATGATTCTGTTCTTTATGGTACTGGCATTCTGGATGGTGGTCTCTATAGATTAGAACTAGAAGATGACTTTTCCAAATCTTTGTTGTCATATAACATTAATGAATCACTCACAAAGATGAAAGAGAAACGAGACTTAGAAACTTCATCCATGTTGTGGCATCAGCGTTTAGGCCACATCTCACGAGAATGATTAAATCGTCTCGTAAAGGATGAAGTATTACCTCCTCTCGATTTCTCTGATTTTGGAACATGTGTCAAATGTCTTAAAGGTAAGATGACATTAGCGAATAAGAAAGGTGCCACTAGGAGCTCTAATTTATTAGAACTCATTCATACTGACATTAGTGGTCCCTACCAAATCGCTGGCATAACAGGACATACGTCATTTATCACTTTTATTGATGATTATTCTCGTTACATGTACTTGTATCTTATTAAGGAGAAATCTGAATCTCTTACAACTTTTAAAGATTATAAGGCTGAAGTTGAGAAGCAATTAGATCGTCAGATTAAAGTTGTGAGATCAGATAGAGGCGGTGAATATTATGGAAGACATACTGATGTGGGTCAAGCTCCTGGTCCATTTTATGAGTTTTGTAAGGGCCAGGGGATTGTGAACCAATACACCATGCCTGGTACACCTCAGCAGAACGGTGTCGCTGAAAGAAGAAACCGTACCCTTATGAACATGGTGCGCAGTATGTTAGCCAACACTAATTTACCATTATTCCTCTGGACTGAAGCGTTAAAAGCAGCCGTTCATATACTCAATAGAGTTCCTTCTAAGTCTGTCCCTAAAAGTCCTTATGAACTTTGGACAGGTAGGAAACCGAGTCTTAAATATATGAAAGTATGGGGCTGCATTGCTGAAGCAAAACTTTACAATCCTTTCCTAAGGAAACTTGACCCTAAAACAGTTACCTGTTTCTTTATCGGGTATCCTGAGAACTCTAAGGGTTATCGTTTCTATTGTCCTTCCCATGTCACCCGTATTGTTGAAACCAAGCGTGCCGCGTTCCTGGAGGATTTCAAGGTCAGTGGGAGCAGTACCAACCCTTACGAAGAATTGCAAGAAGTACAAGACGCGGGGGGGAGAGACTCGTCGCTTACCATTACTCCGATTACTCCTCTTGTACCCAATGCAACTACTGTACCTGAAGCTACTGCACCAACTCCATATTTACCTCTACAATCAGAACCAATTATACCTCATGACGAAGGCACATCAAACGCTCAGAACCAAGACAACGCTGAACCCGCTAATCCACTCAGGAGGTCATCTAGGCAAAGAAGGCCTACTAATTGGGATGATTATGTTACCTACCTGACTGAAATGGATCCCGGAAAGCTCAATGATCCTATCTCTTACAATGAAGCCATTAGCAGTGATCAGTCTTCTGAATGGAATAAAGCAATGATTGATGAGCTTGAATCCATGAAGAAAAATGACGTTTGGGATTTGGTAGAATTACCCAACGGAGCCAAACCCGTAGGATGTAAATGGGTATTCAAAACAAAACTGGATCCGAATGGGAACGTTGAACGCTACAAAGCGAGATTGGTTGCAAAGGGCTACACTCAGAAAGAGGGAATTGATTATCAAGAGACGTTTTCACCTGTCTCTCGTAAAGATTCATTAAGGATCGTCATGGCCCTAGTAGCTCATTTCGATTTAGAGCTGCATCAGATGGACGTTAAAACAGCTTTCCTTAACGGAGATTTGGACGAAGATGTTTACATGAAGCAACCTGAAGGCTTTAAACCTGAAGGTGAGGAGCATCTAGTCTGTAAGTTGAAGAAATCCATTTACGGGTTAAAACAAGCATCACGTCAATGGTACCTCAAGTTTGATGAAGTCATGAAGAAGCAAGGTTTTATGAAGAATCAAGTGGATCAATGCACCTACCTCAAGATGAGTGGGAGCGATTTTACTATTCTTGTCCTTTACGTTGATGATATTCTATTGGCAAGTAATAGTTTAGATATGTTGCATGAGTCGAAGCGGTTACTTTCGCATAACTTCGACATGAAGGATCTTGGAGATGCTTCTTACGTCATTGGCATCGAAATTCACCGAGATAGACACAAAGGGATCTTAGGATTGTCCCAAAGGGCCTACATAGATCGTGTCCTTAAGCGTTACAATATGCAACAGTGCAAACCCTCCGTCGCTCCAGTAGTTAAGGGAGATGTTTTCGGTTCATTTCAGTGTCCGACAACAGAGGTTGAGAAGGAGCAAATGAGCCAGATACCTTATGCGTCAGTAGTCGGGAGCCTGATGTATGCTCAAGTCTGTACTCGTCCAGATATCGCTTATATTGCTGGAATGCTAGGCCGTTATCAGACTAATCCTGGCCTAGATCACTGGAAAGCAGCTAAGAAGGTACTTCGATATCTGCAAGGGACGAAAGACTATAAACTGACTTATAGAAGAAGTGATCATTTAGAAGTGGTGGGCTACTCTGATTCTGACTTTGCAAAGTGCAAAGATGACAAGAAATCCACTTCGGGCTATATCTTTATGTTAGCAGGCGGCCCTATCTCATGGAAGAGTCATAAACAACAGTTGACCACAACTTCCACAATGATGGCAGAGTACATTGCTGTTTATAACGCAACCTGTCATGGAATGTTGCTTAGAAATCTGGTCGCTGGGCTCAAAATCGTTAATTCCATTTCTAGACCATTGAAGCTTTATTGTGATAATTCAGCTGCCGTTAGTTTCTCGAACAGTAACAGTTCGACTGGAGCTGGTTTATATCTCGATACAAAATATCTGTTCGTACGTGAACGAGTTGAGGAAAATAATCTTTGTATCGAGTATATTAGTACTAAGGATATGCTTGCGGATCCGATGACTAAAGGTCTCCCTCCTAAGGTTTATGAAGAACATGTTCGTAATATGGGATTTAGTAAAGACCTTATTTGAGCATATTGTACTAGCTTATGTTTTATGTTAATGAAATTTCCTCAGTTTGATTTTGTATGTCTCTTAGAATATGTTCAACCGGTATAATGGCATATTGACAAAATAAAGTTACAAATCAAACAAAGGGCTTACGCGTATTTTGATCATGATGATTAGGTTTTAAATTAAGGCTATAGTATGATTAATGGGGGTCCTGAGTCGCATAATGATTCAACGGCTGTATTTCTCTGCTATAGTACTTGTTTAAAGCTAAAATGAGTGTTAACTCCTGATCAGGCTTACCTAATACTCATAGTAAATGATTACTCGGCTAAGTGGGAGAATGTAAGATTAAATATATTATGTAACAATATTTAATCTATAGCCATCATAATCATTTACATAATATAGATCAAAATATATAATAACCAATTATTTAAATTAGTTGGTAATTGTTGATGGACCATATTACCCTTAGTAACTAATTAGGTTTCCTCCTGGGTGCCTATATAAAGGAGTCTTATGTTGAGGTTGAGGGGTTACTCAGTTGCACATCCCATTAGTCATAACATCACAATCAACCTCCTCTCCTACACCGATTCCCTTATCGGTTTTCTTAGCCCCATCATTAGTTAGCACCCTAAGGAGGAACCGGATCAATCTGACAATCATGTCGAACTCGATGTCATCTTCTCTGACTGGATTCTCCACTGCTTTGAATGCAATAACAGGTATGATTTCATGTTTTCTTTCATGTTTGAACAGAACCGAACCAACACTTGGGGGTTTTGATCCAATGGATTTGATGTCATTTAACAATCAAATTCAGAGGATTGTAATTAGTTTTTTTGGTCATTAAAAGGAGGATTAAAACAGACTTTGTGGTTATAATTTGATTGTTTATTTTGGAGTGTAAAATTTTGTAAATGGGTAATCAGATTTGTTAGATAACTACCTTAGAAAAAAGTTATATTTTTAAACCCCTGTATTGCATGGATTTAAACACGTGTATTACACGGTCGAATAAAGTGTAATGTAAGTATAATAATTTACTAGTATTAAGCCCCTACGTTGCAGCGGTTGTCATAAGACTGTGTTAAGTAGTAGCAATACTATACCATTGTCAGCGACCACCAACACCGGAAAAACTCGTAAAAACAAAATAAATAAAAACGGGAGAAAAACAACGTCGAGCGAAAAGTAGACGTAAAATCTTTGAATCACACACGCTCGTTGCTAAGAAATTAAACCGAAACATAAAACATAGAAAAAATAACTAAGTCCATCCAGGACCCGCGTGTTTGACGAACTTGTCAAACGCAGAAAAATAGATGTGATGCGACGGGCCAGTCAAACGAAAAAAAATATACAGAAAAATGTTGAACCCCATACGCACGTTGCGGTGCATTAACTCACAAAATTTAGAACGAAATGAAAAACTTGGGAAAGATGAAAAGTATGGTGGACCAAAATTGAAAATAAAAAAGAGTTGGGATTAAATTGCAAAAGATGAAAAACTTTGATTTAAAAGTAAAACAACAAAGGGTCTAAATTGCAAAATTGAAATTATTTATTAATTTTAGATAAAGTTAAGGATAAAAATAAGTGATATCTATATATTGGTTATTAATTAATATTAATATTAAAATAAATTTGTTAAAAAAATATAAATAAAATTTATGAGGTTGAATGAGATAATGCCATGTGGCATTATGTGGAGTCTTTTATTAGAATTTAGATTATCTATTATATATATATATATATATATATATATATAGGAATAAGTTAAAATGAGAACCACCTAGAGTTGTAAGAACCAGCGAGAACCACCCCCGCGGGGGGGCGTTGACCACGATTTTTTTTTACAACTAGATGTGTATATTTTAACACCCTACGTAAAGTTTGGGTTTAAACGGCGCGCCCGAGGGGGTAGTTTTTTACGCCCAAAGTTTGGTTAAAAAAAGAAAAATTAAAAAACCCAAACTTTGGGCTTAAAAAACTACCCCATCGGGCGCGCCGTTTAAACCCAAACTTTACGTAGGGTGTTAAAATATACACATCTAGATGTAAAAAAAAAATTCGTGGTCAACGCCCCCCCGCGGGGGTGGTTCTCGCCGGTTCTTACAACTCGAGATGGTTCTCATTTTAACCTTCCCCTATATATATATATAGGATTAGGATCATGAGTGAACAACTTCTTGAGAGTGAACTGAGTGAACTAATCTTGGCCCTTGATCATTTTTTAGATTAAAAGGGTAAGATTGACATTAGCCAATTAGTTTTAATTAAAATCTTTTTATTTTCTCCTCTATTAACTCTCTCTATATCTCTCATTTTTTATTATTTCTCTATTATTTTAATTATAAGAGATTGAAGGGCTAATGTTTTTTTTAAATAAACTGTTATGTTCCTTTTAAAATTAAATGTTAAACCTAATTAAATTATGATTTTAACACATGTGTATGCAGGTCAGTATATACAAGACTTATACACTAGTGTATTATTACATCTTGTTTTCACGGGTTAGTATAAACCAGATTTATACACTTGTGTATTATTCAAGTACATATGTGTTGTGACAACTGTCACTTTTCCGTACATTCTGTACACTAATTGAACAGTAATCTGTGCTTTAATAATTGTGCATGATCTAGTTTACAAGACAAATAAATTTCTGATTGCTATTATATACATACAATGGCATTTCATGTTGCAAGATTTTTATCATTACTACATGCAACACGATATACCTCTAATAGTGCATAGAACAGAATTGGCACCATTATCAGACAAACTAAAAGCACTGACGGGAGTTCAGTACATAGACAGACGGTGTTTTGAGGCCTAATATGAGCCAGAGACTACGTACTACACTAGTATAGTGTGTAGGGAAGTAAGGACCACAAAACTGCTTTTCTAGGTGATAGATAAAGTGCCGTAAAGTGCCTAAAACCCACATAAAGTGCAGAATTCTGCATAAATCAGCAAAAATTCAGGATTTTAACAAGTTGTTACATGCAAAAATATGACTAAATGGTCCTGAATGTTTTCCTAAGTGTCGGGAATTAACAGGGTCACAAAAGGGTACATAAAGATCACTAAACGGTATAGTTTGACACTTTAACGAACCGGTATCTAACCGAACAACTGGACACTACCCGAAGCACTAAAATTTTACTAGAAGCATTGTTTTAACGTTTCTGAGCTAGCTATGATCCCCGAACACCCTAACACACTATATACCACTTAATATGCATAAGCACTAACTAAATCACTTAGATTTCAACTAAACACTTAACTTAGCATTGGAAACCAACTAGACCCCCCCCCCCCCATGGTAGTGAACGGTCACCATGTGACCCCACCAAGATCCTTCTTGATTTCCTTAAATCTTGTGAAGATTTGATGAAGATTATGCTAAGTACTTGTGAAACATAGTGCACAATGGACAAAAGGATTATATGGTTATAAGTAAACTTATGCTCTCATTCTCACACCACACTTACACCCACCATCTCTCTTCTTCCCTTGCCCCCCTCACGGCCGAGAACACCCCCCACAACCACTATCATCATTCGATCTTGCTCATACAATCCATATACTCTCAAAGGTGTAAGAAGGTATACAAACAAGCTTGGTGGTCTTGGATCTTGAAGGACCTCACCCGATTGCTTTTATCCAACACTTTTGTCATTACCATCATCTTGTGTTCTTCCCTAGCCTTGTGCTAGTAGTAAGGCCCTTATGAACTCTTGTTGCTTCATATATTGTTGGCTAAAAGATGATGAACAATGTTAATCTTGTTGAACACTAAAGAACATATTCATAAAACTCTAACATAAGCTTGTCTTATGACAAACTCTTGATGAAATAATATTGTTTAGTGTATGTATGATACTTGATTTTTGTTATCTTGGGATTATGATGTTGATCATCATAAGGAGCTTGCTAGATTGTGATTAAACACATGATCTAGCAAGTGAGAGGATGATTATGTGACAAAACAAGATGATCATCCTCATATATAAGCATGAACCTGAATAATAAAAGTTGTTTTCATGTGATGATGATTTAAACAAAATACAAGTCTTGTGAGTGGATGATTTCTAAAATAGTTTTCCAAAGAAACCAAGCTAAATCACAAAGATTTACATGAACATTGTTTTAAAAAGAACTAATCATGTTTCTAGTGTTGAAACAAGTATAAGAACACTTTGTTTACAAGAAAAATTCAAAAGAATGATTTTTGGAAAAATCATCTAACAAGTTGTAAACACTCAAATCTTTCAAGAATGAGATTTTTAAAGAAATAAACACACTTAAAAGGGTAACTAAGTCTACTAAACATACTACCAAGTTACTACAAGTTTTTATGAAAACTCAAGTTCATGATCATTATGTAGATAACTTTGTTTTAGCACTTGGTAAGTGTAGATTGATTGTTGATTGTCTATGCTGATTTTTGAAAAGAAAATGACATGCTTTAATAGCATGGACACCTCCATTTTTAGGGGAAACTATGGCAAAATTTTCTAAAAATACAAACACTTAGAAAAGTATTTTCTAAACAAATATTTACAAGTGTGTTTTAAACTATGGTTTTCAATATAAACTTTGCCATAGATTTTGTTACTAAAATATAAGTATTGGAGGTTGGTTTTTGTAAATAAAAATGGATAAATATGTATTTAGAATATATATTTTCATTGAAGACACATTGTGTGTGATTATTTGTATACCTTGTGTATTAGTTATATTATTTTAGGGTTAAAATAATATAGCTTAACAAAATACCAAGAATTTACAATCCAAAATAATACCAAAAATCACAAGGAATAAATATATAAGTTACACACTTAATATTGTGAAATCGAACGCAAGAAGTTAACTTACAAAATATTCCGGAAAATATCGTTATAAATATGTTTTTGGTAAATATTATTTTGGATACAAGAAATGAAAATATGATTTTTGAAAATATTACAAGAGTAATGTTGTATTTTCGACAAAGAGAAAATATATTATTTTTGGAAGTAAAAATATATTTTCTAGAATATTTAGAAGATATATGATTTTTGAGAAAAATATATATTTTCTTGAAATACATTATTTTTTTTTTGGACAAATTAAGTTTATATATATTTTCTAAGTGAGACTTGAAAATATATTATTTTGGAACCACAAATACTAGAATACGAAAATACATGTATGAAATACTCCCATCATTGGGAAGGAAATACGAAAACAAATACTTGAGAAGTATTGTTACAAAATATTGCTTGACAATTATCCCAAAATTAAATATAATTCAAAGTTAAAATAATTATTATTTTAACAAGTAATTATAACTTGGGGTAAAATTGAAGACATGGAAGAAACGTAACTCAAAAATGTAAATACTAAGGCAAGGCACGGCCCTTTTGTCTAATAGACCATAGTACATTGTAGGTAGTCGTGTCTGCTGACGAACTTTGAGTTACGAGTACCGAAGGCGCAAAACAGTGAGTTCATGCTCCCCCTTTTCTCTTAACTGTTTTTGGTTTTATAACTCTCGGGGGTGGAATACATGTTACGAAAGCTTAAATTGTATGAAATGACTATGAAATGCACTACTAGATCATGTGAGCATAGACTAAATATTGAAATGCCATTAACTCTTAATTCGGGGCGAAGGTTAGATCTAACGGGTACGGCCAAACCCCACTCATGGTACTTGTGACCACTTGAGTGCTTCGGTGTCCCAGTCGAGGGAAATCGACATAGTCGAGGTAAATCGACATAGTCAAGGGAAATTGACATAGTCAAGGTAAATTGACATAGTCGAAGGGAAATTCGACATAGCCAAGGGAAATCGACAAGGGTATAAGCCTACTCATTCCGAGTACTCCCTATGTCCTCACATGCTTTAATGTCCTTGTAAAACATTCATTTGGTATGTTCATACACGCTTTTCATACCTGTTTTCAAAGGAGTCTCTCAAAGGTTTACAAGTTTGCCAGTACTCACACAAAACGCATGAACTCACTCAACTTTTGTTGATGTTTTCCAAAATTACATGTATTTCAGGTAACAGACTGGATCTTGGGCGCGGGTGTGGTTTCTAGAGGTAAATTTCAAGTTTAGATGTCATCCATTTTCATTGAATTGTATCTTAGTCGAAGGTTGGGTTGTTCGAAACTTAAATAACTGGTATTTGTAATACTTTTACTTAGTAAATGGATGAACATCGTTTTGATATATAGTTGTTTATTATGATTGAATGCAATGATATTAAACCAGTCACACATCATACGCTTCCGTAAAAGTCAGGGTTTGACAGTTTGGTATCAGAGCTTCGATTGTAGTGAACTAGGATTCCCTCTCGAGTCTAGACTACAATCACTAGAACTCTCTCACAAAAACATTTTTACATTCATTGCATTCACGTAAGCGTCAAGATCCATGAGTCAAACATTTTTCAAAGAAGAGACAAGGCAAGGACAATAGTAGGGAGGAGAATACCCCAAAATAAGGTGCCAACTAAGGCATAGTCTACACGAGTTAGACTTGCCAAAGACAAAATGACCCCCCAAAGGATAAACGAGAGTTATATGTGATATGATGCATCGAATTACCCGTTTATGCTAAGTAACGTATTTGTTTATTGATATATACATACGAATAAGTGTACGGAACAATTATTGACGTGAATAAGATACCTTCGACTCTGAATCCTATTATTGTTGTTACTCGCACGATGAAGCTATCGGCCTCGCGTTCATTGCAAAATTCATGGCTGGAGTGATTACCAAACAAGATTCTGAGCTTGCTTCCATAGGAGATGGCTGCTCTTCTCTCTCGATCGTGAAGGTGCCTGACTACGGTAGTGACGGCGAGGCAGAGGCGGCAACCTTGAACAACTTCTTAATCAGCAGGACGAGATCCCTGCGGCTTTTATGAAGCGAGATTGACGACACACCTGACCAGACAAGGAAGATGAAGTATTCATCTTGAAGGTGCCCCTCCAACTACTAGGAATTCTCCTTGTTCCTGTTTCATTTAATCATCGTGCCTATTCGCGCGTAACGATAACGAGTGTTAGCGCGTGGACCACCGCAACGGTCCTTTCCATGTCAGAGGTATAAGGACAGCAGTGTCCCCTCCTTGGTTGATCATCTGCTTGGACGAGGGAAAATTGGGGTAACTGTGCAAGACAATTTATTATTACGGGGGCCCACGTAATAACGACTTGTAGTGCATGGAAATCCTGGTGGACTCTGCGGGTCAGGTTAATGATCACCATCCCTCCAAAAATAAGCTATAGGTGTTCACACCTTCATCTGGTAGAACAATGCATAGACCATTGCTTTAGCACTTTATAAAGTAGGAAACTTGTCTTTGCCTACTTCATGTCTGACACTTCTACCCGTGTACGAGACGTTTGAGAACCGATATTTAAGCAAGTGAAGATGGATAACATTCGGAAAGATTCAGTGACGTTACACTCTCTATCACCCCTACATGGACAACCCCCATCTCAAGGGAAGTATACCCGTCTTGTAAAGCTATGAAGAAGGAAAACAACTACCACTTCATGAAACTTGTATGACCAAGGCGATGTAGCCTCGAGTTCATTTTATTTTTCCCATTACAAACAATAAGCCAAGTTGCCAAGCCTATGTGAAGGCTCAGTAATTGTTTCCTCGCTCATACATTGTTGATTATATATGCATGTGATATTGGGTGATTACATGTTTGCTTGTGGTAATATGTACCCCGTCGACAATTATGGAGTGTTGTCTAACCTACTCCCTACCATTTTGACAGACGGAAATGCCGCCCAGACGTGACATGGACACCATTACGTTAACTGAGGCCGAACTCAATGAGCGCATTTCCCAAGCTATAGCGCAGCATGAAGCCCTCCGCTCTGAACGCAGCGGTGGCACTTCTGGAATTAACCCTCCAACTGGCTGGACTTATAAACAGTTCCTGGACTGCAAGCCATTAAACTTTGACGGCACAGGAGGTGCCGTTGCATTTGTTCGTTGGGCGGAAAAGACTGACTCCGTTCTAAGAATGAGTAATTGTTCGCCCCAACGGAGTGTTACCTTTATCTCAATGTTGTTTTCAGATGGCGCACTCTCCTGGTGGAACCTTCAGGTTCAGACCCTTGGTGAAGATGCTGCTCATGCACTGAGCTAGGACGAGCTCAAGGAAATGATGGAGAAGAAATACTGTTCTAGGGCTGAAATCCAGAAGTTTGAGGTGGAGTTCTGGAATTTGAAAATGGACGGGACGAAGATTTCTGAGTACGTCCAGCGATTTCACGACTTGTCTAGGGTCATTCCCTACTTAGTCAAGCCGGAATTCAAGAGGATTGAGCGATTCATTTGGGGACTTGCACCTCAAATTAGGAGCATGGTTACTACCTCAAAGCCCCCAACCATCGCAGAGGCTATCGATTTGAGTGTCACTCTTACTGAAGAAGCACTACGCATGGGAAAATTTTCAGAATCTGAGGATAACAAGAAAGAGACTCATGTGGAGTCATCAGGCAACAAGAAGAGGAAGTCTTCAAACCTAAAGATAGGCACCCAAGTCAGCTATGGAAGCTCTAAAGCAAACAAGAGAAAGGAAGTGAACCCGCCGCGTGGCAGGAAAGCTTATGGAGCCGCTAATAAGGCTGGTGGTAAGGTTTACTTGGGGGACTAAGCCGAGGTGCGAGGAATGCAATTTTTACCATGAAGGTCGATGTCTGAGGCCTAAGTGCGGAAAGTGTGGAAAAGAAGGGCACAACAAGGATGCCTGTTGGGCGAAGGATCCAGACAAAAGAGATAATGGGAAAATTCCAGGCTGCTACAGGTGTGGTGAAGCAGGGCACTTTAGGAAAGATTGCCCTAGGAAGAACCAAGCTAGGAAGGGTCTTCACGATCAGAGCTCGTGAAGCACGCCAGGACCCAGATGCGGTTACGGGTACGTTCCCTATTAACCAACCTTATGCATCCATTTCTGATTAATACTGGCATCAACTTTAATCTCTTATCCTTAGAACTTAAGAACTACTTGGCCTAGTTTCAACAGAATAGACGTCCCCTATTCTTTAGAATTGGCGAATGGAAGGTTAATTAAGCAAAAGATTAAGTACTATATTTTGGAAACTTAAGAAACCAAGAAGCCTTTCCTGAAGATTTGCCAGGAATACCCCCCCTCCTCCCCACAACGACACGAGAAGTTTAGGATGAACCTTGTGCCAGGAGCGGCACCAGTGACAAGATGTCGCCTTACCAACTAGTTTCGTCCGAGATACAAGAGCCTCTGATGCAGCTGTGAGAGCTGAGGAAATCTACCAGGCCGTGTTTCTCACCTTGGGAAGCCCCAGTGTTATTCGTCAGGAAACATGACAACAATTTTTGCACGCGTATATAGCCTAATCTGAGAGGAACTCAGAGGGAATAATGAGGGAGAAAAGTATTACGCATGGGTTACAGGGAGATAGACTACTAACTAACAAGAATCGACACCCCTTACCGAGGACCGATGACTTGTCAACCAACTACAAGGTCCCAGCTACTACTCCAAGATGGAATTAAGGACATGGTGCCCTCAGTTAAGGACACAAGAAGAAAGTTGATAGTTTCCACTTTGCATCAATTCCAGAGAATTGGATATCAAGGATCGGTATCCTTTGCCAAGGATTGATGACATGAACAGACAAATCGTAAGGTCCTAGTTACCACTCAAAGATCGACTTGAGGACAGGGTGTCCTCAACTGTGAATGCAAGAAGGAAATATCCCTAAAACTACCTTTAGGACTCACTTCGAGCATTACGAGTTCCTTGTCATAGCATTTGGCTTAACACATGCATCGACAGTATTCATGGACCTCATGAATCGAACGTGTAAGCCATACCGGGATAGATCACGATTATATTTATTGACTACATTCTTATATGCCCAATGACCAAGGAAGGTCGTGAGCAACATCTGCAATTTATCTTGCGACTCTTAGAGAAAGAACAGTTATGTGCTAAGATATCAAAAAGCGGATTTCGAATTCGCGAGGTAAGAACTTTGGATACATGGTAGATAAGAAGGAGATTCATGCCAACCCTGCAATCAAGAGCTAAGGAGTTAGAGTTGCAATTATGTGACGCTTCTCGACAAAGTCTCGATTGCGCGTCGATGCAACGAGACCACGTCATTGCATACGCTTCACGTTGATTAAGGGATCATGAGAAGAAACCTTGATCCAGATACAGTAATTGCGCACCGCAAATTTGTCGTCATTACCTGTAAGAAAACGTTGCACGACCTTTACTGATCACAAGGGTTGCAGCACACCGTTGATCGTAAGAACTTAAATATTAACGAAGATGGACTGAGCTACTGAACGATGTAGACTGTATGGACATGTTACGTGCTTGGGTGATAAACTTTCATGAAAAGTTGGAACACTCACTTGCCCTTAGTGGAGTTTTCCTACAACAGTATTTATCACACCGCTGTTTAAATCGCTTCGTGTGAAGCTTTAGATGGAACATAATAAGTCGATCCCCGTTGTGTTAAACGAAGACCAGAGATAAACAATCTACTGGACCGAGTTGGTTCAGGAAAAATTAGAGGCAATATCATTCAGATATGTGATCATATCAAGATAGCGCGCGGAATACAGAAAGATCACGCCGACGAGCGGCAGAAATCGTAGGAATTTGAGATAAGAAGTATGGCTTTAATGGGAGCCTCGCCTTGAGAAGGCGTGATGCGAATTGGAAAACGTTGGAATCCCGGTATATTAGACCTTTCGAGATCCTGGTAGGAATCGGGACCATTGCTCACAAGCTGAAACTTCCAGAAAAGATCAGTAGTTATCGCGACACATTGTGTCTAGTCTTTAGAGGAGTCTGACTCAAGGAACAGTCGTTGTTCCCACAAACAAGATTCACGCCAACGACAAACTCCAATTTACTATAGAACCTGTTAAGGATGCGGACTAAGAGTCCACAAAACACGGAGAAGACATAGTTGATTTACTTGAGTACGTTAGAATTCATATCATGACCTAGAGTAACATGGGAACATGAAGACAAATTTTAAACCTAAGTGACCACATATGATTCGCAACTCCCCTGCGACCGATGGCATCGCTTGAATTTCGGGACGAAATTCTTTTAACGGGGGGAGTCTGTGACAACTATCACTTTTCCGTACATTCCGTACACTAATTGAACAGTAATCTGTGCTTTAATAACTGTGCATGATCTAGTTTACAAGACAACTAAATTTATGATTACTGTTATATTCATACAATGGCATTTCATGTTGCAAGACTTTTATCATTACTACATGCAACACGATATAGTTCTAATAGTGCACAGAACAGAATTGGCACCATTATCAGACAAACTAAAAGCACTGACGGGATTCAGTACATAGACAGACGGTGTTTTGAGGCCCAGTATGAGCCAGAGACTACGTACTACACTAGTATAGTGTGTAGGGAAGTAAGGACCACAAAACTGCTTTTCTAGGTAATAGATAAAGTGCCGAAAAGTGCCTAAAACCCACATAAAGTGCAGAATTCAGCATAAATCAGCAAAATTCAGCATTTTAACAAGTTGTTACATGCAAAAATATGACTAAATGGTCCTGAATGCTTTTCTAAGTGTCAGGAATTAAAAGGGTCACAAAAGGGTACATAAAGATCACTAAACGGTATAGTTTGACACTTTAATGAACCGGTATCTAACCGAATAACCGGACACTACCCGAAGCACTAAAATTTTACTAGAAGCATTGTTTTATTGTTTCTGAGCTAGTTATGAACCCCGAACACCCTAACACACTATATACCACATAATATGCATAAGCACTAACTAAATCACTTAGATTTCAACTAAACACTTAACTTACCATTGGAAACCAACTAGACACCATGTGACCCCACCAAGATCCTTCTTGATTTCCTTAAATCTTGTGAAGATTTGATGAAGATTATGCTAAGTACTTGTGAAACATAGTGCACAATGGACAAAAGGATTATATGGTTATAAATAGACTTATGCTCTCATTCTCACACCACACTTACACCCACCATCTCTCTTCTTCCCTTACCCCCCCTCACGGTCGAGAACACCCCCCACAACCACCATCATCTTGTGTTCTTCCCTAGCCTTGTGCTAGTAGTAAGGCCCTTATGAACTCTTGTTGCTTCATATATTGTTGGCTAAAAGATGATGAACAATGTTAATCTTGTTGAACACTAAAGAACATATTCATAAAACTCTAACATAAGCTTGTCATATGACGAACTCTTGATGAAATAATATTTTTTAGTGTATGTATGATACTTGATTGTTGTTTTCTTGGGATTATGATGTTGATCATCATAAGGAGCTTGCTAGATTGTGATTAAACACATGATCTAGCAAGTGAGAGGATGATAATGTGACAAAACAAGATGATCATCCTCATATATAAGCATGAACTTGAATAATAAAAGTTGGTTTCAAGTGATGATGATTTAAACAAAATATAAGTCTTGTGAGTGGATGATTTCTAAAATAGTTTTCCAAAGAAACCAAGCTAAATCACAAAGATTTACATGAACATTGTTTTAAAAAGAACGAATCATGTTTCTAGTGTTGAAACAAGTATAAGAACACTTTGTTTACAAGAAAAATTCAAAAGAATGATTTTTGGAAAAATCATCTAACAAGTTGTAAACACTCAAATCTTTCAAGAATGAGATTTTTAAAGAAATAAACACACTTTAAAGGGTAACTAAGTCTACTAAACATACTACCAAGTTACTACAAGTTTTTATGAAAACTCAAGTTCATGATCATTATGTAGATAACTTTGTTTTAGCACTTGGTAAGTGTAGATTGATTGTTGATTGTCTATGCTAATTTTTAAAAAGAAAATGATATTCTTTAATAGCATGGACACCTCCATTTTTAAGGGAAACTATGGCAAAATTTTCTAAAAATACAAACACTTAGAAAAGTATTTTCTAAACAAATATTTACAAGTGTGTTTTAAACTATGGTTTTCAATATAAACTTTGCCATAGATTTTGTTACAAAAATACAAGTATTGGAGGTTGGTTTTTGTAAATAAAAATGGATAAATATGTATTTAGAATATATATTTTCATTAAAGACACATTGTGTGTGATTATTTGTATACCTTGTGTATTAGTTATATTATTTTAGGGTTAAAATCATATAACTTAACAAAATACCAAGAATTTACAATCCAAAATAATACAAAAAATCACAAGGAATAAATATATAAGTTACACCCTTAATATTGTGAAATCGAACGCAAGAACGTAACTTACAAAATATTCCGGAAAATACCGTTATAAATATGTTTTTGGTAAATATTATTTTGGATACAAGAAATGAAAATATGATTTTTGAAAATATTACAAGAGTAATTTTGTATTTTCGACAAAGAGAAAATATATTATTTTTGGAAGTAAAAATATATTTTCTAGAATATTTAGAAGATATATAATTTTTGAGAAAAATATATATTTTCTTGAAATACATTATTTTTTTTGGACAAAATAAGTTTATATCTATTTTCTAAGTGAGACTTGAAAATATATTATTTTGGAACCACAAATACTAGAATACGAAAATACATGTATGAAATATTCCCATCCTTGGGAAGGAAATACGAAAACAAATACTTGAGAAGTATTGTTACAAAATATTGCTTGACAATTATCCCAAAATTAAATATAATTCAAAGTTAAAATAATTATTATTTTAACAAGTAATTATAACTTGGGATAACATTGAAGACATGGAAGAAACGTAACTAAAAAACGTGACCCTTTTGTCTAATAGACCATAGTACATTGTAGGTAGTCGTGTCTGCTGACGAACTTTGAGTTACGAGTACCGAAGACGCAAAACAGTGAGTTCATGCTACCCCTTTTCTCATAACTGTTTTTGGTTTTATAACTCTCGGGGGTGGAATACATGTTACGAAAGCTTAAACTGTATGAAATGACTATGAAATGCACTACTAGATCATGTGAGCATAGACTAAATATTGAAATGCCATTAACTCTTAATTAGGGACGAAGGTTAGATCTAACGGGTACGGCCGAACCCCACTCATGGTAGTTGTGACCACTTGAGTGCTTCGGTGTTCCAGTCGAGGGAAATCGACATAGTTGAGGTAAATCGACATAGTCAAGGGAAATTGACATAGTCAAGGTAAATTGACATAGTCGAAGGGAAATTCGACATAGCCGAGGGAAATCGACAAGGGTATAAGCCTACTCATTCCGAGTACTCCCTATGTCCTCACATGCTTTAATGTCCTTGTAAAACATTCATTTGGTATGTTCATACACGCTTTTCATACCTGTTTTCAAAGGAGTCTCTCAAAGGTTTACAAGTTTGCCAGTACTCACACAAAACGCTTGTATATTACTACATATTGTTTCCACTATACATCTTTTCATCAAACATTGATCTAATACATATATGTATAGAAAATGTAATTAAATATTTTTAATTGTGTTCTAGCTGGAACAATATTTGATAATGTTTGTATTTTTTTTAATTTATGAAATATTAAGTTAGGTAATATGTGAGAGAAAAAAAATATAGAGAATGTAAATATATATTATTTTAATTGGAAAGAGAAATTAGGAGAGAGAAAAAATTAATTAATTAAATGAAGATAGAAACATACAATTATACCCTTGTGTTTATTAAAATACTTGTAAGTTACAAAAGATAATTACAATATTGTCATTAAAGAAAAAATCTAGATCTACAAAATCAATGGTCAGGATAAGTTCATTTTGTTCACAAATAAATCATTGTTCACTCATGAACTCTACCCTATATATATATATATATATATATATAGACAATAAGTATTGATAGTAAATAAATAATAAGTATCTATAATTAAATTTATAATAAATATTTTAAATAAATATTATTATTTAAAAGAAGAGAGGGATACGAGAAAACAAAATTTTAGGTGGTCTACAATTGTGACATTTGTCCTCTATGATTTTATTTATTAGGTAAATTGGAAATAAATAATCTCATCTAACTCAATTTAGCCAATAATAATCTCAAGTCAGTTATTGGCCGATAATAATCTGAACCGGTCAATTTTTTTTTGTAAAATAGTCCGCCGTTAAAATAGCTTAACGAAGTTAAGTTTTTTTTTTCCGACTTACAAACTGATGTTTTAGGGTTTTTGATCAGAACGAATATACGAGTCGATTGATGTAAAATTTACCTTGAAATACTGGCCCAACCCACGAAAACAGTGCTTCAATGCGGGTGTTTAAACTTCTAATTAACAAAAATCAAGCCATTTCGAGCACAATTTTGAGGTAAGTCTTACATCAACGACTCGTATCCTCTGATCAAAAGCCCTAAAACATCGGTTTGTAATTCGGAAAAAAACTTAACTCCGTTAAGATATTTTAACGACGGACTATTTTACAAAAAAATGACCAGTTCAGATTATTATCGGCCAACAACTGACTTGGGATTATTATCGGCCAAATTGAGTTAGATGAGATTATTTATTTCCAATTCGCCAATTTATTATATATATGTGTGTGTAGAGAGATTTCTAGAGGGTAATTTTATATGTTTATAATCTTCAAAATGGTTGCCATATATATATATATATATATAGGCAGTGTTGTAGAGATCGCTAAGCGCTAGTCGGACGGTGATGTACTGCCTAGGAATTAATCGGATTGAACTTTTTATGTATAAATTTAAAAGTTTGGGAACAACATGTAAACTAGTGAAAGATATATGGGGTTAAATGTTAAATTACTCAAACTTAATTAACCTAAGCCCATCATCTCTTTCATTACGCACGCAGCTTCTTCCCCTTCTCTCTTGTTCATCAGACATGACGCAGAAAGAAGCCTGTAGCCACGATTTTGGTTCAATTCGAGGTAAGAACTCATTCCACCGTATCGATTTGGTCCATTTTTTACCTAATATTGACCGATTAGGTCGGATTTTGGCGATTTCTGACAGATTTCCTCGACTTTGACCAATTTTGACCATTGCCGCCTGGTTTGGTCAATTTGCCAAAATCCAGGCGGCACACCTCCAATGACCGATTGATCACCGCCTAGGCGCGATTTTTTGTATAGTGCCTATATTTTCAACATCGAATTTAATATGACATGCACTTCAAAACATGCACGATGTTCACATAGAGGTTCAAGAAGGTTACTTAATCTATATTTAATGGTGAATTCTAAGAGGTAGCTAGTCCATTAAACATAGTGTGGCTAATATTTCTTAACGAGAGTGAATTATATGGGTGTTCTGTGTTCGAGTTGGACTCAAAAACTTGAAATTTGATTCGAATGCAGTTATTTGAATATTTGAATATTCGAATATGAATTTGTGATTTCATTTTGAAATCGAACTAAAATTCTAATATGCATTATATATATATATATATATATATATATATATATATATATATATATATATATATAGATTATCACCTCCATTCGTGATTATCACCTCCCATGCGTGATTATCACCCAAAAACTGCTCCCATGCGTTATTAGGGCTCCCATGCGTGATTATTGCCCAGATCTGATGGTTGAGCGCGTCGCGTACGTGAAGTAGGATAAGGACTTTTGTATGTTAACCTTTCCCTATATATATAATTTTATATTTGTATATACACACACAAAACTACAATAAGGCTCCTTATACTTTAAATTCTAACATTTGAGACTTAATCATTTAATATCTAAGAAAATGACCAACCTAATAAACAATTACCCTATAATTACTAAATGTCTAACATTTGGATCGCTTCCACCGTTTCGCACCAATCGACAACCAGTATTGAAAAACAATAAGTAAATTTTGAGTGTATGTATTCAGATCCGAGTTCGCTTAATTCATTACTTTGTTCAATTTTGAGTTCATATAGACTTTATCGAATTTAGAGTTGAGTCTAGTAACCAAGTTCAGCCAACATTGTAATTTGAAGCTTGATTCGAGTTCAAGTCAAAATCAATACTTGAAATTCGAACACAACTTCAAAATTCAAATAATTCGATTCAATTAATTCAAGTATTGGAAATTTGATTTGTTTGATTTGAGTTGCCCTTTGATAACCTAACAACAAAATAACAAGAATAGAATTGTGAGCCCACCAAGAGAGCTACACAACCTTAGCTGTAACCCTAACCCTAACCAATCAAATAATCAGACCCCACTTCATGCCTTCTTATCCTCTCCTCAAAATAATGCTTCCTCCATGTTTTTGCTGAGTGATGCTTCTTTGGCCTTTGCCCTTTCTTCTCCCTCCCTTTTGGCCACACAAAGGTAAAACACGTTAGATTTTTCTCTACCTACATACATACATAAATGCATGCATGTGTGTACATATATAGGTTGGTTCCTGTATGGAGATTTTCGTCATCCCAGGTCACAAGAGATGCAACATGTATATTATAGGAGAGGGTATATGTCACACTTCGATTTTCCAGTGGGCCCAGATGCGGGGTTTGACATTATGACTGTATACCAGTTTCACAGCGCATCGGAAATAGGGAGTAGTAGATAAAATATAAGTATTAAAAATGCCAAATTATATTAAAACTTTAACATTTCAAGTATCAAATACAAGTATCCCAAAGGCGAGATCTAAATAAAATGGACTTTGAGACATCATAGGTCTTCTTCCATTGGAGTCACGAATTCCAAAGCTTTTGACCGAGCCTTATCCAGCAAACTATTGAGGTTCGTCACATGTATGTTAATCTTTAAAAATATGTCAGCTTTCGCTGGTAAATACTATTAACTAACTCATTTGTAAAACATTTGAAAATCATTTGATAGTCATTGGGATAGTATTCTTGTTACCAGATTTACATGCTTGTCACATTCGGGATCCAGTGTTAAAAACCGACTTTTGATTAATATATGTCACACCCCGAAATTATCAGAGCTGACGTGACTGGACTGGTATCTTCATTGCACAGCGGAAGCAAATAAGCAAAGACTTTCTAGAAATTGAACGCCCACTAAGTACTCGACTCTTCATGGTTCTCCTATTCCAACTGTGCCTTTTCTTAGAAATGTAACCTGAGAAAGAACATGCGAAAAAGTCAACATAAAGTTGAGCGAGTTCATAGTTTGTTTGTAAAAGATTTGAAATAAATCTTTTTGAATAACCGGTTTTTGAAGTATTGTTGAGAAACCGAATTTAAAATCATTTTCTTGTCAAGTTATATGGAAACTTTGTATGAAGACATGGTATGTAACTTGTAAAACGTATCTGTAACTGTGTACTATGAATCTTTGTATGTATCATGTAGAATGTGAGATGTATTTGTATCAAATGTAGTATGAAAAGCGTCAATGAAATCGTGACCATTAATGTTTTGCAAGGACATTAATATGTGTGACGAAATAGGAAGCAATCCAACCCTAGACGATTTTACTTGTATTGACACCATGTCGTAGGGCAACAAACGCACTCCTAGGCAAATGAATGGCCATGAGTGGGGCTCGCCAAAACCCATTAGATCTAACCCTTTGTTCCTTGGTCCAAACTGGATTAATGGTGCTTTAGTTATGGCCCTAATTTCTCACATGATCTAAGGTGTTTCATTCCTTGACTTATCATACTATTGTACATATAGTTTCCCCGATAGTTGTAAAGCTTGAAAAGTATTTAAGACAAAAAGGGGACATGAACTCACAGGGCATAAAATTCGTGTGTAAGCATATGTCGAAAAGTACGCTTGTTTGAAAAACCGGTATAAAACATAAGTCATTTGTAAACCGTTTGTGCTTGTCGTAATTCATAAACCATTTGTATTAGTCAAAACTTGTTTAGAAGCATGATTTAGAAATGTGTAATGTAAGTTCATCAAAAGCTTTGTATGCTTTTGCAAAACGTGCATGTCTTTCCACCCGAAAACATTTATCAAAATGTTAAACTGTAAAAGGTGGGGTTATGAACTCACCTGGATATTCCTTGTGCAAAGCTAGCTAATTACGACTTCGTGATGTCGTTTCCAAGATTTGACTTGCTAGCGTGCATTCTACAATATTCCTAACAGCGAATAACTTATCAGTCTCTAGTATAACGACGTAATTAAACTACGTGTCCGAGTTCTACTGAGTCGTAAATAGAACGACTCTACGAAGGTGTTGTTAGTTGACGCGAATAGAAATACGTGAATGTATAAGGGTGTCTCGTTGTAGCTTTAATACCATGAAAGTATATGTACGTTACGTATTGGAGATGATATGTATGTATGCTATCTTGATAGCTTTCGCAAGACATAAATAAATAAATATATATGTGTTTATATAAACTTCTTGCTATCGAAATGCGTTGGTTAGTAATGTGTTAAAGATCGTGTGATGATACGTCAAACTACATTTGGACGTACGAAATAAATATAAATAATTATATTTATTGTTTATGATTTTCGAATGATAAGCGTTTGAAATATAAACTCCGAATTTTTTGGGCGTTTGAAATAAACATAGACATTATATTTAAGAAAATGTTCGGAATTCCCGACGTTCGAAATAAATATAACCTTTATATTTATTTTAGATGAGTATTCGAAGTTATTTGATTTATCGAAAATTTGGAATATATATAAATAATTGTATTTATTTATACAAATATAGGTTTTCGTTACTTCGTTTGGTATATTGTAAATCGTCGTCAAAATAAATAATACACCTTATATTGTTTTCGAAAACTACACTTTGACATTCAATAGACGTCGTTTAGGAATTGTAAATGTTTAGTATAACGGATTATCTATTCGCATCGGTTTAAGCTCGGTCGCGTAAACTACTAAAAATCTGAATTCTATATCGAGCTAAACTACACTTCGCGACATTAAAATTTTACCGGGTCTGAGTTGACCGCGTTTGACCCAACAGTTGACTGTCGTTGACTGAGGTTTGACCGGTTGACTTTCGTTGACCGTCTTGAATCGCTGTTGACCCGAGTTGACTCGGTTTGACCGAGTCAACCGAGTTGTCTGACCGAACTGCGAGACTTGACCCGCGAGACCTGTACATGAATCTGAACCGAAACCCGCTTCAGACCCGAGACTCCCGAACCGAAATCTAAGTAGTACGCGAACCCACGTCTGACCGGTTGACCCGAAGCCGAACTTGCTCACCGAACCGTCTGACCCGAAACGAAACATAACATCATCATCATCAGTCTTCAGGAAATAAAAAGAAACAAGGTGGTGGGTGTTTACCGGAAAATTGTCGGAAGGAAGCAGAAACCGTCGGTCCGAGACATGGACCGCCGGACCGAGTCTCCGACTGCCGGTCCGCGTCTCCGATCTCCTTTTATCTTCTCGATCTCTCTATCTACTCGGTCCGATGACAGCACCACGCCACCACGCGCCGCCACTGCCACTGTTGCTCACGGCGGTGTTGCTTCATCTTCGGCGCTCTCTCTCTCTCTCATATCCATCTCTCTCCTGAACACCCTCTCTCTCATCTCTTCAGCTCTCTCTCTCTCTCTCGTGCTGTGTTAGAGCCGCCGCACACCGCCACCAGACGATGGTGGTGGTCCGTTTCATCTAACGAGGAAGGGGGGCTGCTTGCAGGTTGACCGAGCCACCGAACCACCGGCAGCCGGTCGGTTAATCAGCTCCGGTCTTCGTGCCAGTAGATCGAGAGGGTGAGAGCAGGTTGTGTGTGTGTGTTCTTAGGGTTTGATTTGGGTTTTGTTTGTGAGAGTTGATTTTTCTGTGGTTGTATATGAAACCGAAAGAGGAGAGAGTGAAATTTGAGTGTGTATTTGGATTTTGGGTAAGATTTGCAGAGGATAAGTTTTGAGGATAAGAGAGAATGAGGGAAAACTTTATGACGGTTGATAAAAATAGAAATTTAGGATTTTTCATTCTTTAAATAGTTAGGTTTTTCTAATTGGTTTGGGCTTGGACCCAGGGTCCACAAGCCCGCTTCCCGTGTTTTTAGTGGCCCGTTACTCCTACGAACCCGCTTTCGTACCCGAACTTCGTAATTTATCGCAAGACAAAACTTTTGAGTCGAAGCACTAAAAATTATATCGGAAATTTATGTTTGACGCGTATGTTCTTTGGTCGCGTTAAATCGCATAAACTGCGTAGTTTGTCGTTTTTAAATCCGTTTCTCGGTCCGTTTTCAACTGCGGATAATAATTAAAATTTAAAAACGAAACTAAATATATCAAAGTATATTAATATCGAGACGAAATTCGAGTCCGGTGCGTCAGTTTCGTCGTTGATTGCCGGTGCGTTACTGTTTCCGCGTTTTTCGCTCCCGTCTGCGTTTTGCGATGTACGGAAGCGTAATAATTTCACAACATTAAATTCATAAATATAAATTATTCGTAGAAAATCCGTATTTGTCTGCGTTGTCAGTATTTCGTTCGGTTTCAGTTCGTTGTCGTTTGATGTTCCGCAGATTCCACGCAAATCTTCATACGCGTACTGTAAAGTTGACTAAACGTTCCTAGGCACTCCAAAGGCCTAATTAAGTTACTTTATGATGTAAACACTATTTATTATCGCGTTAATCACCTGTTAATCACGTAATTAAGAGCCTAAAATCACCGGTTGTCACATTATACACACCATATTTTGTGACTATCAAGTGTATGCCTACACCCCGCACTTACGGCCATTACAATAAATGAATCGGGACATCCGGATACGGTACTGTTAACCCCCAAATGCTTTATGTTAATCAAGCAATACGGATTAAACTCGGGTTATCAACATTCTGAACGCATTTGCCCATTGCAATACCCGAACCAAGTGGTTTGTACCATATCCCAAGTTTTTTATAATAAAATGGTTAAAACGTATTCACATGTACTAGCTGTGCACACAATGTATTTGGATCCTTAATACAACCAAACTCAAAACATTTACCTACGGTGCGATTACTTGCGGCTCTAGAGTCCAGAGTGAATGGAAATATATTTTATTCTCAAACCAAAATATTTTATAGAGTTAAATGCTTGGTTGGTCCCTGTGGTTTGCAAAAATTGCAGACTTGGTCCCAATGGTTTACTAATTACACGCGTGGTCCCTGTGGTTTTCAAAAATGCACTCGGTTGGTCCCTAGCCCTAACATCAGTTAAATTTCTCAGTTAAGTCCATGTTAAATGACCAAAATACCCTTGCTCTCTATATTGCTTGATTAACATAAAGCATTTGGGGGGTTAACAGTACCAAAATACCCTTGCTCTCTATATTGCTTGATTAACTCTCTTTATAACCCACCTCTTTTCTCTCTATAAACCGCCCCCTGTTCCTCCTTCCATCCTTTGCCGACAAACCCACCCAGTAATCACCACCATCGGAACCACCACAGTCACCACAGCCACCATCTGAACCACCACCATCATCATCTTTCTCCGCCGTCAACGCACCTATCGTTGCCACCACCTTCATCAATAACCATCATCAAAACCCAACAAATAAAACCCTAAATCGGTTCTAATGTACAAATTCAACTCAAAACTCAAAACCCTAAGAGGCGATATGTACCTTAATCGACTGAAGTTGATGGCGGAGGGAGTTGCAGTGGCGGAGTTGCAGTGGTGGTGAGTGAGTTACAGTGGCGGAGATGGAGGAATTGCAGTGGCGGAGTTGCAGTGGTGGTGAGTGAGTTACAGTGGCGGAGATGAAGGGTGTAGATGACTAATTTCACTATCCCCCTGCTACCACCCACCTGTCGCCGCCCACCTGTCGCCGCCACTAATTTCACCATCCCCCACAACCATTAACACCACCCCCCTGCTACCACCCACCTGTCGCCGCCACCTACCCAACACCGCCACCACCCCAAACGAGGCACCAATCTATCCAAACTCTGTATCAAGAACAAATAAATACAACCCATCTCCAATAAACCCCAAATCAAGATCTGGAGCTCCGAATTTGTGTCAGCAATGTGTTTTGGGTGTTTTGAAGTGGGTTTTTTTAGAGAGAGAAAGTGTTGAGAGAGGAGAGAGGGAGTAAGGTGGTGGCGGCGGTGTGGTTAGGGGGCGGTGTTGTTAGGTGGCGGTGGCCGCAGGTGTGTGGTAGTGGTGGCAGGGTGGGTGGTGGTGAGAATAAAGAACTAGAGAGAGAGAGCTGAGAGAGAGAGAAAGAGAGTTTTAGAGAGGTGAGAGATTGATCAGTTTATGTATTTGTTAATAAGCAAGGGTATTTTGGTCATTTAACATGGACTTAACTGAGAAATTTAACTGATGTTAGGGCTAGGGACCAACCGTGCATTTTTGAAAACCACAGGGACCACGCGTGTAATTAGTAAACCATTGGGACCAAGTCTGCAATTTTTGCAAACCACAGGGACCAACCAAGCATTTAACTCTATTTTATATTGTAAACCTAGTTCACTATAACCAGTGGCTCTGATACCAATCTGTAACACCCTCAAAATCCACATGCGGAATAATACCGCGAGGCGTGCTACCGCCCAAGATCCAGCCACTAATTATTTTGAAAATTTTAAATTAAGTCACTAATTGTATTATAATTGTAATAATTTACCCAGTTCGCAAACGGTTCAAAATAATTAGTGGCTGGATCCTGGGCAGTAGCACTCCTCGCGGTATTACTCCGCATGTGGATGTTGAGGGTGTTACACGTGATCTGGAAACAAATGAACCGTTACGAAGACCTAGCCGTCGCCTCGACAGTGATGACTAGGGTTTTGGTCCCGAAAATATCCTGTCGTCGATTTACTCGTTGGGCTTTTAACCATCGGCTATCTACACCTCGAAACAGGTGGTTGTAGTGATGCCTAGTGGTTGTGTGGGTGACGGTGACGGAGGTGGGAAATGGGATGTGGTAACCATCGTATAATCCTCTCACCTGTCGATCTGCAAAATACCCAAAAACCCAACTCAAATATGGAGCAGACCTTTATAATGATCAAGCCTGATGGCGTTCAAAGAAGCCTTATAAGTTTTTGATCCAAAACACAAAAACCCACTTAGGAATTTGTTAAATTTTGAATCTTTTTTGTAGTTTTTGATTAAAAACACCAAAACCCAGTTGGGGTTTTGTTGGTTTTTGGTAAACTTTGAATCTTTTTTGTAGTTTATGATCAAAAACACAAAAACCCAGTTGGGGTTTTGGTAAGTTTGAATCTTATTTGTAGTTTCTGATCGAAAATACCAAAACCCAGATGCGCTGATTTTTTTTGATGAATTTTATCATGGTTTTTTGATGATTATATTATGGTTTTAAGTTATAAATCAAAGATTTGGGATATATTGAAGGGAAAGGGAGGGTAAGAAAGGGTCACAAGGTGTGGCAGATTGCGTTCGGAAGTGGTTTTAAGTGCAATAGCGCGGTGGTGGTGGTTGTGGCGGTGGTGATCGTTGTGGCGGCGGTGGTGGTTTTGTTAAGAGAGAAAGATATCAGGGAGAGAGAGCGTGTGTGTGATGTGTGTGGAATCTTTACATGTATATATGTAATAATAGTTTTAATAATAATAAATTGTTTTTTTAAGTATAGGGGTAATTTGGTCATTTAACAAAAGTTAACAGAATAATTCTAATTGTGTTAGAAAATTGGACTCAAATGCTTAAGAAAAGTGGCTATAGGGACTCACGGTGTTAAACATTTTGATTTTGAACTCAAGTGGTTAAAACCTCTAAAACACAGGGACTCAAAAAGTAATTTACCCAATAAAAAGAATACCACTTTCACATATTGACTAAAATCGTTAGAATTATACCCATCACCCATGTAATCTGTTCTGATAAGAAACAAAAAGATCAAACCCTAATTAGGTTTAGCGGTGATGGAGGTGTACGGTGGTGGGTGGTTGATTGTAGTGGGTAATGGGTGCGATGTTGATGGCGGGTATAGCGGTGGTGGGAGGTGTACGGTGGTGGGTGCGATGCTGATGGTGGGTTTAGCGGTGGTGGGTGGTTGATTGTGGTGGGTTAGAGGCGATGGTGGGTGAAGGGTTGGGTGCGGCGGTGGTTCTTTATGCATCGGTCGTTCGTTTTGAATCCGAGAACAATCCTCCTTTATTTTAGTTTGTGTTGATTTGGGTGGTGGCGGTGAAGGTTGTGGGGTGGTGGTGAGAGGTGGTGGGTGTTCAATGATTTGAAGAAATAGTGGTTTGTTAATATTGGGCAAATCTTGCTGTTTTGGGGCACACAGTCAAAGTGTAGTTTTTTTATATGTTTTTTTGTTGATTTTTTTGTTGGTTTTATTGGAAAATGATGAAAAGGCAAAAGAGTAGTAGAGTTAAAGATCACGTAGCAGAAAGAGTTGTGCTTATTGCTGAGAAAGCATCAAGAGAAATTTAAACAAATGCGTTGACTTGGGCTTTGACCCATGTTCAACCTGGTGATTGTTGTAAATTGTTTGGTGGTCATCCCTGCTCCCACTTCAAGTAATCCATTTTAATCTCATTTATATGTTATTCCATGTTTGTTGCAAAATAGCTCTGGGATGTGAAATGACAAGAATGTCCTCATGTGCAAGACACATGACCAATTTTAACAAAAAAATCTAACTGGGTTTAGCCTAAAGTACATAACGTACATGATTTTGAAATGTTAAGGACAAAACTAGTCAATTTCGAAGTCAAAGGACACCGCCTTCAATTTGATACATACATAAAAGACAAAACTTGTAATTTACTCTAGTTATTATCAGAAATCACATGCAGGAAAGAAGCCAGGTTACATTATTAGCTAGCTTGGTTTATCGGTCGATGCGAGTAGAAAAAAACCAACTGATCCACTTTTCAAAACAATCGACTTAACAGTATCGTTAGCCACGGCTAGCATAAGTCTTAATGAAATAACTACTTTGTCATTTTGTTTTTTGTAAAGTATTATTTTAACAGATTTTGTAGTTACGAATGAATGCCAATCTAATAATAATATACTTAGGCCATGGGGTATGGGGCTTGGGTTTGGGCGTGAGTTGGGGCGTGGCCCTTGGGGCTTAGGTTTCAAGCCGGGCGTGGGGCGGGGGAAGCGAGCTGACATGGCGGGCTGTGTATGGCCAAAAGAAAAGAGCCGTTGGGCTAGCCGTTGGCCAACGGCTATATTAAAAAAAAATATATATTTTTTTCTTCCATTTTTTCACTATAAAACACACATTTTTCTTCCATTTTTTACCACATTCAACCACATCTTCACTATAAAACTCACATTCTCCTTCTATAAAACGAAAAAATGCATCCTTACAACCGTCCTTATGACCCGAACAACCCGTATGGATTACAAGAAAATAATCCTAGCCCACCACCCACTCGTCCAATAGCTCGTCCATTTTTCATACACTCTCCTATGCCCGACATGGCGGGTTATGCATCGTATATCGGGAATCGTGTGTTTACTAACTTCCCACACACCGACGATGCGATACCTACCCCGTTTTCACAATCGCCCATCGACCTTTCACCAACCTCCATCGACCTATCACAATACGAATCCGTTCCCGAAACTCAACCACCCAATGATGGTCCTTCCGCATCGAAACCCGTCAAAAAAAGAAGTCATAAGAAAAAAAACCGAGGAGGATAAA
Source organism: Helianthus tuberosus (assembly GCA_030545235.1). NCBI lineage: Eukaryota > Viridiplantae > Streptophyta > Magnoliopsida > Asterales > Asteraceae > Helianthus > Helianthus tuberosus. The sequence goes on along the minus strand of CM060448.1, from coordinate 141,245,001 downwards.
GTTGTTGAAACCGCCAAACGAAAACAACAAAAATGGGTCGTTGCTGAAGAAGTTGCATTGGCGAGGGCTTGGTGTGAACAAACTCAACATTCAACTTTAGGTATTCTTAACCTTTGTTTTTTATTAATGGTTATTTTTTATATAAGTTTGTAATAATTAATTTTTTTTTATTAAAATAGGAAATTCGCAACATCGAACCGCCCTGTGAGAATCCGTTAGTAGACTATTCCATGAAGAAATGGGTAGGGAGAGTTATCGTGAAAACGATAGCTTATCCTCAAAGTGGAGCGAGATAAGCACCCAACTTACAAAATTTAGTGGTTTTTTAAATAAAGCAAAGCAAAACCCGAAAAGTGGTGAAACCGAAGCCGACATTTTGACAAATGCAGTGGTCGCATTCAAATCAAATGTGAAGACCGACTTCCGTTTCATGCATTGTTGGGAGATTTGTAAGTTCCATCCAAAGTGGGCGACTATCCCCATTGGTAGCGAAACTAACTCGTCTTCCAAAAGGTCAAGGGCCTCGTCCCAAGCCCAATCTGATGCACGAGATCAAGAGTTGGAGGACCTTTTGGATGATTCGCCAAGCCCAAACCGGCCTGAGTATGGAAGAAATGCCTCAAGAAGGCGTGCTTAAAAATCTAGATCTGAAACGGCATCGCCTTCAGCTGGGAGTTCTGGCTCGCGTAGGGGAATATACAGCGAGCAGTTGGATGACATTTCATGCAAGATGGATACATTCAACGTATTCCAACAACAAAGGGCCGAAATACGAAGGAGCAAAGAAGCTAGAGATGCCCAGAAACAAAAACGGGATGATATGAAACTTCTAACCCAGTCCATTGATCACCTACAGGGTGACGAGTTAGAACTAGTCTTGGCGTTGAGAGAAGAGATAAAAAACAAATATAAAAGTTAGAATTTTTTTTTTGTAATTTTCTTTATTTAAAAATATTAAAAAAATTAAATTTGTTGTTTTAAATAATATTGAAAAAGCCGGCTGGGTCAGCCCAGCTCCAGCCCACCAAACCCACGCCCCACCATACCGAGTTGAATGTGGGTTTGCCCATGTCTGCCACCCCATTCCATGTGTCAACCAATGCCCAACCCACGCCCCAACCCAAGCCCCACCATACCCCACGGTCTTAGACTGCGGGGTATGGGGCGGGAGTTTGGGCGTGGGTAGGGGAAAACACCCAAGCCACCACCCCTGGTGGGCATGGGTTTCGGCGTGGCCCTTGGGGCATGGGTTTCAAGCCGGGCGTGGGGCGGTCTGGCCAAGCTGACATGGCGGGCTCTAATTGGACAAACCAAAGAAGCCGTTGGCCAACGGCTATCTTAAAAAAAATATATATATATATTTTTCCACTATAAACCTCACAATTTCTTCCATTTTTTTACCACATTCATCTTCAATTCTCCATCTACAAAACGAAAAAATGCATCCTCATAACCGTCCTTTTGACCCGACCCACCCGTATGCACTCCAAGAAAATAATCCTAGCCCACCACCCATTCGTCCAATGCCTCGTCCATTTATGATACACTCTTCTATGCCCCAAGAAGCGAGTTATGCATCGTATCTTGGGAATTGTTTGTTTACTAACTTCCCACACTCCGATGATGCGATACCTACACCGTTTACACAAACGTCCATCAACCTTTCACCAACCTCCATCGACCTTTCACAAAACGAAACCGTCCCCGAAACTCAACCACCCAACGATGGTCCTTCCGCACCCCAACCCATAAAAAAGAGAAGCCATAAGAAAAAAACCGAGGCGGATAAAGCACTTGAAACCATCAAGCGAAAACAACTAAAATGGACCGTTCCTGAAGAACTTGCATTGGCGAGGGGTTGGTTTCAACAATCTCAACATTCAACTTTAGGTATTCTTAAACTTTGTTTTTATTAATGTTGTTTTTATATAACTTTGTAATATATTAAATTTTGTTTTTATAAAAACAGGAAATTCTCAACATCGAACCTATTTGTGGCAAGGGGTTAGTAGAATATTCCATCAAGAATTGGGAAAAGAGGTTTATCGTGAAAACGATAGCTTATCCTCGAAGTGGACCGAGATAAGCGGCCAACTTACAAAATATAGTGGTTTTTTAAATAAAGCAAAACAAAACCCAAAAAGTGGTGAAACCGAAGCCGACATTGTGACGAATGCATTGGTTCAATTCAAGACAAATGTGGGGACCGACTTCCGTTTCATGCATTGTTGGGAGATTTGTAAGTTTCATCCAAAGTGGGCGAATATCCCCAGTGGTAGCGAAAGCAACACGTCTTCCAAAAGGTCGAGGGCCTCGTCCCAAACCCAATCTGATGCACGAGATCAAGAGATTGAGGACCTTTTTGATGATTCGTCAAGCCTAAACCGACCTGAGTATGGAAGAGATGCCACAAAAAGGCGTGCTCAAAAATCAAGATCTGCTACGGCATCACCTTCAGCTGGGAGTTCGCTCTTGCATAGAGGAATATACAGCGACCAGTTGGATGACATTTCATCCAAGATGGATACATTCAACGTCTTCCAACAACAAAGGGCCGAAATTCGGAAGAGCAAAGAAGTTAGAGATGCCGCTAGAGAAGCCCAGAGACAAAGACGGGAGGATTTGAAAATTATATCCCAGCCGATTGATCACCTAAAGGGTGACGAGTTGGAAATAGTCTTGGAGATGAGAGAAGAGATAAAAAACAAATATAAACGTTAGGAAATTTTTTTATGTAATTTTCTTTAATTTTTATGTAATTTTCTTTAATTAAAAACAAATACAAAGAGCCCAGCCGGGTAAGCCCAGCGAAGCCCACCAAACCCACGCCCCCAACCCCCGCCCCACCATACCCTGTTTAAATGTGGGTCGCCCCATGTCTGCCACCCCAAGCCACGTGTCAACAAATGCCTCAACTCAAGCTCAACCCCCGCCCCACCATACCCCGCAGTCTTACAACAGAACCACATATTAAAAGAAATTATTGTTCATATTAAAACAAAATGAATAATAGAATCAGCTCTCAGAACCATCGTAACGAAAACAATACAACCAGATTGACCCGCAAACACAACAAAACATTTCTGTAAACAATCAAATATGACAAGAAACTTATACAGTCATTTACACCAACCAGATCAAGTGGTGGCAACGGCGATGACAGGTTGGGCAACCACGGTTCCACTGGTGGCATCATCTTTAACAGATACAGTTTCGGCAGGTGTTGGTGTTGCTGCATCCTTTGTATCTTTAGAAGCCTTGGCGGGTGGTGGTGGTGGTGGAGGGACCATGTGTGCTGGCGGTGTTTGCTTCAGCTTCACCAGAATCTGTCGCAGCCTCGAGAGATCAGTTGGTTTTCCGGGTTTGGGTCCCTGAATGACTTCGATCGATGGTTTCTTGTCTTTATCCTTCTTGCCTCGTTTCTCGATGTTCGGGACCTCACGAGGAACGAGCTCCGCTATTGCTTTCCAGTACTGTTTATCGGCTTCTTTGTGGAACTTCTCTTGCTTTGCTACATATAACTGTTTCAAAAAAGATTTAATATATTGACCATAATAATTTGGCGCGATCATTTAATCACGCACGCGTTTTTTAAACCTGAATTACCTTTTCTCCTTCTCTATTGGTAAGCTTGTTAGTCTCGGTGTTCTGAAGTCTTTTCTCATGGAAAGCTCGTTTGTACATTTCGCCTTCTTCCATAATCTGAGTTCGTAATTCTTTCTCCTTGTTTTCCTTCTCCGCCAAGCGAATTGCGTTTAGTCTGCACAAGAAACACAAAATTGCAAACTTAGACACATTTCTTGCTCAGCAAGTTTGCAACCACCTTGTTATCCCCAAGAGGTTCAAGATAATCATTTGAGGCTATCATAACACAATAAAGATCAGACAATAGATCGCTCTCTTTCTCCGCACACTTGCACAGCATTTAACAAAAACAAGAAAACTAAGGGGCTGTTTGGCAACATCTGAATGGTTAAGTGCTGAATCAGTAAGAGGTCTGAACCGTTAAGTGTTGAACCATTAAGTGTTGAACCAGTAAGAGGTTTGAACCATTAGGAGCCTGTATAATGGTTAACCGTTCAGAGACAAATGTCTAACCAATTCAGATTAGAGGTCTTAACCATTCAGACTCTGTATAATCAGAGGCAAATGTCTGAACCATTCAGACATCTGCTCGTGAAACAAACAGTATGAACCATTAAGTGCTGAACCAGTAAGAGGTCTAAACCATTAAGAGCCTCATTAAGAGGTAAACAAACAACCCCTAAAGTTTGTAACAATGTTAAATAAATAAACATAAAATAGCGACATATAAACACTTATTAAAATACCTGAAAAGGACTTCTTAAGATAATAGCTGAATGTTAATATTTTTATTTGGTCCTATGAAATATCAAGATTTAAAACATTGACCAGAACCATATCACTTGGAGTAAAGATCATATGGATTATGATGTCTATTTAACATAACGCCCTTAAATTTCTTCGGATTCTCATTCCTAATTCTTTAATCCAGATCTACAGATTGAACGAAGCCTAAAGATGAAACACTAAAACCACTCGGTGTAAATCGAATACGGTTTTCATTCCACTTTAACAAACAAATTTTGCAATTCACACTAAACACCTTTAAAATGAAAGCTTATGATCTGGAAAACTCAACAGACCTACTCTTCCTTAACCTAAAAGCAAAGATCAATAACACAGCATCTATGCAATAGTATCATCAGCATCATCATCATCATCATCATCATCATTATACTCAGTAAATCCCACCAATAGCAAAGCTAAGGCAGGGTCTGAGGAGGGTAAGATGTAGACAGCCTTACCTCTACCCCGTGGGAATAGAGAGGATGCTTCCAGTGAGACCCCCGGCTCGATAGTAGTTTTGCATCAAGCCTTGGACATAAGGCACATAACACTCAACAATTGAGACAACTGCCGATTAGTGCATGTACCTCCTTGTCTTTCGGCTATCAGCGCCATCACATGATGCATGATTAACCATCCCCTCTTTTAACGTTATTTTCATGAAAGTAGTAAAATAACGTTAAAATTAGTGCACTTTCACTTTTGCCCCCCGAACGCCCACACATATATACATTATATGCGTATACCGCAAGCTGGGCGTCATCTATACAATAGCATTGATCTTCAAACCGGTCTATACTACACAATCCAGAAAAGGTAACTTAAGATGAGTAACAAAACTAGGCACAAATAAATGAATAATCATGAGTCCACTCTAACAAACAAACTTGACAATTCACATCAAACAAACACTTAATTATCCAGTAAACTCCATAGATCTACTACTCTTCCTTAACCTAAAAGCAAAATTCAAATTACACATAATTCAATCTGTAACCAATTGCCAAATGATCGTTCAATTGTTTTGCTAATCGCAACACAGCATCTACACAATAGCAGATCCAGTAGCAATACTACTAGATATAGACATTAACATATGTAAGAAATTGAACAAGATCAAGTGAAGATTGAACCTCACCGGCGCCATTCACGAAGAGCGAAACCTTCGTCGCGTTTCATTTCAGTCGGAGGCGGAAGTAGTGGACCGTCGGAGGTGAAGATTCCGTCAGTATCGTCTCCGACATTGTAGGCGTGAGTGCCATTACCGTTGGAGATCGGAAGAGAGTAAGTGTTGGGGTCGGGATCAGCGAATCCGAACGGATCTGATGATACGTCTACGGTGTATGGATCTTCGAATGACATCTCTCTGTTGTTTCCTGTCAGAATCCGGGCTGTAATGCTGATCTTGGTTTATATACCCACGTCTCTCTTCTTCGGTTCCAAGTAAGGGGCTTAATGGAACCATTAAGAATTTTACCAATTAGAAGTTAGAAAAATGTGACATGTGATGATTTACCATTCAGAGGTTACCTCTTAACCATTCAGACTTGAGGTTACCTCTTATTCATTCAGATGTTTTAAACCATTAAGAGGTAGCATCTGAATGGTCGAGGCTAACAAACAGCCCCTAAATTATTTTGCCTTTTCTCCAATAAAATTACAAGAAAGGAAATCGAAATTTGAGATGGTACTATTTTGCTCCTTATCGTTTTGTTCAAATATTTACTTTCATTCAATTCAATAGTTTTTTTAAGATCACAAATTTGGATCACGGACGGACGGACGATCGGAATATCATCGTGTCATCAGCGGAACCATCCAATCATAAGGGTGTTCAAAACAGGATATCCGAATTTCGGATATCCTGTTTTTTCGGATACCATATTTCACTATCCGAATCCGTATTCAGATATCCGATCGGATACCATATTTCACTATCCAAAATCGTCCCTGAGGTTTGGACATGTTTGCCATTTTCATCCAAAACAATTTTTTTGTACCATATTGTCCTTCACTTTTGAGATTTTTTTTTTGTCATTTTCATCCAAGCGTCTAATTTGCTTTACTTTTTCTATCAAACATTTAGATGAAAATGGCAAAAAATCCCAAACCTCAGGGACGATTTTGGCAAAAAAAGTCAGACGTTTGGATAAAAATGGCAAAAAATCCCAAAAGTGAAGGACTATATGGTACAAAAAAATTGTTTTGGATGAAAATGCAAACATGCACAAACCTCAGGGACGATTTTGGCAATTTACTCTTTAGATTTTGAAATTCAGCTTTCCAACATTGGTTGTCGAAAATAAAGTGAAATAAAATCTTTTTGTATTTTACAAACTTTATGCTAAAACACAACAAAAATCTTTTTGATTTTATCTGAAATGAATAACAACTATGTACAACATATTTACAAACATAATTTTTGTTGAGTTTGCGACAGATGATCATATCAGTTTTCAGACAAATCACTAACACCGTTGATCTATTTAAACTTTAAGTTTTAAACAATTCACCTAGATCGTCAGTATATTGATCCACTTAAAATTCTATACAAACTTCAATTGTTTCAAGATATGAGATTAGATGTTTTTAGGAACTAACTTAACTATGTGTCCCACCTCAGAGTATACTCTCATATCAAGATTCCCTAGATTCAGTCTTACTGGTGAATATACCTAATTGATATTTGACTCTGGGTTAGTGCGAGAGCTTGAGAGCTTAGTTTAGATCCATCGTTACGACAAAGAAATGAAGGCTCGACTTAAAGTGGAGTTCCATTTTGGAATCTTTTTACTGCAATTGTAATATCTTTCGACATTTTCAATATTGTGCAATTTTTTGGCTTTAATGCGAAAGTATTCTACAAGATCTAGGCCACTGCTGACGCAAAATCAGAAGATCTTGTATAATACCCCAGACATCAATTTTGTATAAAGACCTAATATCTCAGAATCAGGCAATCTCTCAAATGAAATTTCAGAGTACTAAGTCCATATATCCGAGAGATGTTACCCACATATTAAGAAGTTTTGATTTAGTTTATATCTCGAAAACAATCTACTAAATGTGTAAAAACCCACTGGCATATCATCAGTGAGACCGTTCATCACTTTTTAGCTGTTCATTTCTCTAGTATGTCGTTATTATCTACTGATGTACTATCATTTCCTCTTTTCATACTATAACTCCTTTGACTTTTCTTTTTCATGTTTTTGTACCTTTTCAAATTTTGAAATGTTTTTGAATTTTTCAATTTTCTATATACACCCCCTAAAATTCAAAATATTTTAAAGAAAATTTGACAAACTGATGTGGACAACTTTATCTCGCCATTCGTTTCTGATTAACATTCTTTGTTTCTCTTTAACCCTCATGATGACAAAACATTGATATATTTTCATTTTGAAAAACATTTCCAATTCTTATTTTATCATGTTTTGTTTGTTTAGCAGTGAGGATGTGGTGATCTGCGTCCGCTGTTGTTTTTGTGAAGAAGATGATTTGTTTGGGATTTTGAATGTACTAGCGAGAGATGAAATTGTGTGTGATTTTGAATGTATAGAGGAGTTATGATAAAATATAGATAGAATAAGATCTAGGTTTTTGAAAATGGAGAGAGATTATGAGAATGAAATATGACATACATTGGTTTAAGTGAGATGTACATTTACAAAAATACCCATTTACAAAAAGTAAACTAGAGAATGAGGTGTCAATATGTTAGTGGTTAGGAGTAGTTCTCATGGTTCTCGCAACTGGGGTGGTTTTCCCTTGAACTTGATCCTATATATATAGGGTAGGGTAGGGTAGGGTTCATGAGTGAGCAATGATTTATTTGTGAAAAAAATGAACTTATCATGACCATTGATTTTGTAGATCTGGATTTTTCTTTAATAGCAAGATTGTAATTATCTTTTGTAACTTACATGTATTTTAATAGACACAAAGGTATAATTTATTTTTCTCTATTCATTAAATTAATTGATTTTTTTTGTCTCTCAAGATTTCTTTTTCCAATTAAAAGAATATTTAATTACATTTTGTATATTCTTTTCTCTCACAATTTACCTAACTTAATATTTGATAATTTAAAAAAAATACAAACATTATCAAATATTGTTGATAAATTGGATTTAAATAATCCTAACCTTCTCAATTTGGCCGATAGTAATCCTAACTCAGTTATTGGCCGATAATAATCCGAACCGGTCCACTTTTGGTCGATAATAGTCCGCCGTTAAAAATAGCTTAACGGAGTTAAGTTTTTTTTCCGAATTACAAACTGATGTTTTATGGATTTTGATTAGAACGAGGATACAAGTCGATTTATGTAAAACTTACCTCGAAACGATGCTTCAAAAGACTTGATTTTTGTCAATTGGAAGTTTAAACACCCGAATTGAACCACCGTTTTCGTCGTTTGGGGCAATATTTCGAGGTAAGGTCTACATCAATCAACTCGTATCCTCGTTCTAATCAAAAACCCTAAAACATCAGTTTGTAATTCGGAAAAAAACTTAACTCTGTTAAGCTATATTTAACGCAGACTATTATTGGCCAAAAGTGGAATAGTTCAGATTATTATCGGCCAATAACTGAGTTGGGATTATTATCGACCAAATTGAGAAAGTTGTGATTATTTGAATCCAATTTGCCAATATTGTTCCATCTAGAACACGATTAAAAATATTTAATTACATTCTCTATACATATATGTATTAGATCAATGTTTGATGAAAAGATGCATACTGGAAATAATATGTAATAATACACAAGTGTATAAGTCTGGTATATACCGACCTGTATACAATATGTACTTGAATAATACACAGGTGTATACGTCTGATATATACCGACCTGTATACATATATATACTTGAATAATACACAGGTGTATAAATATAGTTTATACCGACCTGTGGGAACAAGATGTAATAATACACAAGTATATAAGTCTTGTATATACTTTACACATATGTTAAAAAACATAATTTAATTAGGTTTAATATTTAATTTTAAAAATAAAATAAGAGTTTATTTAAAAAAACATTAGCCCTTAAATCTCTTATAATTAAAATAATGGAGAAATAATTAAAAATGAGAGAGAGATAGAGAGAGAGAGTTAAGAGATGATAAAATTAAGGGATTTTAATTAAAAATACTTGCCTAATGTCAATCTTACCCTTTCAATCTAAAAAATGATCAAGGGCCAAAATTAATTCACTTAGTTCACTCTCAAGAAGTTGTTCACAAATATAAACTAGTGGAATTGAGTTTAAATCTTTCAAAATCAGAATGCTTGGTTAAATAACCCATATTCAACGAGACTTTGCACTCGGAAGGGTATAAACCACATTCTATTTGGTTAAGTGGTTAACGCTTAATCTAGCGAAAACGGATAATATTCTAAGTAGCGAGTCAAGTAATGCTACTTAAAAAAAGACTCGTGAACATTCTAACGGATATTTATACTTGTTTTATTCTGGACTATAGAGCATTACAGATAATCGTACATAGGATAAATAACCTGAAACACGACTTTGCTTCAAAGAACTTATTTGAACAGAATATTTGCTAAGCAAAGGTAAATACTCTTAGCCTAGTTTTATCTGAAAACTTGGGATACAACATTAGCCGCTTAGAGCGGGTATTATAATGGGCAAATACTTTCATAAATATAAGAATCCGGTTTAATCCGTATTTCTTAAATAACATTAAACATTGGGGGTAATGATACCGTGTCCAGGCGTCTCGACTTATCAAATAAGAATGACCATATAAAATATGCGCAGTGTAGTAGACATACTCCCAGAAGACGTGTATTAAAGGTGGTGTGTACCATCATCACATACCGGCATTGATTTTTGATACCCAGCTGTATTGACAAACATGTAAATCTGGTGACAAGAAATCTATCCCAGAAGAATACTAAATGAATAACCCATGGGAAAGCTGACGTGTTTTCAAAATATTAAACCATAGGTAACGAGCCCTAAATAAAGGGTGGAATGGCTTGGTCAAAAGGAAAGCTTAGGAATTTGCAATTCCTTTTCTTAAAGGCCTATGATATCCTTAAGCTCGCTTTTGTTTCGGATCTTTCTTGTGGGATATTGTATCAAACACTTATAAGTTTATTTAAATAAATTTGAACATTTACATTATTACTTTATCATTCTATCTTCCATTGCGTATTTGTGAAACTGTTATCAATCGTTACACATAAACCCACCAACCGGGCCCACTGGAAATCGGGGTGTGACAATTAAACTTAAAGACACGTATAATAACTCTTTTAAAGTTCGGGGGTGGGGGGCTCAAAACATAAATCGTTTATAGAAAAAAGATTTATTAGTAAACTCCGTTATAATAAATATATTAAATTTCAGTGGTATAAACGTAAATCATCTATAGCAAAAAGAATTATTAGATTTCAAAGATCATATAATTACTCAAGTAAAATTTAAAGTTAGAAATGTAAACTAATAGAAAAACTATAATATTGTAACTCAATAACTAAGGCTCTCTAAATAAAAATAATATAGACCAATAAGACTCAATAAAAATAATATAGACCAATAAGACTCCCTAAATTAAAATTATGTAGACCAATCCAATATACTAATGTTCACAAACTAAATTGTTGGAATGTAGAATTTTATTAATTTTTAATAGTAAAGGTATTTAATTTATTTCACTCTCTTAATACAAAAACCTAACCTTCGTTCACATAAGAGACTATCTAAGAAACGAATGTTCAAAAGTTAAGAACTATAGCTATAATTTTAGAAAGTTTGAGACTATATGTGAAATTTAGATAAACCACATAGACTACCCGGACATTGTTATATATATCAATTGCTATAACATTTTTGCTACAGTGTTTGTATTTTGTCCTTTTGTTTTCTCTTTTTTTATTTTAATTTGTTGTACTTTTTTTAAATTGTAACTTTATACTTTAATAACTTAGGTTCGTTTATTTTATAAATTCTTGGTATTATACGAGTAACGAAATAAACGGTGTTAATATTGACCGAATAACGTCGGTATTGATACTAATATTCGGTTTTTATTGTTTTTGTTTGCTACAGTGTTTTTATTTTGTCCTTTTTTTTCTTTTTTTTTTCTTTTAATTTGTTGTCCTTTTGTTTTTCTTAATCGCAACTTTATACTTTAAATAACTTACGTTCGTTTATTTTATAAATTCTTGGTATTGTACGGGTAACGAAATGAACCGCGTTGATATCGACCGAACAACGTCGGTATCGATACTGGTATTCGGTTTTTATAGTTTTTGATGATATAAAATACGTGTCGATATTCTTTTAGTCATATCACAAGTTCGGTATTGTTATCCGTATTCATATTTATTGTTTTCGATTAATGTAAATTACATGTCGATATCCTTTTGGTCATATCGTGACTTTATTTTTTTTTTATCTCTTTTGGTTGTGATAGCAAATGTTGGTATTGTAATGAACCAAACAAATATCAACCAAATTTACACCATTCACGTCATGATTGCATCTACGTTTCTATTTAAAATTTGTTAAAAGTCGGGCAGTCCATGTTGCGGAGCGCGGGTGCAACCATCTAATTTTTCTCAAAGGAAAATAAGTTGAGAAACCTTATTTTTATACTTTTGATGAAAATAACAATCTTAGTTATTTTTACTCACCCAACTCAATAAAGAGAGAGATTGGCAAAAAGAAAACGAGGGTTTGGTTTGTTGATCCTTCCTCACCATGTCGGATGCATACGAGAGAGTGAAAGGGGGCAGGCTAACCTTCAAAGGAGGAACCCTAGCTTCAACAAGCAAATCAATAGACAAAAAGAAAAAAAAGAAGAAAAACCACAACAAATCATCCGCCGATTTCACCGAACAAATCCTCACCGGAGACGCCGCCACTGCCGCGGCCGAACACGGCGGCGCTCCTTCCGCCGCCGACGCCGGAGCCAGAGGACCAGATGACGATGACGATATTTACACGATCGATGCGGCGAAAAAAATGAAGTACGATGACTTGTTTCCTGTGGAGGCTAAGAAGTTCGGTTACGATCCGAAAGCGAAGGTGAAGTCGGTTGAAGATGCGCTTGATGATAGAGTTAAGAAGAAGGCTGATCGTTATTGCAAATAGAGTGAGTGTTTTTTTCTCAATCTAAAATGTACTTGTTGTTTGTTGGTTGATGTTGAATTAGATGGATTTAGTATTGATTTGCGGTGAATTGATGTGGTTTTACCTATATGGTTTCGGTTTCGGATTCAGATTCGGTTTGTGTTTAAGTAATTCTCTGTTTTTAGGTTGAATTGTAAGTTTGATTATGTTTATGTAGAGATGTCACATAATTCAAGGTTATGCTTTAGATTAGGGCTGTTTACGAGCTAGCAACGACCGAGTGTACCTTTGCTCATGCTTGGCTATTTTACAAACCGAGCCGAGCCGAAATTGAACTAGCAAAATATTGATTCTAGCTTTGTTTCGATTGAGCGTGGAGCAATTTGGATAGTCCTGTAATAGAAGTCAACCTTTGAATCGGTGAATTAAAAAATAGGAATCGATGATTACTTGGGAATCGAGATATTTACCTGAGAGTGACTTTTGAATCTTCGATTGTGAAGTTTTGATGCGATGCACTAGGCTAGACTGTGAAAAATCCTTGACTGATGGGCGATGAGAGGTCTCGAGACGTCGAAACTCAAAAGCGTCTTTTTAAATTTCAATCAGGTTCTTCTAGAGTTTAGACATGTACGATTTTAGTATTCAATAGTTTATTGGGCTAGCATAATATTATAGATAATAAGATAATGACTCAATAGATTGGCATGTATAATTGTATGTTGTTCGTTTACAAAGGAAACCGAGGCGCTATTTTAGGAAGCGTATTTTCAAATATTTTTTTGTTTGAGCGTTGAGCAATTTGGACAACCCCTTTTAGAGTTTAGATTAGATGATGCCTGAAGTCTAAGTAACTATATTTAACTTTGCTTGTTGTGTTTGATACGGTTGAAGTGCTTGCTTGATTGCTAATTTGTTATATAGAATATCTTGGATATAGAGAAATAGCTCATGTTTCTTTTGAATTTATACACCTGGTTATCACATGCAGGACGGTTATTATGACAGTAGAAAATTTAGTGTCCTTATGATCTTTGAAGCTCAGGGATTCATGTTCATTAAGTGTTCTCATAGTATTTTTTCTAATTGTCTTTGAAGGTTTGTTTTTGTCCTAGGGTCATGTGAGTGAAATAATATATGTTTAGACCAAGGTTTAAAAGAACGGAAACGCGTTTCGAGGCGTTTTCCCTTCGCCTCACGAGGCGTAAGCCTTGAGGCGAAACGAGGCGTAAAGGTAATAAATAAATATAAAAATTATATATATTATAAAAATAATAATCCTAACTAATTTCAATATCAGATTCATCAAAATCATCAAAAACACACAAAGAAAGACATGAAATGCTTGAAATTGACACAAAAAAGTAAAAAACATCAAAAACAACTATCAAAAATCCCCTGAGGCGCAGCCTTTCTTAGCGCCTCACCCCCCCCCCCCCCCCGGCGCATATACAATAAAAACCCCATGAGGCGTGCCTAAGCTTCGCTTTTTGGCCTTTTCGCCTCGTGGCGCGCCTTGAGGCGCACACCTCAAGCGTTTTTTAAAACCATGGTTTAGACTTGTGTCTCTGCCATGGAGATTGGGTGTGTGATTAGCAATCCTAACACCAAACTATGAGTTCTGTGCATCACTGTATCTCAGTTGTGATTTCGCTTATCATCTTTTGATCTAAAAGCTTCAGCTTCCCCATAACACAAATTTTCAAAATGCATAACTATGCAGTTAATCTCGGTGATATATCGGTTGTCGGTCCCCGTGTCAAATATCGGTATCGATATTATTGGCGATATTGACACATATATTCCTGATATCAGTACCTTTTTTCTTAGCTCTACCCATAGTTATTAAAGGCGCTAGGCGCACTCAAGGCTCATAGGCCTCGCCTGGGGCCTAGGCGCAAATAAAGCGAGGGCCTGAGAAAAAAACAACGCACAATGAAAAAAAACTAAACATATTTTATGTATTAGAAAAGTAATACTATTCTTCAAATAAAATAAACAAAAGCTATTATATAACATTCAATATCATCTATTTATTAGTGTAGAAAAGTAGATTTCCTAAAATAAAAGTAGAATTCTGGCTGGAATATTGCCAGAATTTACAGGATTTGGCCGGAAACTCTCCGGAATCTAGGAATCTCGCCGAAATTTGCGTTTGAATCATCACTTGGAGAATTAAAGCGCAATTGCCTTGACTTAAAGCGCAATTGCCTCGCCTAGCTTGGAAAATGGGCCTAGGCGCAAGAGGCGATGGCTTTTAATAACTATGGTTCTACCAATCGTCTTTCTTCTTATTGCCATATATATATATATATAGAGGGGTTAACATACAAAACGCCTTATTGTACTTCACGTACGCGACAGTCGCAACCATCAGATCAGGGCAATAATCACGCATGGATCAGTTAATCACGCATGGGATCAGTTTTTTGAAGATAATCACGCATGGGAACATTATTAATTTATTACGCACGTTCAGTTGATCAAAAATTGGTGATAATCACGCATGGGATCATAATTACGCACATTCTATTTGGTCGCGTACGTTAAGGCGTTTTGTACATTATACTTTCTCTATATATATATAGAGAGAAAGTATAATGTACAAAACTGCTTAACGTACATTAACATACGCGACCAAATACATAACGTGCGTGATTATTTTTTTTACCAACATAACGTGCGTGATTAACATACCCATGCGTGATTATCACCAAATAACTGCTCCCATGCGTGATTAACTGATGATCCATGCGTGATTATGGCCCTGATCTGATGGTTATGCTTGTCGCGTACGTGGAGTATGATAAGGCTTTTTGTAATATATATATATATATATATATATATATATAGGGAGCCGCTAGAATGAGAACCACCACGAGTTTTGAGAACCGCGAGAACCAAGTGCCACGGAGGGCCGTTGACCACGAAATTTTTTTTACACCTAGATCCGTATATTTTAAGACCGGGTGTAAATTTTCGGTTCAAACGGCGCGCCCGAGGGGGTAGTTTTTTACGCCCAAAGTTTGGTTAAAGAAAAATTAAAAAAATTAAAAAAACCCAAACTTTGGGCGTAAAAAACTACCCCCTCGGGCGCGCCGTTTGAACCGAAAATTTACACCCGGTCCTAAAATATACGGATCTAGGTGTAAAAAAAATTTCGTGGTCAACGGCCCTCCGTGGCACTTGGTTCTCGTGGTTCTCATAACTCGTGGTGGTTCTCATTCTAGCGGCCCCCTATATATATATATATATTCCGCATGATATAAAAAATTCCGATATCCCACCGCAATAACATATATCTCAAGTATCGATATCCGATTTTTTACCGCATTAACTGCATAGCTACTACAAATATCAGTAATCTAGGGGCGTTCATGGTCTGGTTCGGCCAGTTTTGACGAAGTTTATGTGCCGAATTGCTAAACATGGTTTTGGGAGACGACAAACCAAACCCCCTAGGTTGGGTTGTTCTGCGGGATCGGACGACCGATTGGTTTTTGTGGTTTGACGGTTCAATTTTGGTCGCTTGAACCTTTTTTTCAAGTTAGTTTGTATACTTTTTTTTAATTGATAAAGATGGTTCATGAATATATAATACATTTGCATAGCTGCATGCTTCAAAAGTAATAAAAAATAAATAGATAAAAAAGGTTAAACGACCATTTGGTTTACAAACAGTTTCAAGTTCTAAACCACCGTTCGGTCCGTTAAACAGCCAAAACCGAACTGAAAAAAATATTAATTCATCAATAGATTTATCATAACTCGTTAATTGGAAGTACGAAATTGTAGTCACTGTATCTGTGCTATAAAAAGAACGGAAACGCCTACAACAACTAGAACTTGCTTACCAAGATTTACGTTTCATGATTCATGACATGGTTTAAACATATGTTGTTTGTTATTTTCATCTCTCGGTTCTTACAATTTATGATTTTTGGTTTCTTGGTCTCAAACAGCATAAACGTTACTTGTCCTACTGAATCTTCATGTCATTGAGCCGCTTCTCGTCAACCAAAATGGGCGTGTTCTACTCTCGGTTTAATTTTAACTTTAAAGTACAATTAGGCTGAAGTTTGTATTGAAAGTTTACATCTTTAAATGTTAATTTTGGGATGATCGAGTTATTAATCAAATGCTCATTGCGTCGGGCCTCGGTGGTCGGTCACAGTTTGCCGGTGTCCATCCGATGGTCTGTTTTTCGTTGTCGTATATCACCATTTTATCTTGCATCGATATATCTACAGAATACAAATTAGAAATTAAAAACACTCATCAGTATCACCATTTTAACTTGTGACCCCACCCGCCCCGTGACATCTCTATTGATTAGTGATACGAGATGGAAGGAGAAGAAATTATACCTCCGATTATGTTGAAATTCTGAAGTCCGACCTCAGTTCCGTTGAGAATTCCCAAGCATACATTCCCTCTCGACTGTGCGGTGTCTCAAAACTTAGTTAGTTGAAAATGCATCGGTTAGAGTTTACGAAAGACGAGTTACTAGCTTACCGAGATTAGAAGATATCCTTCAAGTGGGATTTCAAACTGAGTTTTAGATCTCCAGCCGCTAGAAAACCTCAATGCCAAAGGCTTGAAGTACTTGCTTACATCCCTTATGCCTCTAAATGGTCTTCTTCCTTTCCAGCAAAACGGTAGCGTTTTGTCATCTACTGCCTCTTTCACAGGTTTCCCACTCAATTCTTTCGTTATCTATAATTGAATAGTAGTAACAATAATAACTACCGGAATAAGGGTGTAAAATTCTGATGATACCCGAAACACGACAAAAATAATCACATCTAACCCGTTTAGTATGAATGCGGTGGTCGGGTTGGCATGTTTAACCTATTTAATTAAACGGGCAATGTTTGTCCTGATGCGTGTAAACCTGTTTAAATAAAAAGATTGACCGGCCAACCTATCTAAAATTATAAAAATATAGTATTAGGTCAACTCCATTTACAATTTGAATACAACTCGAAAATCCACTAACGTACTCGACTCGTTTAGATTGGCCGGCCAACCTATCTAAAATTATAAAAATATAGTATTAGGTTAATGATTTTAAGTGTGTGTGAGCTAGAGTTGATGTTTTGACACAAATAAGTTTGAGTTGTGTTCGGAATAATCTCCAACCTGTTACCCGACTGCCATCCAGAATAATAATGAAAATGAAAATAATAATAATGATGATATTTTTACTTAATTCTTATTATAGAAAACTTACCAAATAAAGTAAGCCTTCATAAGCCTGGGAACTTAGGTATGTAAATGAACTTCCACTGTCAAATATTACAAGTAGATTCTTAAGCCCAGTTGGTTTTCCACCATAAATGACTTCTCCATACCCAGGTGAGTAGTGTTTTCTGGAACCAAAATGCATCAAATTTTTCATCAAAAAACTATCAACTTTTCTACCAAAATCCGCATACGGGTGCTTCATACCTATAATCTCGTGACATAGGAGTTGATACAACACGTGAAGGATCATATATGTCGTCTCCAAAGAAGAGAAACCCGCCTCCACGACTGCTAAAACAATGACCAACAACGTTCCGGATTAGACCTTGACTGTGAAGTTGTGAAACAATTCCGGTTTTACCCTTCCCGAGCCCAAGTACCCCATCCAGAGGTTGGTAAGATGGACCAGGGATCTGATCATATCCACACCTGCCAAAAACACATCAAGAAGCATTAGAAAACCAAATGTTTCTCTACTTATAAGTGGGAACTGTTGGTACCAAATGAGTCGTGTTAGTGGATCGAAACCAAAAAAGTTACACGCCCCTGAAAATTATGTTAGACACGTAAACCTGAAAATGACACACTTCTTTGAGGGTTGACACGAAACTGATCATTTAACCTGATATATATATATTTTTTTGCATATCGGTACCCTAGAACTACAAGTGTACAACATAAAATACAAATGCATATACACGACTATAAAATTTCAGGATCATTTTTCTTTTCTTCTTTAAGTTTTGGTATAAAATACCCAATTAGTTTAAAACTATGATATAAAACACATTTTTAAACAAATAGATCAACCTGCAAACGATAGGTTGACCTAGATACGGCCCGTTTGGCTAAAGATATGCATGTTTGACTCTAAAGTGACAAAACATATTTCGGTTGCACAATTGCACCCAAATACTTGAACTTTGTGTTAGCTTCATGCCGTGTTAGAAATTCACATCTAAGGGTAATTTCGGCTTAAATTTGATGATGAAGGGAAAATAGTGTTACAAACCCTATGGTGAGACGAGGAGTGATTCGAACTCCGGTAGTAAGATTGACAAGCGAGACATCGTTGATAAGGACACCGAGAGATGAACCACCATCGGCATACTCGACCTCATAATCACATTGACCCGGGTCATCACATCTGTGGTCTCCAGCATGCAATGATGCACAGAGGGGATCTTTACAAGGAACCAGGTCATTGTTCGGTCTGTAATAAGGATGCGGGGCCTAAAACACAACATATTGCCAAAACATCATATCAATGAAAAGAATCAAACGTTATAAAAACTAATCATACCATGAATAACAACAATAACAACCTGAGTGCAATGTACACATGGCGCATCACACTGGAGCCACGTCAGATCACTACCCGTATCTGGATCCACAAAATACGGCCTCGGAGGATGTCCTATGTTTATCTGAGCATAATAAAACCTGGTTTTACCATAAATAGAAACTTCATGTGACAATATATTCATATACATGAGAACCGCCTAAATCTAATAGCAAATCACATAATTCCTTGAAACAATCCATAATTTAGGGTTGGTGGTTGAGTGTGTGATGACATAGGCCCTCAAATTTACCAAATGTGTATTTATAGTGTTACGCATCAGAGTATTCAAAAAACCGTTGAAACTAAACCAATTATCTAAACTAAGCAAGTATGTATAGTTTTTCGCGGTTCGTGATTTAAATGGCTTGATTCAACTTTACCAAATGTGTATTTATAATGCTAGGCAGCCGGTTTGTGATTCAAATGGCTTGATTCACCTTTTGGATTTTCATGATTTGAAGCTTCAAACTGTTTGTGCAACTGACTCGACCATTTTAAAAATGAAAATTCATACGAGTTGTGAAAACTTAGGGGATCCTGGCCTTACCTAATGTTTTTTCAATTTTTTTACCGAATATTTAAAAAAATTAACTTTTCCAAAAAAAAAAAGTTTTGTTGATTTACACCACCGTAAAAACCCCTTACATGCAAAGTCTTTTTTACAACAGCGTAAAAAGACTCAAAACACCGCTCCAGATTTTTGTACAACCGTGTTTTTAACATTTTAATCTACGTGTGTATAAAAAATGGTGACAAAACTCACACGCAAAGTCTGAATTCTTTAAGTTTTCACAACTGATTTGTCCGATCCTGGGCTTTGGCCCAACGGTCATGCAATGATGGGAACAACGGCTTGGTCTCAGGTTCGATTCCCGGAGCACACCCGAGTTTTCTATTACAGTGCATTTACTCCAGAGAATCTTAGACTTTTGTGGAGGGTGCAACTACACGCTCCCGGTCTTTTGGGTGGGCGGTAGGCTGGAAATTTTCTCGGGGAGCGACAAGCCAAACTCTAATGCCAAGCGTGGGTACGGTTAAGACAACATAGTCTTGGCCAGAGTAGGGTGGTGGGCTTGCCGATGTGGTGGGTGCGATATTTATCGCCTGTTGTAGAAAGTCGCCGTAAAAAAAAGCATCTGATTTGTCCAATTTTGAAAATATGTAGTTAAACTAGTTGATGCCCCGCTCGCGTTGCGGGGCGATAGCCAAATAATTCTCAACCAATTAAAAAAACAGTCATATAGTTTTGCTAGAAAAAAAGCTAAAACGATGACAAGACCGTAATTTTGAACTCATGGCAAAATCATAATTTTTAACAGGGGGCAAAATCGTATTTTTTAGCTGGGGGGAAACATATTTTTATTTTGAACTGGGGGCAAAAACGTATTTTTGCGCAGCGGCCAAAATCGTATTTCTGAACCGATGGCAAAAGCGTAATTTTTAGTTGAGAGCAAAAGCATAATTTTATTTTGAGGTGTGGGCGAAAACGTAATTTTAAAATGGTGGCAAAAACGTAAATTTAAAGTGAGTATAAAATAATAAACTGGTTGGTCCAATGGAGGAGTGCCGGGCAGCTGCCTGACACTATTCCCCCATTTGAAACTAATGGCAAAATTGTAACTTTAAATGGGACAACACCGTAATTTTGAACCGAGCGCAAAATTGAAAATTTTAACTGGGAGCAAAAGGGTAATTTTTTTTTTTTTCTGGAGGCAAATACGTAATTTGTAACTGATGGCAAAATCGTAATTTCAAAGCAGGGATAAAATCATATATTAATAGGACCAATAGAAGAGTGTCAGGTAGGTGCCCTCCTAACCGTCCATTTCCTCCAATCGCACGGAATTTCTATTCCCGCTGACATTAAGTTTTGTTGTATTGAGGTAATATACGTATGCTTAAAAGGAAACATCTTAATCATTTATTAATTTATACAAAATAATGATTTTAAACAAATAAAGTCAAACACATCAAATCTTGACTGTTTAGTTTCACATTTACTTAATGGCACTTCAAAATATCAATTAAAAAAAAATAAAAAAAAAAAATCCAAAATTCAAGTTGAATCAGTCAGCAATTACCCTTGAGGATAAACATTGCCGTATAGTGGAAGTACGACGGACGAACAGATTGAATTTCCGGCAGACGACGGCCATTTCCACCATTTTTGACGGCGATCATCGGAGGCTGACGACGGTGATACATTGAACAACAAGAACAGGAAACCCAATACCATGATTGCCCCTATCTTCATCGTGTGTGTTGGCTGGATTGAGAGGAATTAGAGGGGTGTATCAGTAATTAGCTAATAATATTTTTTTAGAGTTTTTGTAAAGAAAGCTTTTGGTGTTTTGTGTGACTATATATATAGAGGAAGCTAAGCTATATGTGATACCTTGATTGATGAGCATGCTACATGAAAAATCAAATTATTTATTAATTTTTTTTATTTGAAAAACAATTAGTAATAAAGGATGCATTGTACTTTTTTAATTTAAAATCATTATGTTGTAAGATATAAGTATAAATAATTAAATTGATTATTTTGTGATTATGGTAACTGAGAGGAATATGAAATAACAAAAATTTACAATATGATTTTTTTTTTGATTTAAAGTTATAATAGAAAAGAAAATTTTGATTTAAATTTATAATAGAAAAAAAAAATGTACGAACAATTTTATCAATTAATATATGCGAATAAGACTAAGCTACTTTTTTTGATGAAATTATGTTTATATTAAAAAAATATATAAATTAGGGCTTGATGATGATGCCTTTGAGGGAATTTCTTGTGAACAAAGGCATTACAATGGCATCGCTTCATGCATTTGTTTTCTTCTTTTTCGGGCTTTATTATTTTAAATTATATTTATATTTTATGATTTATATTCCTTTTCGGGCTTTATTATTTTAAATTATAATTATATTTTATGATTTATATTCCAATCAACAATTCTTCGTTTTCGGGCTTTATTATTTTAAATTTTTTTAAGAATATATTCAAATTTCATTCCAAACATCAGGGCAAATTACATAAGGATAGCAGGTAGACGAGCAACAAATTGCGCCGTCATCCCTTTCTGAATAGAAAAGCCTAATCTACTAAAAACAAAGCCTCGCCCCTGAGGGGTCGAAAAGTTGTTGTGGACCACACGTTGAACTCTAGACAAGAACCGAACTGCCTCTGGCGCCAAGGAGCCGAACGTGTCAAACGTCAGGGGGACAAAGGCATGCTGATTATCCTCACAAGCTTTCGCGTGCTTTTCCACCTTCTTCGACTCTGCTTTCAGCACCGCTTGCCCCGCCACAAACCCATTTTCCCGGAACCCGGCTAGGGGGGATACACCTGTGAGATCGACACAAGCATGTTTCCCGCCCTCCCAACCAAAAACTAGCACGTCAGCCGGGCGTAGGGTGGATCTCCCCTCCGACGGGTCTGTAAGAAAATTAACCGGTGCCTCTTTCTTTGCCGAGATCCCTGCTCGTCTGAGAATATCCATTAACGCGTCTCGAACAAAGTCATGGCGATACTTAAACCCCGGCAACTCTCTACAGTGTAACGCATGCTCCCCGTATTTATCCAGGCATGCTTTACGGCAGACTGGGCAAGTTTCATCATTCGGGAACATGGGGATCATCAAACGGTACTTAAGGATTGACCGGTACTCCACCGCTGACATACGTTGACCCAAACCTTCAACAGGAATAACAGTTAAGAAATCCTGAGCGTGAGGCCTCTGTAGGCATTCAATGACGGCTTTCTGGCGGGGGGACAAATGAAAATCTTCTCCTAAACTTTGTGCGATTCGACAACAAAGGGCATTCGCCAAAGTTTTCTGTGGCTTTTTGGGGGCGGTGTCCTTGTTAGAGAAACTGTCAATATCAAAGTCAGGTAGAGATTCATGCAAGCGTTCCAAGGCGCTGGCATAATCCGGATCAGTGTTAGCAACCCCGTATTACGTAATATGTGGTCCTGTAACTCCCAAGATTGAGACCTGGACGCCACAAAGGCATAGGCAGCCACATCCCGAGCCGAGAGAAGGCCCAACCCACCAAGCCGCATTGGCAAGGTCGCGATCCGCCACTGTAGTTCTCCAAAAAAAGGACCCCCACATACGACAATGTCTTCTATTGCCTCCCGAAGACCTTTATCAAAACATGAAACAACATCATCCACAAAGGGGGGCTGGCAAGTTCGCAAACCAAATAGCAACTTTGCAACCCCCATACAAGATCTAAGCAAGAGAAGTTCGCTTTGAGGATCCCGCAACAAGGGAAGATGTCCCATAATGTCAACAGCACGCGTTGCCCTCTTAGCTGCTAGACCACTAATAAAACTGGCATCACGGCTGACTGCCCCTCCTAGCAGTTTGACACCTCTCTCCGGCCTCCCAATCTCACTGGGGAAAAGCCCTGGCTGGACCTTCACCTCGTTGCATGTCGGCCAAAATACTTCAGTTTTTCTAATATTAAGCTGTAGCCCCAAGGCTGGACCCACCGAACCGATGATGTCGAGAGCTTTAGCAACCTGAACAGCCTCCCCGATAATCGTCCCGTCATCCAAGTACCAAGCATGGAATGGGAGTTTACAGTTTTCCTGCACCTGAAGCACTAAGGGGTGTAAGGCTAGGGCAAAAAGTAAAGGTCCCAAGGGATCCCCTTGTTGCACCCCCGTGAATGCCCCGATGTGGTCATTTCCCACGTATAGCCTAGCACGCTAAGCATACAGAAACTGAACCCACGGGAATATAGAGGGGCAATGTCGATGGACCTCGCGAAGCAAAACCGAACGGTCAACTAAGTTGAAAGCGTTGGAAAAATCGACCGTAAGCATGGCCAGTGAGCCATCTGAATGAAAGGAATTAAGGAACCTGTTAGTGCTGTGCAGCACCGCCTCCGCCCCATTGGGGACCCCCACCCCAAATTGGAAGTCCCCCAAGTACTTAACAGCTTCTTTCCCAACTTTCTTCATTGCTACTTTAGAGACTAATCTTCTCCAAATTGCCCCCATAGTGATGGGGCGAATTCCATTATCAGGCTTCAACAAAGGGGTTAGGGGCGCCGAAGCAACAAAATCCGCGAGCACCTTAGGACATAACCCCCCTAGCCAAAGGTTTACCACTTCAGTGATGGCAGTAAGGAGTCCCGATGCAGTCGCCGACCCCTCGCCACTAAGAGCGTCCAACAGGTGTTGGGCTCGTAGGCCATCTCGCCCACAAGATGTCCCTTTCGGGAAAGATTTCACACACCTGTGGACGCAGTCTTCATCCACGGATAACGCAGGCTGGGAAAGAGGGGCTGAAGGGATGTTCGGGGGCGGCGCGAAGGGATGTTTGTCGATAAGGGCTTGCATGGTAGATTCCCCCCGGGGAGCAACCCCACTGAAACACAACACCTTAACTGCAGCAGTGAAGTGACCATCGCTCACTTTCCTGAGACATTGCTTGATGTTGGGGCTAACATCCTCATTTATCTCCCGTTGTGCCTCCCCCCCACGCCCGACCCGTTCTCCACTATCGGCAAGGAGGGAATTGACCAAAACCTCAAAACCAGAGCCCTCCTTCCACATAGCTAAGGCTCGCAAAATACTATCACATTGCAAGGACTTTCGATTACCCGACCTTCGCTCTTGCCTGGAAGACGGCTTAACCACCTTAAGGGTACAACGGGGTAAGAGCAAGAGTTTGATCCCGCTTTCAACAGTCCCAGGGAAGCTACTACTTTATGGATAGCACCTGTCAAAGCTTTTGCAAATGCCAAACGACAGCTTGGGGGATGCTCTTAACAGTTCGAACCGGAAGGGAGAAAACACGTTCAAGTAGAGCGACATCTCCCATCACTCCCTGCGGGTTCCTAAGCTCATAAACCATCACAGGATCTTGGGGCCTTGGGATCCCCATGACAAAATCCTCATCAGACCCGGATATTCTAGAGAACGTGAAAACACTACTAAGTGCGTGTGTCTTCATGCACCTCCCACACAACCAATATCCAAAAACTCACAGGGTTTCCCCAACATTTGAAAACAATTCTAAATCCATAGAAAGCGCATCTTGAAGGGATTCTTTACGATCATCTTTAAAATGAAATTGCTGAAAATGCGCGATAAATCTGTTATACCCAGAAGACCCAGGCTTGCCGTCTTTACACTCGTGGAAGTTTCTGAAGGGGCATAGCCACACTCCATTGGACGAGGTGGAGCCAACATCCCCTTTAGAGGCACTGGATACCATGCTCCTACCCTTGGCCGAGCCCATTGGAAACAAACAAAACCGAGAAGTGATAACAAGTCCTCCGTCTCGAGGTGAGGAGGAGGCTAGTTATCAACCCACCCAAGAAACCAAGGAGAGGAAAGCAACCTACAGTTGCTCACCTTCCCAGACACCCCACCAAGAAAGAGCTACGTCATGAGTGCGCCACTTGCGACAGATCCCAATTTTAACTTAAACAAGAATTAATCAGCCAAGAGCCCTAAAAAGTTCCCCTTTTGCGCCAACCAATTGCAGCCAAAATTTCCCCCAAAATCAAAGAAATTAATTAAACAAACAAACGAAGAGTTATTACCCCGGTTGACTTGTTTGGATTGGAATTAGGAGCTAAGCCAAATGACTGTGAAATTGAATTTTTTTCCACGGTCAATTTTTGATTGGGCCGATGACTTAATGCAATAAATGGATTCAGGAATTCACGTGATTACAACAAGTTCAATGACCAACAACTTTAATTGCCATACATTTTAATTGGACCGGTTAGTACAAGTGGGCCGAGATGATGGTCTGACAAGGTTGATTCTATTGGACCTCCGTTTTAAATGTGGCCGACAACATTAAGTGTTCAAAATATATGATTGGGTCGATATTATAGTGGGCTGACACTTTTGATTCACAAGAACACGTTGACACGAAACCTTCAAACGAGATAGCAAATTTCAAGCGGAATAACAACTTTCACGCGGAATGTCTTTTTCAAACGAAATCAGATTGATGTTCAAACGGAATTACCTTTTTCAAACGGAATTAGATGTTTTCAAACGGAATTAAATGTTTTCAAACGGAATTAATATGTTTTCAAACGGAATAAGGAGTTTTCAAGCGAAATCGGACCTAAAAACTCAGATTTCTCCTAAACGGCTTTGAATCAGGATCTTAAACTTTGTAGGGTTATAGATCAGGTGTTTTCGCACAATATATTAAAAATTATGAATTTTGGACCGTAAAAACCCGTTCAATTTGACGATTTTCAGTGAAAAACGTGAAAAAAATGAAAAAGATGAAGAAATAGATGAAATAGATGAAATCTGATGCAATATGGATCTGAAATCGATGAAATCATGAGCGGAAATGTGTGTTGGATCAGTGCAATAGATGAAATGGTGGATTGAATAATATAAAAAGGGAAAAAGAGAGTAAGGAGAAATTAGGGTTTGAGTAACTGGGGGTTTAGTTATGCTGTCGACCCATTCGACTTGTCTGATTACATTTGACTTATAAGCGGTGATTTTGTTCTTGTAATTCTTGTTCAACAATATCATCTTTTTCACATTTGAATTATAATTATATTTTATCATTATATGTATCTTAATGTTATTTCGCAACAAGGAAGGTTCTGCAAACAAAAGGTGTCGTAAAGATGCGGAATCCGGGTCGTCCCTAAGAAAAAGTTTAGGCCCCGTGCTGGTTATATGTATCTTAATGTTATTTCGCAACAAGGAAGGTTATGCAAACAAAAGGTGTCGTAAAGATGCGGAATCCGGGTCGTCACTGAGAAAAAGTTTAGGCCCCGTGCGACATAAAAAACCGGGTCTAAAATTGTGTTTAAGGATAAATGAATTAAAAAGAATAAGATCTTGGTGCTGGAGCCATGGGACCTGTACATTATCTTGACTCTTGAGATGATTTTTTCTACTTCACCACCAACGTTTTATGTATAATAAACCTTTCAAACCCTTTGAAAATTTGTGTATTGGGCGGCAGCACGGGTTGTTCGGCCCAATAGCCGGTCCTGTGTAGAATTAGTTTCTATACACTTACTGATGAAAAAATATTTAATACATTTTTCTAAGTATGAAAGTAGTGTTCAATCCATCATTGGAATCAGAGTTTGACAAAACTAAAATTTATATCGAATCGAATTCGATTTCGGCATTCACAATTTCTAATCTATTATCATTGAAACCGAATGGGTTTTTAAGTCTAATTCGATCTCATGATTTTTGAACAGAGCTGACCCAAATATCCTTTCTCATTTATATATATTGTGGCTGGTTTCCAGTAAACAATGCTCCTAGCCTCCTAAACTAAAAAGCATATGAAGCAATCAGAAGGGACATATGACGCCTCCTAACATTCGTTAAAAAAAAACTCAGAAATTCATACGTTTTTTTCCCTTTAATATGAGTACCATATTGATATATTTTTTATTTAAAAAAATAATTTTCCTATTACAAAATCTAAGGTGTTGTTATCTAACAGCACAACGATCTGTACAATTATTCAGACATCACACATATCAACACCGTATAAATAGTATAGCAACACGATTATATGCGCAATTATCTTGACCTAGGCATATATATATATATATATAGAAACGGGATCAGGAGAAAACACTCAAAATTGTGAGAACGGTGAGAACGCTTCCTGGCCTAACACGTGTCACGCCTCTTAGAAAAGGGCGGAGGGGCTTTTTGTCCTTTCATCTTCTGCTTTTCCAGTTCCGCTTTTCCCAATATTGTTGGTTTTTAAGATTTTTGGCGTTAACCAAATTCAATATTTTAATGGCGTTTAATGGTTCCATCTTATTAACATTTTGGCGTTTATGGTGTTTATTCAAATCGTATGCCATTGTAACCCAGGGGTCAGGAAATCTATTTGAATGACGTTTTTCAAGGCGTTTAAAACAAGTTAGCCCATTGTTCTATTATTTCTTATAAACATTTTGGCGTTTGGGTTATCTTGGCGTTTTACAATTGTTGGATTATATTTCAGCCACAGTAGAAAAAAAATACAAGCGAAGAAAATAAATTAAAAATCCTAATCGGATCTTTCTTCACAATATTCACGGACACCAAAATATTGCGTTTTATGTAAAACTTAACAAACCCACCGGTTTGATTTTTTTGCCTGCTCGTCTGTTGAAGTTGCTTTTTTTTTTGTGGATGTTTGGGGACATAGATCTATGACGTGTGGGTGAGTTTTTCGCTTTTTCTTCATGTTGATCTTCATCTTTATAATCATCCCACTCTTCAGTGTCATTGATCTCTTCTCCTCATCCAAGCCTTCTTCAAGAACAAAAAATACAAAATGCCATATGACCGGCATTAGTATCCTTTTCTTGAATTTTTGTCCATCTCATGCAGCAAAATCTTACTGAGTTACTCGCCTCCGCTAACAATTCATTCAGTGAAACTTGACGAATAACAATACTGAATATCCAAGAAAGCATATTAGCCATCTTTGATTTTTTTGGCGTTTTTCAGTGAGTGGTATTTAGTAGTATTGGCGTTTGTTTATTATTTTTTTTTGTTTGATCAAATGAAAGTTGCTGAGATGTATCATTTTATAGGATCTCTTTTTGGAGCCTAAGTTAGGCGGTGCGTTATTATAATAAAGTATTCGTCTTTCAGTTACTGTTTGTAATTATTGTTTTTGACAAGCTTTATCTCTGAAGTCTGTAACACGTCCCATCTTTCAAGTTTGGCGTTTTAGATTCTAATATAATAAATTTTCCCTATCTTCAGTTTTTCTGATTTGAAGTTCTGTTTCTAGTTACATTTTAAAGTTTGTTTTTTATTTTTTTTATTTTTAATTTTTTTAGGTTTTTTATAATACTTTTTCAAACTAATTTTATTATAGTTTTGGAGTTTTGGGGGGCGTTTAACGGGATGATATCGTTTAAACAAACATTTTGGCTGTTTTGGCGTTTTTATTATATATGGCGTTTTTATTATACAACAATCAACTGAAAAGGAAAATAAAAAAAGAATACATAAATTTTTTTTTATAATACTTGTCCAAAGTAATTTTATGATGGTTTGATAAACGCCAAAGGTGTAAGACATTTGCCTTTTGACGTTTTTATTAGATATGACGTTGTTAATTAAATAACAATCAACTGAAAAAGAAAATTAAACCAAAAAATATTGATCTTCAAATCTTCACTGTCACCGGTCTCTTTCTTCTTTTGAAGCATCTTCACTGGCTGTTTCGACTTTCGTATGAAATCAGCCTCTTTTTCTATAATTTTTGTCCATCTCATGCAGCAAAATGTTATTGAGTTTACACCCTTTCAGCCAAAATGTTATCTTTTTTGGCGTTTTACCGAGAAATAGAACGCCCCAAAATAAACCATCTTAAAACTATAAATTTGATCAAGCTAAAATCAATAAAGTGTTATTGTATGGTGTTGGATAACATTGTTAATCCTCAGTTAAGAAAGATAACTGACAATGTTGTCCAAACCATACAGCTACACTTTATTGACAGCAATATATTTGATTTTTGGGTTTTCTAGCGTTTATCAGTCGAATGGTATATATTAAATATGGTGTTTGGGGTTTTTGTTTGTGTTTTTTAATTGAAGGTCTGAGTTGTCGTATATATAGGATTTTTTGGCGGTTTTTTAGGCGGGATTTTACTCTAATTAAGTTTGGCGTTTTATATATAATGGCGTTTTTACTGGGAATGGTCTGGGATTTTTGTTTTGGCGTTTTAATTTCATGAGATGGCGCTTTGTTTGGAGTAGTCAAAAGACGCTTTTACCCTTATTGAAGCGCGTCCACGTAATAAAATTGATGTTATTTACGAAAATGCCACCGCGCCAATCTAGTTCATAGATTGTTTTGATCGGACGATTGATAAGCGTTCTCACCGTTCTCACACTTTCTATCGTTTTCTCTAAATCCCGACCCTATATATATATATATATATATACTAGTAAGGTGCCCGCACGATGCGACGAGGAACACAACCGTTGCTAAAATTTGACAAATCCTTTGAAGACTCATCAAAGATAAGCCTCACAAACTTAAGGTATCCACACGACCCGCTCATCTAATCAACTCTACATATAACTAAGAGTAAACTTCAATTTTCGTCCCTGTGGTTTGCTGATTTTACCAGTTTCAGTCCAATAGTTTATAAATAACAGTTTCAGTCCATTAGTTTCCTGATTTTAACAGTTTCAGTCCATTAGTTTCCTGATTTTAACAGTTTCAGTCCATACCAGTGTGGACTGAAACTGTTAAAATCAGAAAACTAATGGACTGAAACTGTTAAAATCAGGAAACTAATGGACTGAAACTGTTATTTATAAACTATTGGACTGAAACTGTTAAAATCAGCAAACCACAGGGACGAAAATTGAAGTTTACTCTATAACGAAAGTCTTAAGAATATGTCACCTATTCTGATGTTTTAAAGGAAGATGTGTTGTTAAAAGCTTGAGAACTCAGATGTGGATAAGGCTTAAGGACCAGCGGGTGGATAAGGCTTAGAGACCATGAGGTCCTGAGTTTGATTGTCATACGGGGCTTTTCTAATATTTATTTATTGGGTTTCCTCCTAAATTGATGTATAGGCATTATAGCCTAGTGGAGATGGATATGATCAGGTAATTTTGCTGGTGACACGAGGATACCCTAGTGATCCGTCAATGATCCAAGTTTGTCGTTAAAAAAGCTTGAGAACTCAGACGCATGCTAATAAAAAAACAAGTTTACCCAAAACCCAACCTCAAAACACAATTGACCTCAAGAAAATACAAGGCCATAAGCGTATCTAACATCTTTACTATTTGACCTCAAGAAAATACAAGGCCACAAGCGTATCTAACATTTTTACTAACGCAATAAACATTAACCAATGCTTTTGATTGACTAATCGCTATGGGCTGATACTTAAATACAAATTATTATATTTTATATTAGAATACCTCTTCTTATAAAAATAAAATATGAAAAGGCAAAGCTAAAATGGAGCTCCTTTTTAGTTCTTTTAATGTTGTTTTTTATTTTTTCTAAGATTCTTTTTTAGTTCTTATTTTTTTCTAAGATTCTTTTTTAGTTCTTTTAATGTAATTTTTTTTCTATGAGCCAGAATCAATTACCAGGTGATGAATCTCTAACAATATTTAGTACAAAACAAACTTATAGGAAATTTTGGAACTTCCCATGAACCCAAACCCACTACATAATCTTCTGTTTACGGCGATTTATCGACATATTATACTATTTCGTTAAGATCTACCTGATTCGACTTAGCTTGGCAAGCTGAAGTCGCGATCTTGAAAACTTCACGACATTTCAAAAAAGGTGGCATTGTGAAATTCTCATAATCGAACGGATGAAAACAGTTGAGATCTCTCCCTTTCTTGTTATAAAAATGTTACAAGCCAAGATTTAACATCAGAATGCATCCTAATTTTCTGACACTAAAGAGTTTCCTTCCAAAATCTTATTGATCTGTACCATATGACACAAATAATCGAAGTATAATACAAATTCTTCTGTATCATTGAAGATAGACTGCAGAACATAACATATAAAGTTTGTTATTTGATGACCACAAACTTGTTCTTAGCTTTTAGTGATAAGAATTGCGTGACAAAAAAAAATATAACGATAAAAATAACCGTATGCAAGTGTTTGTTATTTGATGACCACAAAGGGGCCTTATTCATTAACACACCTGACCCGCAACAAACACTTGTTTATCCGTTTTTTGTTTAAAAAAGCTACAAAAAAATCATGAGTTGGTTATTCGAAACAGCGTGCAAGGAGCTGAAGATATCAATTCAAAATAGCACCCATGAGAAACACATATTAATTAATGATTCAAGTAAAGATGAGATGATTACTTTATATCATTGGCTAATACAAATTTTGAGACACATGTGCCAAGATAAAAGCATGTTTACTTCAGAATGCAAAGAATGGTCAAGAGAGAGATTTCTTACATAATCATACACAAACATTTCTTGTCCCTGTTCTACACGGTACCCATGAAGTGTTATGAACTTATGATGTTTGGGTGCCTTAAACCATTCCAAATCACTTCCAAAAAATTGTTGTTCTTCAATAGAAAGTTGGCTGTAAACAATGTATTGTTGATGTGGGTTTACGTCTACAAAAATATAATGAAATTTTATATCTTTTGATAATATTAAGAAAATGATTTTATGTTTTTTTTTAAATAGATACGGTCAAAGTTGCCTTTAACTTGGGAGAAACAAGCCTAATTAGGGTGGTTGATGCTTCCTTAAATCAACTACTATATTTCACCATTGCTAACCACAAGCTAACAATCGTGGGAGCTGATGAAAGAAGCAAGGATAAATAAAGAGTACACGGTAATTCATTAGTAATTTTGATAATAATAGTTATTAGCAAGCATGATAAAAAATTTCTTACTAAAACCCTTTGTTTTTTATAACCTTTGGAATTTCAACATGCCCTTGATACTCTAAGCTGATTACTCGGATGAGAAAAAATAAACAAATTTATCCATTTTTAGAATAACATGATTCAAGAGGCCATAACCTCATGAATAAACACCTTGTGTTTCCAAAAAAATTACTTAAAAGTGAAATAGATTAAGTGAGTCAAATATAAGACAGGTTTTGATATATTAAGATTTAATATTTTAGTTTAGCAGTACATAAAAAAATAACACACCAAAGGTATACTATCAAATGGATCCGAATTTGTTTGTAGCTAACCAAAGTGCTGTAACGCCGCCTACACCAAGCAAGGCAATTGAAAACGAATCTTCAAGATCCAACTACAGAATAAGAGCATGCATAATTAAGAGAAATAGCCATGAACAATAACAAGATAACAAACCTCCATTTTAAGCTTATTTAGCCCTCTTCCAACACCATCATGAACAGAAAAACTTGCAGCTACAACATTTGCAGAGACATCAATATCGTCAATTGAGCCATTTCGAGTTCCCAGAGCAATCAGTGAAACAGTCACAACAGGATGGTTTCCTCCACTATATATATATGTATAAAAATAGAAAATTACAAAGAATAAACAAACAAAGAAATGCAAACCCTAACATACCAAAATCAATCAGACACGAAACTGTATAAGCAGTCAGCCTTGTCTAATGATCAAAGCTGAGTGAAGCTTGGATTGTAGACAATCATATCACGTCAAAACCAGCCACCTATTTAGGATATAAAAAATGACCAATTTAATTTTCAATACTGAACTTCAATTATTGGCATTCATTCGTTTTTAAACACTTAAGAGTGAATTTGATTCATATTGGCTAAATTTTAACACACCATTCATACTTGTTTTAAAATCGTAAGATTAAAGATTGAGTTACCCTGCTCGAGCATCACTGTAGACCAGTTCATATGACAGTGAAATTTTGTGCTGAAATGAAAGTTTCTTATTTCATAATTTGCAGTAAAGCCTCATCCACCGACGAAAAATTATGAAACTAACCTCAAGTTATTTATAAGTAATAGCATCGGCGGGAACAATACCATTCTTACCCCTAACCTCAACAACCATATTGCTTAATTTCATTCTTTCTACCATCTATAAAATGCACATCGGAAGATAAATGAAATATTTTGCACATTAGTTGTATGCAAATATTAAAGCAAAGTAAAACTTACAAATAGAACTTCATTAGTTGTACTACCAACAAACTCCATGGCTTATATGTTGCACTGGATACTAATATTTCACTGGTTATCTAGAAATGCGAGGTTAGTGAAGCCAAAGTAGAGTATTTCAACACCAATCAGTGGCGGATCTAGGATTCCGACCAAGCGGTAACGTTTTATAAATAAGCGGTAACGAAATCGAAAAAACGTCAAATTTTTCCAAAATTTACACTAAAAACGTCAAAATTTTTCCGACCAAGCGGTAGCGGAGGCTACCCCGAGTTGTGAAGTAGATCCGCCCCTGACACCAATAATGAAATTTTAGTTATTACAGTGGGTATGCCTCAAAATCACATAACCCATGAACCAAAATTCAACGATTTGCTTCTTAGGTATCAACTAAAAAGATAAATTTAAAATGAACCCTCTTAAAATCAAACTATTATTCCTTAAAAACAATAAATTGAACAACATTCTTCATCAAAAAT
The DNA here is from genome assembly GCA_030545235.1 of Helianthus tuberosus. Taxonomy (NCBI): domain Eukaryota; kingdom Viridiplantae; phylum Streptophyta; class Magnoliopsida; order Asterales; family Asteraceae; genus Helianthus; species Helianthus tuberosus. The sequence continues at coordinate 141,210,809 of CM060448.1, read as the reverse complement.
AAATACGAACCTTAAGCCACCATTGCTAACTGCTAACTCTAGGATCCGGTGAGTTTGACGGAGCTTCGGTCCCGAAACGACGTGTTCGGTGCGTTTATTACGACTAAGAAAGGAGTAGAAGATAGACACGACACCGATCAATCACCTATAATCTGGTCTCTATTGATTATTCAACGTTTACAGCACCACGAGACCAGTTGGACAGCATGTCCCCTCTGGGAACCAAAAGCTTGTCCAAATGGGAACCCCAAGTCCCTATTTATAGACATCACCTACACTATGTGTCCATCCGACCGGATGGTCTTCCGTCCGGATGGACCTTGACATTTACAAAACCTGTCCAACTTCTTTCTTCTATACAATATTCAACACACGCTTTATCTAACTATTCGCACAGTGGCAGATGTACGAAATATGCACCAACAGATTCCCCCTCGTATGTCACTGTCGAATCGTCTTTAAAACTTTGAGAACCTTGAACCGTGTTTGAATATTCTGTAATTATCAACTTTTCTGCAACTTCAATCAGGTATCTTGATATCTGACTATCCAAATTCCCCCTCGATTGATGATTCGGGTTTGCTTTTGCCAAAGTAAAGCACGAATTCCCCCTGGAATGAATCTTCAGATCTTTTGCACAGTTTACGAATCTCCTCTGATTTGCTAAACTGCAATCTTCACGAACAATCACCAACTTAAAACTAATCAATGCAGTATCCTCTATTTCAACTTTAACCGCATTCGAACTCAGTTTTTGATATCACAAGTTAGCACCATGATCTTCGCATTCCGCCTACTCGATCTAAGAATGTACAAAAACTCAACCGACAATTGATAGAAACTTCAAATACCCCACTGGTTAACTTCAAATCCGTGATTCCCCATGAAGATCTGATATCCCGTTTACCGTGATCCACGTTAACGCACCATAAGAATGACAGATCCGTGTAACCGGTATTCTCCACAATCAGCAAATCTTCATCTGAATAACAAATTATCTAGTAATGTAATCCGATCTCCGAAGCATTCGTCCACAATCACATTCATTTCCTCGGATAATCTAGATCTCGGAAGCTTTCACCCACGATCACTTTCAGATCTCTGAAGCATTCGTCCATGATCAGATATCAACACCTCGGATCATCTTGATCTCAGAAGCTTACACACTATCAGATTCACATTCCCCCAGACAATCTGAAGTCGAAACTACCCGAATACTGTTGCAGTGTCACGGATTTCAAAAATGCCGGAATTTCAACATACGACATTGAAATTTTTATTCCCCCTCATTTTTGCAAATTCTGACGTCTCTATTACTGAATTCCCCCTCAAACGTGAATTCAGTTTTCAATTCTCTTCTACGAAAAACTCGACCAAACAAGAATATCACAATATTCGCCACAATTGTCAGTTTTTCATCTTTGCGGATTTTACATTTTTGCCCATAAATAGTCATATACCCTGAAAGGAAAACTTTCTACACTAGTATCATGACTACCCCACTAACTTTCACAATCCGTGATCGCATCATCAAATATGTTCACTGAAGCCCTAGACGGTGTCCCCGAACAACCCAACTTGGTCATTAAAAACCCGAAAAAATTGTCAATCATCAAATTTTTTCTGGAGACTATCCTCGTCGTTGCGATAAAAAATGCCCTTTTTTAGGCATTTGATCATCTGGTTGAATGGCATGGATCGGATGGTCATCCGATCGGATGTCATTCGATCGAAGGACAAAGTGGGCAAACTTGTGTTTGTAGATCGGATAGCCCTCCGATCGAATGGTCATCCGATCGGATTGCCATTCGATTGAAAACAACTGATCTTTCAAACATCCAATTGTGACATGGATCGGATGGTCGTCCGATCTGATCATCCGATCGGATTGCCATTCGATTGAAAAGCAGTTAACCTTCAATAAGCCTTCAAGCAAGATAGTGATATGGATCGAATGGTCGTCTGATCGGATTGCCATCCGATCGGAAATGTTCTAACAACTCAAGAACACTCCAAATCACGTTTTTTCGATCCAGAATCTTTATTTCTGTGAATTTCATGATGAAACTTCACAGGATTGTGCGCGAATCAATTCCGAACAGAATGATGTCTTCAATTCCAAAATCCATCCGTGAATTGACCTTTATTTTGTTGATTTTCTCTGTTTAACGCCAAAACTCTCGTTTAACCCAAAATTGATGAGCTTTGGGTGATTTAACCGACACTTAGATCGATTAAATCGGTACCGTAGCTCTGATACCACTGCTAACTCCAGGATCCGGTGAGTTTTGACGGAGCTTTGGTCCCGAAACGACGTGTTTGGTGCGTTTTTTACAACTAAGAAAGGAGTAGAAGATAGACACGACACCGAGCAATCACTTATAATCTGGTCTCTATTGATTATTCAATGTTTACAACACCACGAGACCAGTTGGACAACATGTCCCCTCTGGGAACCAAAAGCTTGTCCAAATGGGAACCCCAAGTCCCTATTTATAGACATCACCTACACTATGTGTCCATCCGATCGGATTGCCATCCGACCGGATGGTCATCCGTCCGGATGGACCTTGACATTTACAAAACCTGTCCAACTTCTCTATTTTATACAATATTCAACACACGCTCTATCTAACTATTCGCATAGTGGCAAACGCACGAAATATGCACCAACACTAACAAAGGCTACTCCAAGAACCAAACACTTGAAAGCACATGTATGGATACCTAAGAACGAAAACTAAAAGTGTGTGTATATATAAAAGGATAGGAAAAACCAACAATTCGGTTATGGTTTCTTCAAATCGATGTTTGAATGTTTTTAATTCCTTCGTTGTTTTTTCTTTTTGCACCCTTCTGAAATTCAAATAAGTGTTTGAGTGTTTTTTAATTTCTTCATCGTTTTTTTTCTTTTTGCGCCCTTCTGAACAAAAAGAAAGCAAACGGAGGTTAGGGTTTGGGAGCTAGGATGTGGAAAGTGTTTCTTGGTTAGGGTTTTGACAAAATGAAAAAGAAAGCGGCGATGGTTTTGAAGAAACAATAGTATCATCACTGGCGGAGATTCCATGGATTACAGGGAGAGGGGAAAGGTTGTTTTGTGGAGAAAGATCGGGATTATCTAGATCCGAAAATGTAGGGTTGTTTGAAATTTGAAATCCCGCCCCCAGAGATTTCAGGGGTGTTTGAAGGTATTAAATTCATTTGTGCTTTAAAACATTGTACATAGCGATTTAAAATTTATAACCCTTAAAAATGGCAAATGACCAAATACAAGGGATTGAAATGTAATTAAGATGAAGGGGTTAAACTGTAATTAGTGTTTAAAAAAACTAATTTACACACATTTTTTGGTATCTTAAAATACTTTCACTCATGCATTATAATATAGTATAGTATAGATAGTATAGATAGATGGGCTTTAATAAATTGTACACTAAGGCATCGTCTACTTGTACCTTTTAATCCGTGCGTCGATATTGAACAAGACAACTACCAAAATGTCGACAAAAATGTGTAGGTCGTCATGCTATATTTGGATTTTTTTAAACAGTATAGTTTAGAAGATATGTCAAGAATACGTAAAAAAATTATAAGTTTGTTGTGGAGGGGTGAATTGTAACTAATTATCTATAATTTTATTAAAACCTCAGGGATTTAAGTATAATAAGTTTAGGGGCTAAAAAATAAATAGTGTTTAAAAGACCAAACTACCCTCATTTTAGGGGTCTTTCTATACATAAAGGGGGAGAAAAGTTCTTATTTTTTGGGTATCTTAAAATACCTATCCCTCATGCATTATACTATATTATATATATATATATAGGGGAGGGTTATCTTGAGAACACGCTAAATATTGCGAGAACCGTGAGAACGAATGAGAACACCAATCAAAACCATTTTTTAATACAACCCTCGTTAAAATTACAATACAATATCAAAAAAAAAAAAAAAAAAATTTACAACATCAAATAATTCATTTCTCCTCTTAAAATCACTATTATTAGATTTTTTACACATGTGTAAATATAACAAATTTACACATGTGTAAATGGCAAACTTACACATGTGTAAATTTTCTTTATTTACAAATTCACGTAAATTTAAACGTGTAAATTTAATTTCTAACATTGTATTCGGATAATAATGATAAGTGTAAAAATAAAATTTGAATTTAAATTGTTTTTGACCAAGTTCTCATGGTTTTTTATTCTTTCTCACGGTTCTCACAATATTTAGTGTTCTCATTTAAACCCCCATATATATATATATATATATATATATATATATAGGATGAGAGTTGGCTACAAAGTCAATTTTTCCTACAAAGTGTAAAAAGTCATAAAACACTATAAAATACACTCAAAACCCACCAATAACATAGTGAAGATTACTAAAACGCCATATTTGTGGGTTTTGTGTTGTGTTTTGGATGATAAGGTTTTGATTATCGAATGACTAACATTAGTGTGTTTTATGTTGATTATCATGTTGTGTTTTATATGCATAGTTCTACGATGGTGTGTTTGAAGTTTTTATGGACTGTTAGGGTTTGGATATTGTATTTTAGTGATATTCACTGTGTTATTTGTGGGTTTTGAGTGTGTTTTATGGCTGAAATTGAGGTGTTTTATGACTTTCTACACTTTGTAGGAAAAATGGACTTTGTAGCCGAACCTTACCCTATATATATATATATATATAGGGAGGAGTTCATGCGAGAACCACCCTTATTGCGAGAACCGCGAGAACCAATGTGAACACAACCTAAAATAGCTAAAAAAACCTAACCCCCCCCCCCCCCAAAAAAAAAAAACCTAACCCCCCCAAGCTAAATGCTAAAAACTAAAACCCCCAAAAAACCGAACCCCCCTCCCCCACCCCCCAAAAACCTACCCCCCCCCCCCCCAAGCTAAAATGCTAAAAAACTAAACCCCCAAAAAACCTAAAAAAAGTCTAAAAATTTTTTTTAATATTTTTTTTTTGCTCAAATCGCTACTTTTAGTGGAAAAAAAATTTATTTAAAAAAAAATATTTTTAATTTTTTTTGGCTTCGAAAAGTAGCGATTTTTATATAAAAAATATTAAATTTTTTTTTTGTGTGATTTTTAGGCATTTTTGGTTGTGTTCACATTGGTTCTCGCGGTTCTCGCAATAAGAGGTGGTTCTCGCATGATCTTCTCCCTATATATATATATATAGGGTTAGGTTCATTTGTGAACAACCCCCTTGATAGTGAACTAATCATAGCCCTTGATTATCAATACACAAGTGTAAATCAATGGTCATGATTTGATGATGAAAATACACTAGTGTATTTTACGATTTGATGATGTAAATCAATAGCCAGGATTTGTTCACTCAGTTCACAAATACACTAGTGTTCACTCTAGAACCCCACCATATATATATATATATATATAAAGGTCAGTTAACGTACAATATGGCTTATCGTACGATACGTACGCGATCATCCCAGCCGTACGATCTGGTGCGAATTCAATCTTCCACATGCGATTTTGTCCATCTACACACCCCATGCCATTTTTCACATTACCCCATGCTAGCCATTTTTTCACCTGCGATATTTAATCTTCCACATGCGATTTTGTCCATCTACACACCCCATGCCATTTTTCACATTACCCCATGCTATCCATTTTTTCACATGCGATTTCATTTGCATGAGATTTCAAAACATGCGATTTCATGCAAGCCAATGATTTTGTCCATCTACACACCCCATGCCATTTTTCACATTCCACCATGCTAGCCATTTTTCACATGCGATTTCATTGCATGTTCAAGCCATGCGATTTCATTTGCCTTTTTATAACATGCGAAGTTTGAATTCACACCAGATCGTACGGCTGGGATGATCGCGTTCGTATCGTACGATAAGCCCCATTGTATGTTACACTTTTTATACATATATATGTATATATATATCCACACCGTGTTAATGTATAACAACACAACAATATGCACGATGTGATTATACTTTTTTTAAACAACTTATAAAGAATATATCAGTAGGGTACTCATATAAAAGAGAAAAATATGTTCAATTTTATGATATAATTTATTTGAAAATAATGTCGTATAAAAAGATATGGATGTTTATAACTGTGGGATTTGAACTGACACCAAACTAAGCTTAACAATTAGAATTATGTAATCAAGTGTCAATGTGACAACCCTCATAATTACATGTATCCGTACGATTAATTAATATTATATTGTGCTTATTTATTGTATAGAAAATTGACTAAATGGTCTTGAATGTTTTCCTAAGTGTTAGGAATTAAAAGTATTACAAAAAGTTATAGAAAAGACACTATACGGAACAACTTAGCACTTTAACGAACCGGTATCTAACCGAACAACCGGACATTACCCGGGACACCAAAATATTGCAAGAACACTTGTTTAATTATTTCTTGGCTAGTTATGATCCCCGAACACCCTAACACCCACTAGAATATCTATCAACTAACACATGCAACTATATACTTGAAATTGATGTATGAACTAACTATATGGTTAAATGTTACAACTAGACCCCCTCCCCCTTTGATGCAATCGGCCCAAAGAGTGGCCCCACTCCAAGATTTCACAATCTCCCTAAATCCTTCCATATAATCTTCCTTGGATATGCTAAGATCATATGTGATCTTTAAGGATCTTGTAGAAGATATGTTGTGTACTTATAAGATCTTCACCATATAATTCTTACACTTCACAATCTTCACACCATCTTTCTCACTCTCCTCTCTCCCCTCTCGGCTCACTTATAACCGCCACCACCACCACCTTATCACCACCATCTTCATCCACTTTCAAGCTCCATTCATGTGTTAGAAGATGCTTTGTGAAGCTTGAAGCTTGTGGTTCACCAAGGAGCTCACTTACTTGCTTTTTCTCACATCATCTTCATCATCTTTTTCACTAGAGATCTTCCCTAGCCTTTGAGCTAGTTGTAATTTCTTGATTAACCTTGTTTACTCCTACTTTAATGGTTAAAAGATATAATAGGATGAAATAATGCTAGTATGATGTTGTCTTGTTTATGTTGATAATGGTTACTTGATGAAAACTTGTACTCTTGAAATCTGTTATGAACAATGGTACTTGACATGATAAATCTGAGTTAAATAAACAATAACCTACTGCAAGTGATGTTAAATGTCGTTGTTGATCACTAAACATGTTAACGGAACAAATAGAACTTGCGTTAGAGCGCTATAAGCTGAAAATAGGAAGCTGTCAAACTGTTACAGCCACCTTCAGTCGGCTGTAACCAGGTCGTAACTTAACGAAAAGTTGATTTTCTTGAGTCTATAACGTGTTATTTCGAAATACGGTTCTAATGGCACTGGAATCATAATTTTTGGATTTGGTTTGCTATTTTTAAAGGGTCGTTTTTCACAGCAGCAAAAGCTGCGTTTTTACTGCTGAAAATGTGTGTTATGTTTTTCGTCATAACTTGAAATCTGTGTAGAATTTGCTCATGAAATTTGTACTGTAGATGACCACTGATGTCGTTGTAATGTTCCAACTGGAATTTCATAAATCGGACTTACGATGAATTTTAAATGAATTATTCCGTGGACTGCAGTCAGAAAGTGATGAATCTGATTGCAGTCGGGTAAATGATTTTTTATAAAATATTGGTAATGAATTGGATCCCTATGTTTTTACACAGTAATATTTGGATTGTTTAAAACATTCTATAAAAGTTTGGGAATTTTTGGAGTAAGTTAACTATTTTATTAAAATACCCGAAAACAGTCCAGTTTTGGATGTTCAAGCTGAAACAATATAACTAGTGATTTGCATGTGTAAATATCGGTTATGTTATCCGATAATGGTCTAACGTGTTATATGTCAATGAAAGTGTTATGTGCAATATCGTATGCTTGCTCTTGAGTAGCTAGCTATAAGTGGAATGTTTATATGGGCATGAACTATTAAAGTGAGTGCATGTTATGTAGTAGATACGTGTAGGAACTTTGTGCTCTATTTGAAACCACTAAATGACTAACTGGTAATCATATTAGGACGTGATTGACCGACCTTGACTGTTAGCTATTTTTGAGAGTCAAACCGAGCAACCAAAGGTGAGTTCACACTCTTAAGGCATGGGATTCTCGGTGGGTTGGGAATGGGATTAAATAGCTAAGACGGAACTTGTACTTTCACCACTACTAGACTACTTACCTCCGTCCTCAGATTGGGAAGGACGCCAGCGCTAAAACTACGTATTCTCATATGTACCTCTGTCCTCGGATTGGGAAGGACGCCAGCGCTAAACCTACGTATTCTCATACGTACCTCTGTCCTCGGATTGGGAAGGGCACCAGCGCTAAACCTACGTATTCTTATACGTACCTCTGTCCTCGGATTGGGAAGGGCACCAGCGCTAAACCTACGTATTTAATATGTACCTCTGTCCTCGGATTGGGAAGGACACCTATATATACATCTAGTCTAGTGGTTTACAACATGGGGTAGCCCCCACCGTTTATGGTTTGGAAAACAAGGAAAGCTGATTTAACTGTTAGTTGCAAACAAACTCATAGTTCTTGAAAAACTACTTTATAACGAACACCTACTGTGAACTCGCTCAACTTTGTTGTTGATTTGTCGTTACATGCCTTGCAGGTCGTTAGGTATCTATGGAGCTTGCACGAGGAGGCGTGGTCGTTGTGGGACATGGATAGTCGTGTGCCATGCTAAACATTTAAACTTTATGAACTTATTAAACTTATGTTTTGGTTTTACGTTTTATGCTTCCGCTGTTAACTTAAAGTTGGTTACTTTCTTTTGGACACCAATTATATTGTGGTTGGTTTTATTTACTTAATAACGTTGTTCAATATGATTGGTGGCTTGATCCTGGTCATGTCACGCCTCCATGCGGTGATACTCCGCGTGTGGATTTTGGGGGTGTGACAGATTGGTATCAGAGCCATTGGTTATAGTGAACTTGGTTTTAAAAAGGGATAAGCTTTTTGACAAAACCACACTATAACCTATACAGTGCTCAACGATCCACAACGATGCTTCGCTCCACGTGCAAGACTCGACACAATAGGTGGTATGAATTATGTTTATATTGTCTGTGTGATAGTTCACATAGTGCACTAGTTAACATGATAACTGCTATTTGAACCTTGTGTGCTTACTCTCCTCTATCATCCCACGCTTACGCACTTTCGTGTCACTTTTCTCACTTACGTTGCTTCGTTGTGAAGATCATGAGTGGACGTTTGAACTTGACTCAAGCCCAGCTGACGGCTCTAATCAACGAACGAGTGGCGGAGGCACTCGCAGCTATCCCTGCAGGAGGTATAACCTACCATATCAACCCATCTTAGGACGTTTAGATCCTACCCCCGCGAACCAACTCTTGTGCTTAACCTTGTCTTTTATTCTCACGCAATAGGTCAACAAGCTCAGCCTCCCGTATGTACGTTCAAAACGTTCATGGATTGCCAACCTAGTACTTTCAGCGGCACAGAAGGAGCTGTAGGTATTCTTCACTGGTTCGAGAAGATTGAGTCTGTTTTTGAGATGTGTGAATGCCCCGAAGATCATAGGGTGAAATTTGCTACTGGAACACTCGAAGGTGCTGCACTAACCTGGTGGAAAGCACATGTTCAACTGCTAGGGCTGGCGGTTGCTAATGCCACCCCATGGAACGACTTCAAGGACTTGATCAAAGAAGAGTATTGTAATCGTGATGACATCCACAAGCTAGAGGTGGAATTTTTCAATTTGAAGATGACGGGGTCCGAAATCGAGTCATATACGAAGAGATTAAATGAATTAGGTATCTTGTGTCCTACTATGGTGGATCCTCCTATCAAGCGTATCGAGCTGTACCTCAAGGGTCTAGTTCCAGAAATCCAGAGTCATGTGACTGCGGCTAACCTTGGCACTATCCAGCAAGTGATTCGTCTAGCACATCGTCTCACTGATTAGGCAGTAGAGCAGCACAGGCTGCCCAAGCATATTAGTGCCACCACTACTTCTGAAACTACTAGCGACAATAAGCGCAAGTGGGATGGAAATTCTAGTAAGGGTTCTACTTCTGTTCAGTCCCAGTCACAACAGCGAAAGACAGACGATTACAAGAGCCTTGGTCAGCAATCCTTAGGCGGTCAGAATCAGGGTCAGGGTGGATACAGGGGAAATCACCCTAAGCGCAATCGATGTAATTTGCACCATAGCAGGGCGCGCGGCAAGGGTCGTTGTCAGAGATGTAACAAGCCTGGACATGAAGCCAAAGATTGCAGGAGCTCACGTCCTGTGAATCAAAATTGACAACAGCAGCCAGAAACTCCACAGAACCAACGACAACACCAGCAGGGTAATAAGGGATGTTACCAGTGCGGTGCTGAGGGTCACTTCAAGAGGCACTGTCCACAGCTGAATCAGAATCAGGATCAGAACAACAACCAACGAAACGAGAACAACAATGGAGGTAACAATGGAGGAAACAACGGGGGTAACAATGATGGCAATGGTGCCAGGGGACGTGCGTTCGTGATTGGTCAGGGTGATGCAAGGAACGATCCCAACGTTGTGATGGGTAAGTTTCTTCTGGATGATTTCTTTGTTACTGTTTTATTCGATTCGGGTGCCGATACTAGTTATGTGTCCTTAAAAGTTAGTTAAATGCTTAAGCGCACCCCAACACTTTTGAACACCAAACACACGGTAGAGCCAGCAAATGGTAAAAGTCTCGAGGCCACACACATAGTTAAGGATTGTAACCTCGTCTTAGCTGGTCAGACCTTCTCTATCGACCTCATTCCTATCGTTCTGGGTAGTTTCGACGTTGTTATTGGGATGGATTGGTTATCTCATCAGCAAGCGGAAATTCTTTGCAACGAGAAGATTGTCCGCATCCCTCGTTCTGGTGAAGAACCCCTCGTGATTCGTGGTGACAAGAGTGGTGCTGTTGTGGGCATCATCTCTTTCCTTAAGGCCCATAAGTGTTTGCGAAAGGGCCACACTACCATTCTAGCTCTCGTTGTTGACGCATCAATGGAAGAGAAGAGAATTGAAGACATTCCTATTGTACACGATTTTCCTGAGGTATTCCCCGAGGAATTACCTGGTCTTCCGCCTCATCGTCAAGTCGAGTTTCAAATCGAGCTAACTCCTGGGGCAGCACCCATAGCCCGTGCACCTTATCGCTTAGCCCCATCGGAACTAGAGGAATTGTCCACTCAATTGCAAGACCTCTTGGACAAGGGTTTTATTCACCCTAGCTCTTCGCCTTGGGGAGCTCCAGTGTTATTTGTGAAGAAGAAAGACGGTACCTTCAGAATGTGTATTGACTACCGCGAACTCAACAAGGTGACCGTGAAGAATCGTTATCCTCTCCCACGTATTGATGACCTATTCGACCAGCTGCAAGGGTCGAGTTTCTACTCTAAGATTGACTTAAGATCAGGTTACCATCAACTAAGAGTCCGAGACGAGGATATCTCTAAAACAGCATTCAGGACTCGTTATGGGCATTACGAGTTTCTGGTTATGCCTTTCGGATTGATGAATACACCTGCGGTCTTCATGGATCTCATGAACCGAGTGTGCAAACCTTACCTGGATAAGTTTGTCATAGTTTTCATCGACGACATCCTGATCTATTCGAAGTGCCAGGAAGAACACGAGCAACACCTGAGGCTTATTTTGGAACTTCTTCGAACAGAGCAGTTGTATGCCAAATTTTTGAAATGTAACTTCTGGCTTCGCGAAGTCCACTTTCTAGGCCACGTGGTAAACAGGGATGGGATTCATGTTGATCCATCCAAGGTTGACTCGATCAAGAACTGGCCTGCACCCCGTACACCAACAGAAATCCGCCAATTCTTGGGTTTGGCAGGATATTACAGAAGGTTTATCAAGGATTTCTCAAAGATTGCGCAACCTCTCACCTCGCTAACTCAGAAGGGTGTCCCATATCGTTGGGGTGATGCACAGGAATCTGCTTTTCAGCACTTAAAGGATAGACTTTGTAGCGCGCCTATCCTCTCATTGCCTGAGGGCACAGATGATTTTGTGGTTTATTGCGACGCTTCCATACAAGGATTGGGCTGTGTGTTGATGCAACGAGATAAAGTCATTGCTTATGCATCACGCCAACTTAAAGTTCACGAAAGGAACTACACTACGCATGACTTGGAGCTGGGAGCAGTTGTTTTCGCACTTAAGATATGGAGACATTACCTGTACGGTACCAAGTGCACCATTTACACCGATCATATGAGTCTCGAGCATATCTTCAAGAAAAAGGAGTTAAACATGCGACAACGTCGATGGGTCGAGCTCTTGAATGATTACGAATGTGCGATCAAGTACCATCCGGGCAAAGCCAATGTTGTGGCCGACGCCCTCAGTCGAAAGGATACTACACCTAAACGTGTGCGAGTGCTACAACTTACCATTCAATCTAGTCTTCCTACTCAGATACGAGATGCTCAGGTTGAAGCATTGAAAGCAGAGAACACCAAGGCTGAGTCCTTACGAGGATCAAGGAAACGGTTAGAACAAAAGGAAGACGACGCTTACTACGTAACAGGGCGCATCTGGGTCCCACTTTACGGAAACTTACGCGAGCTTGTGATGGATGAAGCACATAAGTCTCGTTATTCAGTACATCCTGGTTCGGATAAGATGTACCATGACTTAAAGACTACATACTGGTGGCCTAGCATGAAAACCAACATAGCAACCTACGCCAGTAAATGTTTGACTTGTGCGAGAGTCAAGATTGAATATCAGAAACCATCAGGCCTACTCCAATAACCAGAGATCCCGACATGGAAATGGGAGCAAATTTCCATGGATTTTGTTACTGGCCTGCCTAGATCTCAACGCGGAAATGACACTATTTGGGTGATAGTGGATCGATTGACCAAGTCTGCACATTTTCTGGCTATCAAGGAAACGGATAAGTTTTCTACTCTAGCAGACGTCTACCTAAAGGAAGTAGTATCAAGGCACGGAGTGCCAACCTCCATCATTTCTGATCGTGACTCATGTTTTACATCTGAATTGTGGCAAGCTATGCACAAGTCTTTTGGCTCACGCTTAGATATGAGCACCACTTATCATCCATAGATAGATGGACAGTCTGAACGTACCATTCAAACCCTTGAAGACATGCTTAGGGCATGTGCGATTGATTTTGGTAATGGCTGGGAGCGACACCTACCTCTAGTAGAATTTTCGTATAATAACAGCTACCACACTAGTATCCAGGCCGCTCCATTTGAGGCATTGTACGGACGTCAATGCCGATCACCTCTTTGTTGGGCAGAGGTTGGCGACAGTCAAATCACTGGCCTAGAACTTGTGGTAGACACGACTGAGAAGATTGCTCAGATACGACAACGAATGGCGGCAGCTCGTGACCGTCAGAAAAGCTATGCTGATAAGCGAAGGAAATCACTCGAGTTCCAGGTTGGGGATCGGGTGCTACTCAAAGTCTCACCTTGGAAAGGTGTAGATCGTTTTGGCAAACGAGGCAAACTCAATCCGCGTTATGTCGGACCGTTCGAAATCATTGACAAAATTGGCAAGGTCGTTTACAAGTTAAATCTACCTGAAGAACTCAGCGGAGTTCACTGTGACAACCCTCAAATTTGCATGTAACCGTACAGTTTATTAATGATAATAAAAGTACTTGATGACTGTGCTGAATCATTTAACTGCTCTCTGATTACTGTGTTATACTTACATGTGCGTGTTAGCATACTAGTAGTATACAGAAAAGTTACTAAATAGTCCGGTATGTTTTCCTGTGTGTTAGGAATAATTTTCGTTACAAAAATATATGTATAAGACGCCTTACGGAACAATTAGACAACTTAACGGAACAGCATCCGACCGAATAACCTGACGTTACCCGGGACACTAAATTTTTGTCAATGACATTGCTTTACTATTTTTGACTAGTCATGGTACCCGTTTGCTATAACACCCATTAAAAATCATTTCACTACACTTATAAGTCCATACTTGCAATTTAACTACCTAGTTACCTTTTAGTCACAATTTTTACAATTTACCTCCCCCCCCAACCGATTTCCAGCCATGGGGACCCACCCTAATCATCTTCATCATGCCTCCTTGTTCTATTGGCTGAAAAATTAGAGTGTTGCTTGTGGGACTTGCCAAATCATGTAAGAAATCTTACAAGTTCCAAGGTCTCTCATCATTTCTTCCAAAACCACACTCCAACCCTCACCTCTCTCTCCCTATTTCGGCTCCCCCAAACCGAAACCACCTCCATCACTTGCACACTCTCCATCTTCTTCACTACAAGTTCTCATTTCAAGCTTTGAAGTTCCTCCATAGAAGTGCAAGTTGAAGAGCTCTCAAGAAAGCCTTGTTCAAGTCTTTATCACCATCTTTCCTCTTCATCTTTGTTCTAGATTTCTACCTTAGCCTTGTACTAGTAGTAAGTCCCTTCAGACCCTAGTTCCATCTTGTTCTTTGTTATGTTTTGTTTAATGTTCATGGCACACAAAAGCTAAAACCCTAAAAATATGAACATGGAACTCTACATAAAAACCCCACATAAAAAGTTTGTATGAAGTTAAAATCAGGATGGATTGGGGTTGGTTAAAGCATGCATAAGTTTTGATCATTAAGTCATCGATAAACCACGGTTAGGGCCCTTGCTAATGTGTTTTTAGAAACATTAAACCTGAAATAAACATGCTGATTGAAATTTCCAGCCAACTTCAACAGGCTGTAACGGGGTCATTTTAAATCGAAAAACTGAATTTCTGGAGTCTAAATTATGTATTTTTGAATAACCGAACAAATGGCACTGGAATCGTAATTTTTCGAGGTCGTTTACTATTTTTAAAGAATTGTTTTAAGACAACAGCTCAAGCTGAAATTTTTCTGCTGAAAAAGTGTGTCGTATTCAGAGTCATAACTCAAAACCTGAGTGGGATCAGCTCATGGGATTTTTACTGTAGATGGTCACTGTTGTTGCCGTGATCCCCCAACTGGATTTTCGACGATCGGGGAGTTACGATTAATTTATAGTAAATTTTTCCGTAAACTGCAATCAGAAAGCAACAAATCTGATTGCAGCCGGGTAAATAAATTTTTATATAATATTGGTAGTGAACTGAGCCCCAATATTTTTACACAATAAAATTTGGAACGTTTATGACATCCTGTAAAAATTTGAGAATTTTTGGAAAAAGGTTAACTATTTTATTAAAATGCTCGAAAACAGTCCAGTTTTGATTAATAAAGCTGAAACGACATAAGGAGTGATTTGCGTGTCTAAATGTCGAGTAGGTTATCCGAGAATGATATAACATGTTATATGTCAATAAAAGTGTTATGTGAAATGTTGTATGTTTGTCTATGAGTGGGGAATAGATGGGTAGGTTATATGGGCATGAACCGTTAAAGTGATGCATGTTATGTGATAGATACGTGTAGAGACTTTGTGTTCTATTTGAAATCACTAATAAACTAAGTGGTAATTATACTAGGGCGTGATTGACCGACCTTGACTATTAGCTATATTTGAGAGTCAAACCGAGCAACCAAGGTGAGTTCACACTCTTTCCAAGGCATGGGATTCCCGGTGGGTTGGGAATTGGGTTGAATGACTACTCGAACTATCATTACTATTAAACTACTTACTACTGTCCTCGGATTGATGGGCACGTACGTAAAGCCTACGTACACGACCATAAGACCATCAACTCTATCAATTGAAGTCCCTCATTTATCGACTTAATCACCGAGGCCTATGGCGAGCGGGTCATTAGTTAATAGCGCTATTAGGTTTAACAAACCTCACACCGTGCCAGTCGGACGAGCGTGTACTAATGGACTATGGGCAAAGGGTCAATGCTGATAGACATTGACTTAGGGCACCTCTTACATTTTCGTAGCAGTCGATACGCGTGGTCTAGTAACACATGGGAAGCCCCCACTAATCTTCGCAAACATGTCAGAAAGACCGCGATACGAATTTATACGATACATGGTTTATAAAACGAACAGATGATTTACGAAACGAATGCTATAACTAAACAACCAACTGTGAATTCACTCAACTTTGTTGTTGACTCGTTGTTACATGCCTTACAGGTCGCTAAACTCTTGGAGCTTGCACGAGGAAGGAGTCGTTGTGGTGTACGGACTGTTATGTCCCGTACTTAATAATTGAACATTATAAACTATGTTTTGGACATTAAACTTATGAACTACAAATTTATGTTTTGAACTTCCGTTTTATGCTTCCGCTGTTAACTTAACACTGGCTACTGTCTTATGGTCACCAATTGAATTGTGATTGATTTTACTTACTAAGATTACGTTGTTCAATATAATTGGTGGCTCGATCCTGGTCAAGTCACGCCTCCAAGCGGTGACGCTCCGCGTGTGGATTTTTGGGGGGTGTGACAGATTGGTATCAGAGCCATTGGTTATAGTGAACTTGGTTTTAAAAAGGGAAAAGCTTTTTGATAAAACCAGACTATAACCTGTACAGTGTTCAACGATCCACAACGACGCTTCGCTCCACGTGCAAGACTCGACACCATAAGTGGTATGAATTATGTTATATTGTCGGTTAGATAATTCACACTGTGCATTAGTTAACGTGATAATTGCTATTTGAACCCTGTGTACTTACTCTCTACTGTCGTCCCACACTTACGCACTTTCGCGACACTTTTCTCACTTACGTTGCTTCATTATGAAGATCATGAGCGGACGCGGAGGACGTATCAACCTCACCCAAGCCCAGTTGACGGCTTTGATCAACGAACGAGTCGCTGAGGCACTCGCAGCTAACCCTGCAGGAAGTCAACATACTCAAACTCCTGTGTGAACATTCAAAACGTTCATGGACTGCCGACCTACTACTTTCAGTGGTACAGAAGGAGCAGTAGGCCTTCTTCACTGGTTTGAAAAGCTTGAGTCAGTTTTCGAGATGTGCGAATGCCCCGAAGACCGTAGGGTGAAATATGCTACCGGAACACTTGAAGGAGCTGCGTTAAACTGGTGGAAGGCACAGGTTCAACTACTAGGACTGGCAGTTGCTAATGCCACACCCTGGAATGGTTTCAAGGAACTGATCAAAGAAGAATACTGTAGTCGGGATGACATCCACATGCTAGAAGTGGAATTTTTCAATCTGAAAATGACGGGGTCTGAGATTGAGGCGTATACTAAGAGGTCTGTGTCTAACTATGGTGGACCCTCCCATCAAACGAATTGAGCTGTATCTCAAGGGCCTTGTACCGGAGATTCAAAGTCATGTAACTTCAGCCAATCTGGGTACCATACAACAAATCATCAAGTTGGCCCATCGACTCACTGACCAGGCGGTGGAGCAAAACAGGCTGCCCAAATGAATCAGTGCGACAGCTACTTCTGATGCACTTATCGACAACAAGCGAAAATGGGATGGAAACTCCAGTAAGGGTTCTGCTTCGGGTCAGTCTCAGCAGCGAAAGACTGATGACTACCAGAGTCCGGGTCAGCAATCCTCCAGTAATCAAGGACAGGGTGGGTATCGAGGAAACCACCCAAAGTGCAACAAATGCAACAGACACCATAGTGGTCAGTGCAACAAGGGACGTTGTCAGAGGTGTCTCAAGATGGGTCATGAAGCCAAGGATTGCAGGAGCTCACGGCCTGCAAATCAGTATCGTCAGCAGCAACAGCAAGCACCGCAGAATCAGCAACAGCAATAGGGCAACAGGGGATGCTTTCAGTGTGGCGCTGAAGGCCACTTTAAGAAGAACTGTCCCCAGCTTAACCAGAATCAGAACAACAACAACAACCAGGGAAACATGAACAATAATGGGGGCAACAATGGGGGAAACAATGATGGCAACGGTGCCAGGGGTCGAGTGTTCGTGATTGGTCAGGGTGAAGCAAGGAATGATCCTAACGTAGTGACGGGTAAGTTTCTTCTGGATGATTTCTTTGTTACTGTTTTATTCGATTCGGGTTCCGATACTAGTTATGTGTCCTTAAAAGTTAGTCAGATGCTTAAGCGTACCCCAACACTCCTGAACACCAAACACACGATAGAGCTAGCAAATGGTAAAAGTCTCGAAGCCACACACGTAGTTAAGGGTTGTAACCTCGTCTTAGCTGGCCAGACTTTCTCTATCGATCTTATTCCTATCACACTGGGTAGTTTCGACGTCGTTATTGGGATGGATTGGCTATCTCATCATCAAGCGGAGATTGTTTGCAAGGAGAAAATCGTCCGCATTCCTCGTTCTGGTGAAGACCCTCTCGGGATTCGTGGCGACAAGAGTGGTGCTGTCGAAGGCATCATCTCTTTCCTTAAGGCCCAGAAATGTCTACGAAAGGGCCACACTGCCATTCTAGCGCTCGTTACTGACACATCAACGGAAGAAAAGAGAATTGAAGACATTCCTATTATGCGCGATTTTCCTGAGGTATTTCCTGAGGAATTACATGGTCTTCCACCCCATCGTCAAGTTGAGTTTCAAATCGAGCTAGCTCCTGGGGCAGCACCAGTAGCTCGAGCACCTTATCGTCTAGCTCCATCAGAACTTGAAGAACTGTCCACGCAATTACAAGAACTCTTGGAAAAGGGTTTTATACATCCTAGCTCTTCGCCCTGGGGAGCTCCAGTCTTGTTCGTAAAGAAGAAAGATGGTACCTTCAGAATCTGTATTGACTATCGCGAGCTTAACAAGGTGACTGTGAAAAATCGTTATCCTCTTCCACGTATTGACGACTTGTTCGACCAATTGCAAGGGTCGAGCTATTACTCAAAGATCGACTTGAGATCTGGATACCATCAGCTGAGGGTCCGAGATGAGGACGTCTCCAAAACAGCATTCAGAACTCATTACGGCCATTACGAGTTTTTGTTATGCCATTCGGGCTGACGAATGCACCAGCGGTCTTCATGGATCTCATGAACCGAGTATGCAAACCTTACCTGGATAAGTTCGTTATTGTGTTCATCGACGATATCCTGATCTATTCTAAGAGTCAGGAGGAACACGAGCAGCATCTACGACTTATGCTGGAACTTCTTCGAAAAGAGCAGTTGTATGCCAAGTTTTCAAAATGTGACTTATGGCTTCGCGAAGTCCACTTTCTAGGCCATGTGGTAAACAAGGATGGGATTCATGCGGATCCATCTAAGGTTGAATTGATCAAGAACTGGCCTGCACCCCGCACACCAACAGAAATCCTCCAATTCTTGGGTTTGGCAGGATATTATAGAAGGTTTATCAAGCATTTCTCAAAGATTGCGCAACCTCTCACTTCACTGACTCAGAAGGGTGTCATCTATCGTTGGGGTGATGCACAGGAGTCCGCATTTCAACACCTAAAGGATGGACTTTGTAGCACGCCTATCCTCTCATTGCCTGAAGGCACAGATGATTTCGTGGTTTATTGCGACGCTTCCATCCAAGGACTTGGTTGCGTATTGATGCAACGTGACAAAGTCATTGCCTACGCATCACGCCAACTTAAAGTTCACGAAAGGAACTACACTACACATGACTTGGAACTGGGAGCAGTTGTTTTCGCACTTAAGATATGGAGACATTACCTGTACGGTACCAAGTACACCATTTACACCGATCACAGGAGTCTCGAGCATATCTTTAAGCAAAAGGAGTTAAACATGCGTCAACGCCGATGGGTTGAGCTCTTGAACGATTATGAATGCGCAATCAAGTATCATCCGGGCAAAGCCAATGTTGTGGCCGACGCCCTAAGTCGAAAGGATACTATACCTAGGCGTGTACGTGCTCTACAGCTTACCATCCAATCTAACCTTCCTGCTCAGATTTGCGATGCTCAGATGGAAGCATTGAAAGCAGAGAACATCAGGGCTGAGTCCCTACGAGGATCGAGGCAGCGGTTAGAACAAAAGGAAGACGGCGCCTACTATGTAACAGGGCGTATTTGGGTTCCACTTTATTGCAACTTACGCGAGCTTGTGATGGATGAAGCACACAAGTCTCGTTATTCGGTACACCCTGGTTCGGATAAGATGTACCACGATCTCAGAACTACATATTGGTGGCCTGGTATGAAAGCCCACATAGCAACCTACATTAGCAAATGCCTGACTTGTGCGAGAGTCAAGACTGAATATCAGAAACCATCAGGCCTACTTCAACAACCAGAGATACCACAATGGAAATGGGAGCAAATTTCCATGGATTTCGTTACTGGCCTGCCCAGATCTCAACGTGGAAATGATACTATTTGGGTAATCGTGGATCGACTCACAAAGTCCGCACATTTTCTGGCTATCAAGGAAACGGATAAGTTTTCTACTCTTGCAGACATTTACCTAAAGGAAGTGGTATCAAGGCACGGAGTGCCAACCTCCATCATTTCTGATCGTGACGCGCGTTTTACTTCTGAACTGTGGAAAGCCATGCGCAAGTCTTTTGTCTCACGTTTAGATATGAGCACCGCTTATCACCCACAAATGGATGGGCAATCTGAACGCACCATCCAAACCCTTGAAGACATGCTTCGGGCATGTGTAATCGACTTTGGTAATGGCTGGGAAAAGCATCTCCCATTAGTGGAGTTTTCGTACAACAACAGCTACCACACCAGCATCCAAGCCGCTCCGTTTGAGGCATTGTACGGACGCAAATGCCGATCACCTCTCTGTTGGGCAGAAGTTGGTGACAGCCAAATCACTGGCCCAGAACTTGTGATAGATACCACCGAGAGAATTGCTCAGATACGTCAGCGAATGGCGGCAGCTCGTGACCTTCAGAAAAGCTATGCTGATTTAGGAAGAAAACCACTCGAGTTCCAGGTTGGGGATCGAGTGCTACTCAAAGTCTCACCTTGGAAAGGTGTAGTTCGATTTGGAAAACGAGGCAAACTCAACCCGCGATACGTTGGACCCTTTGAAATCATTGAGAAAATTGGCAAAGTCGCTTACAGGCTGAACCTACCTGAAGAACTCAGCGGAGTTCACAACGTATTCCACGTGTCAAATCTGAAGAAATGTCTGTCAGATGAGACCCTCATAGTTCCTCTCAAGGAACTCACAATCGACGACCAGCTGCGATTCGTCGAGGAGCCAGTAGAGATTACGGATCGAGATGTTAAGATCCTCAAGCGTACCAGGATACCTCTAGTCCGAGTTCGTTGGAATGCTCGTCGTGGCCCAGAGTATACCTGGGAACGAGAAGACCAAATGAAACTCAGATATCCCCAGTTGTTCGGAAACAGTGCAACTACTACTGAGGCTGAAGCTACTGCAGAATTTTGGGACGAAATTCCAAATGAACGGGGGGATGATGTGACACCCCAGGAAAACCAGTAAACACCGCAACTTAACTAGCTTCCTCAGTAACTACGCACTAAATTTCGGGACGAAATTCTCTTAACAGGGGGAGAATGTGACAACCCTCAAATTTGCATGTAACCGTACACTTTATTAATGATAATAAAAGTACTTGATGACTGTGCTGAATCATTTAACTGCTCTCTGATTACTGTGTTATACTTACATGTGCGTGTTAGCATACTAGTAGTATACAGAAAAGTTACTAAATAGTCCGGTATGTTTTCCTATGTGTTAGGAATAATTTTCGTTACAAAAATATATGTATAAGACGCCATATGGAACAATTAAACAATTTAATGGAACAGCATCCGACCGAATAACCGGACGTTACCCGGGACACTAAATTTTTGTCAATGACATTGCTTTACTATTTTTGACTAGTCATGGTACCCGTTTGCCATAACACCCATTAAAAATCATTTCACTACACTTATAAGTCCATACTTGCAATTTAACTACCTAGTTACCTTTTAGTCACAATTTTTACAATTTACCCCCCCCCCCCCAACCGATTTCCAGCCATGGGGACCCACCCTAATCATCTTCATCATGCCTCCTTGTTCTATTGGCTGAAAAATTAGAGTGTTGCTTGTGGGACTTGCCAAATCATGTAAGAAATCTTACAAGTTCCAAGGTCTCTCATCATTTCTTCCAAAACCACACTCCAACCCTCACCTCTCTTTCCCTATTTCGGCTCCCCCAAACCGAAACCACCTCCATCACTTGCACACTCTCCATCTTCTTCACTAGAAGTTCTCATTTCAAGCTTTGAAGTTCCTCCATAGAAGTGCAAGTTGAAGAGCTCTCAAGAAAGCCTTGTTCAAGTCTTTATCACCATCTTTCCTCTTCATCTTTGTTCTAGATTTCTACCCTAGCCTTGTGCTAGTAGTAAGTCCCTTCACACCCTTGTTCCATCTTGTTCTTTTTTATGTTTTGTTTAATGTTCATGGCACACAAAAGCTAAAACCCTAAAAATATGAACATGGAACTCTACATAAAAACCCCACATAAAAAGTTTGTATGAAGTTAAAATCAGGATGGATTGGGGTTGGTTAAAGCATGCATAAGTTTTGATCATTAAGTCATAGATAAACCACGGTTAGGGCCCTTGCTAATGTGTTTTTAGAAACATTAAACCTGAAATAAACATGCTGATTGAAATTTCCAGCCAACTTCAACAGGCTGTAACGGGGTCATTTTAAATCGAAAAACTGAATTTCTGGAGTCTAAATTATGTATTTTTGAATAACCGAACAAATGGCACTGGAATCGTAATTTTTCGAGGTTGTTTACTATTTTTAAAGAATTGTTTTAAGACAGCAGCTCAAGCTGAAATTTTTCTGCTGAAAAGTGTGTCGTATTCAGAGTCATAACTCAAAACCTGAGTAGGATCAGCTCATGGGATTTTTACTGTAGATGGTCACTGTTGTTGCCGTGATCCCCCAACTAGATTTTTGACGATCGGACTTACGATTAATTTATAGTAAATTTTTCCGTAAACTGCGATCAGAAAGCAACAAATCTGATTGCAGCCGGGTAAATAAATTTTTATATAATATTGGTAGTGAACTGAGCCCCGATATTTTTACACAATAAAATTTGGAACGTTTGTGACATCCTGTAAAAAGTTGAGAATTTTTGGAAAAGGTTAACTATTTTATTAAAATGCTCGAAAACAGTCCAGTTTTGATTAATAAAGCTAAAACGACATAAGGAGTGATTTGCGTGTCTAAATGTCGAGTAGGTTATCCGAGAATGATATAACATGTTATATGTCAATAAAAGTGTTATGTGCAATGTTGTATGTTTGTCTATGAGTGGGGAATATATGGGAAGGTTATATGGGCATGAACCGTTAAAGTGATGCATGTTATGTGATAGATACGTGTAGAGACTTTGTGTTCTATTTGAAATCACTAATAAACTAAGTGGTAATTATACTAGGGCGTGATTGACCGACCTTGACTATTAGCTATATTTGAGAGTCAAACCGAGCAACCAAGGTGAGTTCACACTCTTTCCAAGGCATGGGATTCCCGGTGGGTTGGGAATGGGATTGAATGACTACTCGAACTATCATTACTATTAAACTACTTACTACTGTCCTCGGATTGAAGGGCACGTACGTAAAGCCTACGTACACGACCATAAGACCATCAACTCTATCAATTGAAGTCCCTAATTTATCGACTTAATCGCCGAGGCCTATGGCGAGTGGGTCATTAGTTAATAGTGCTATTAGGTTTAACAAACCTTACACCATGCCAGTCGGACGGGCGTGTACTAATGGACTATGGGCAAAGGGTCAATGCTGATAGACATTGACTTAGGGCACCTCTTACATTTTCGTAGCAGTCGATACGCGTGGTCTAGTAACACATGGGAAGCCCCCACTAATCTTCGCAAACATGTCAGAAAGACCGCGATACGAATTTATACGATACATGGTTTACAAAACGAACAGATGATTTACGAAACGAATGCTATAACTAAACAACCAACTGTGAATTCACTCAACTTTGTTGTTGACTCGTTGTTACATGCCTTACAGGTCGCTAAACGCTTGGAGCTTGCACGAGGAAGGAGTCGTTGTGGTGTACGGACTGTTATGTCCCGTACTTAATAATTGAACATTATAAACTATGTTTTGGACATTAAACTTATGAACTACAAATTTATGTTTTGAACTTCCGTTTTATGCTTCCGCTACTTAGGCTGAAGCTACTGCGGAATTTCGGGATGAAATTCCAAACCAACGGGGGGATGATGTGACACGCAAGGAAAACCAGCAAACCACGCAAGTTAACTAGCTTCCTTAGTAACCACGTGCTAAATTTCGGGACGAAATTTTCTTAACAGGGGGAGAATGTGACAACCCTCATAATTACATGTATCCATACGATTAATTAATATTATATTGTGCTTATTGATTGTACAGAAAATTGACTAAATGGTCCTGAATGTTTTCCTAAGAGTTAGGAATTAAAAGTATTACAAAAAGTTACATAAAAGACACTATACGGAACAACTTAGCACTTTAACGAACCGGTATCTAACCGAACAACCGGACATTACCCGGGATACCAAAATATTGCAAGAACACTTGTTTAATTATTTCTTGGCTAGTTATGATACCCGAACACCCTAACACCCACTAGAATATCTATCAACTAACACATGCAACTATATACTTGAAATTGATGTATGAACTAACTAAATGGTTAAATGTTACAACTAGACCCCTCCCCCTTTGATGCAATCGGCCCAAAGAGTAGCCCCACTCCAAGATTTCACAATCTCCCTAAATCCTTCCATATAATCTTCCATGGATATGTGACAACTGGCACCAAACCGGTAATTTCCGCACACTTTAATTATTATTTAATGACTGCAATTATGTGCTTAAATATCAACCTTGTTTGATTTCATGATATACTTGTGAATTCATGCACGTTTTATACTACAAGAGTAACTTTATGCATTAATGAACCGCGTTGCGTCAGAAATACTAGTAAACTCACCGGTAAGACACAATATGTCAAACAAATCTGCAGAAAGCAGTCAGACAGTAGAATTGGAGCCTAAATGTTGGTCCAACGACAAGAATACATTAAAACCCAAGAGTACATACAAGGGTTATCATATATATATTCCGGAAGCTAAAATAAGCCCTAAAAAGCACCCGAAACGCACTTTAGGTGCAGAATTTTACTAAATTCAGCTATAATCAGCATTATGACACTGAAATATTATGCAGAAATTATGATTTATCATCCAGAATATTTCCCTAAGTGTCGGGAATTGAAAGTGTCACAAAAGAATACCTAAAAGACACTAAACGGTGCAATTTAGCACTTTAACGAACCGGTATCTAACCGAACAACCGGACATTACCCGAAACACCAAAATAATGCTAGAAGCATTGTTTTTATTTTTCTGAACTAGTTATGGTTCCCGAACATCATAACACACTATATTATGACAAAACACTTAAACCCTTAACTAAACCACTTAACTTCTAACCAAACTAAACTAACCACCATTACATCACAACTAAATCCCCCCCTCCAAATCGGTTACAACCATGAGACCCCACTTGTGACTTGTTTGAATTGTTTAAGGGATCATGTATGGTAGTTATGGGACACAAAAACTTATGGTTAAAGACATGATGGCAGTTTATAAGACTAACCACTAGACACTCTTGCTCATTACCATCTTCACAACTTCAACACTTTCCTTTCTTCCTCCCTTGGTTCGACCGAGATCAACAACCCCACAACCACCATTATCACTTCATCTTACATACATTCCACACATATACAAGGGTGTTAGAAGGTGCACAAGGAAGCTTGGAGCTTTCGGAAGTTCAAGGACCTTCTTCGTTTGCTATTAACCACCACTTTTCTTCTCTTGAACATCCCTAGCCTTGAGCTAGTGGTAAGAACTTGAATCCCTTCATTTTTCATCATATGAAAGTGGTTAAAGTAGGTTCATGATGTTAATCTTGAAGAACACCAAGAACACTAAAGAACATAAAGATGAAACGTAAACAAAATGCTTTAAATATAAAGATATCATGTTGTTTTTGTGTTGATATACTTGTTGATTATTGTTTGTTTGTAGAAATGATGTTGATCATCATGTAGTCTTGCTAGATCATGATTAAAAACCCCATCTAGCAAGATGAGAGGATGAACATGTTAAAGGTTATGAATCATCCTCACAAAAAGTCATGAACTTGAATAAATGTGATGTCTCTTGTAAAACAATGAACAAGTAAGTTTAAAGTCTTGTAAAATCTAAATGTTTCAAGTATGATTATCCAAGAAACTAAGTTAAAAATACAAGTTTTACTAAATCTTGGTTCTTACTTAAATAAACATCATTTTTAGTGGTTAACAAAGTAAAGAAGCACATGTGTAACAAGAAAAATACATGAAGAAATATTTTTAGAAAAACCGTCTTATAAGTTGTAAAAGACTAAATCTTTCAAGAAAGTGATTTACAAACAAATAACCATGTTTTTAAGGGTAACTAAACCTACTAAATAACATGGTAAGTTACTACAAGTTTTTACAAGAACTTCAAGTTCATGATGTAGTGTGAACTACATGATTTAGGCTTATGGTGAGACTTGATTGTGTTGTTGATGTTGATGATGATTTTAAAAGAAAATAAACACATGTTTTGAAAACATGGGAAACCTCCATTTTTAGGGGAAACTCTGACAAAATTTCTATAAATTTTGACACTTAGAAAAATATAAGTTTTTGAAGAAACTTATCCCCTAAAAATGTATCTAAAAACATTTACCAAGGTTTCCCTAATTTTTGTGTTAAGAAATGATGATTTCTTCAAGAATAAAATTTATATTAAGTATGTATATTTTTGAGAAAAATATATATATTTATTGATCACAAAATTTTGTGCTAAGTGTATGTAGTATTGAAGGGGTAAGGTCCCAAAAACCTCATAACAAGTGCTTAGGACCATACCACAACCTTGCTTTTCGGCCTTGTACCCTGCGTGGCCGCGCACGGGTCTCACAAAATAAAGACTTAAAGAACAGTCAACAATCAACACTTGCGCGCCCAAAGGAAGTCATAAATCCTTGCGCTTTCTCCCATAAACAAAGGATGAAGATCCTACATTAAACACTTCCGCTCAATATCAAGACTTGATATTATTTACCCAGACTTGGGATTTTCAGCTGTTTCCACACGATAAGGTGCCACACCAGATTACAGCAGTAATCTTCTAGAAGAAATACAATCGTGCACCACTAAGACGGTTATAACCGTCTGGACACGTGTCACTATCTCAGGCATCCCTGAAATCACAACGAAAGCATGTAATTGGAGAGTAATCTCCACTTGATCACTTTACACGTGGCAAATCCCCAGCCTTTGATCTAAGTCGCGATCTGTGTGCTCTCACGTTAGATCAAGAAGCTTGACGGAAGGAAATGTAACCGTTTACGGGGTTAGCATCTTCCGTCAACTTTTCACTAACGGGTTTTCCCGCCCAAAGACTCTCGGTTATAAATAAGAGGACTACTCAGGTATGAAATTCAAGTTACACACACTTCTCAAATACATCTTCTTCTTCATAACCCATACTTATTCTCACACCGGAGTCGGGTCAAGGAGAGAACCCTCTTCTCCCCTTGGCGAGGCTAACGGTGCTTCTTTTTTGCAGAGTTATCGGAGAAGGAGATCAGTTGTAACCGAATCAGACGAGAGGAAACCCACATTTTTATGCGGATTCAAACCCCCTAGATATCTCGGTTCCGACCATTTATCTAGTGTTTCTTCATTGGCGCCCACCGATTCCTCTGTTTTTTCAGTTTTTGTCTAGTTTCGATTCAGTTTCCTCATTCTCTGTTTTCACATGGCAGAGAATTCATTGTCTCACCCATCAGGTCCTCGATCTGAGTTCGGGGGTTCTACAACCCAAAATACCTAGATTGACGGAACCATGGGAACAAACGAAAACAACAGTCATTCAGACAAAAAGAATTTCTCAGATCCAGTCATAGAGAGATCCCCAGAGTATTGGTTTAACAGATGCCAGACTGCTTTAAACACAATTGTTATGCAAATTGCCAGATCCGAATTCCCAAACATCAGATCTGGTGAAGAAATTAACACTGTAGTATTGGACCCACCAACACCCTGTCGGGGGGACATCTAATCTAGTCGTAATATTGATATACGTCAACAATCCAGAAGTAGCAGCCATCAGAGAGCTAAATCAAAACAAATAAACATGGTTCAAGGAGGTCCGTCATGAAGGCCAAATAAACGGAACCATGATCAACATTGGAGGGAACAACAAGTCGTGTTTCCTGTTGTTCCTGGAGGCCCTCAGGAAGAACGACCAGTAATTATTACTGGCATCTTCGGCCATTACCGAACGGACTATATGTTTATAGATCTGGGAAGCTCGATGGACAGACATCATACACGAGCAATGCTTCAAACAGCTTGACCCAGAAGACAAAGCACGTCTAGAACCGGTCGATTTTCCTCTCACCGGATTTTGCAATGAAGATTGAGCACAATTTTGCCTCTATGGCGCACCCACAAGCAAACGGCCAAGTTGAAAACGTCAACAAATAGATAGTCGACGACATTAAAGCACGACTAGGCACAACGCGCAGGGGATGGGTTGACGAACTCCCCAGCATCTTCTGGGCCCATCGTACAATGCCAAAGACTAGCACGGGAGAAACTCCATTCAGCCTGGTCTACGGGTCTGAAGCAGTAATCCCAGCCGAAATTGGTCTTCCATCACCGTGCATGCTAGCTATGGAAAAACAAAGCAATGAGCAAGAACGAAGAATGGATTTGGACCTTCTTGAAGAAAGGCGCGAGAACGCTGCCATCACAGAAGCAAGGTACAAATCCAAACTCGAAAAATATTACAACACGCGCGTACGCGTGTGTACCTTTGTCCCTGGTGATTTCGTCTTGCGCGACAATGAAGCGTCAAACGCTGAAAAACCGGGCAAATTAGCGCCAAAATGGGAAGGACCATACATCATTAATGAGGTCCTAGGCAAAGGGGCATATACCCTAAAAAGAATTGACGGGACTCTAGTTCCCCGCACCTGGAACGCGCAGCAGCTGCGCAGG
Source organism: Helianthus tuberosus (assembly GCA_030545235.1). NCBI lineage: Eukaryota > Viridiplantae > Streptophyta > Magnoliopsida > Asterales > Asteraceae > Helianthus > Helianthus tuberosus. The sequence goes on along the minus strand of CM060448.1, from coordinate 141,181,781 downwards.
TGTTACATATAGGGCAAATCATTCACAGGAAATGTATTTCCTAATTACAAGCCTCGCGCTTTATTAATACAAACATTATTTTCATACTTGTTACTGTTTGTTACAAATTGCATGAAATTCTTTTGGTTTGCGCGAAAACAATATGGTAAACATTGTACACCTCATGAACATTCTGAAAAAAGCGCAACAAAAGCGCATATTCTGGCGCACATGAGCACAATACCATCTTTCATTCGCTCTACCTGATCAATGCAATTAAAACACATGCAACATATTGTAATCCAAACATACAAAAACAAACCCTACAGGGATAGTAGTACACCAAAATATATATATCATCAAAGTGTAGCATAAACACTTAACAAGATCATAGCAATGATCTTAAAAAAAAAAATTGTTCAGTACCAAAACTAGCAAATTTACAAAATAAAGGAAGAGAACTAGCCCTAAGGATTAAACACTTAACCAGCATCAGGACCATCACCGACGGTAGACACCTGCTCACACCGGCGAGTCTTCCGGCGTTGATACACCAACTGGCATCCTCCTTTTTGGATCATCGGAAAGCGAGCTATCAAGTCATCAGCATCCAGCATAGTGCTACCATCATCAGTGACACCTTTGTGCCGGAGAATTTTACAATCGGAACCAACAGCCACCGGAGAAACAGGATTGACCGGACCCTTTGCCATAACAGCAACTAAAGGTGGTGAGCTGGAAAGAAGCATGAGGCCTTCAGCAGCCTCGTAAACCCTAAAAACATCCAACAAAAGATGGGTATGGTAAGAGCGTTTCATCTTCTTTGCCAAAAATCAACAAGAAGATAAGACGTCTTGAATGTACATATATATAGAAGAACCCAACTTCGAGAAAAGAGAAACTTAATCATCATGATTAACTGTCAGAAAAACATCACATCCAAACGGCGCTACAGGAACCAGAGTCATATCCCCATTAATGAAGTCTGACAAAGCGCCATTACATATTCCAATGTAAGAAGACAAACTCTCGCAAATACGAATTTTTTATTACAAACTGACGTCATCAAACGTCAGATCATGATTACAAAAGATCCAAATTTCAGAAGAAAAAATCGCATTTTCTCTCAAAAATATTTATAACGAATCTTCCCATAGAAGACTCCCCATTTCTACGCCAAAAAACATTTTCCTCCCATAAGTCCAGTGCTCCACTTACTTGCATAAGTGCAACACTAGACTGGGGGGACTTGAAGGGGTAAGGTCCCAAAAACCTCATAACAAGTGCTTAGGACCATACCACAACCTTGCTTTTCGGCCTTGTACCCTGCGCGGCAGCGCACGGGTCTCACAAAATAAAACTTAAAGAACAGTCAACAATCAACACTTGCGCGCCCAAAGGAAGTCATAAATCCTTGCGCTTTCTCCCATAAACAAAGGATGAAAATCCTACATTAAACACTTCCGCTCAATATCAAGACTTTGATATTATTTACCCAGACTTGGGATTTTCAGCTGTTTCCACACGATAAGGTGCCACACCAGATTACAGCAGTAATCTTCTAGAAGAAATACAATCGTGCACCACTAAGACGGTTATAACCGTCTGGACACGTGTCACCATCTCAGGCATCCCTGAAATCACAACGAAAGCATGTAATTGGAGAGTAATCTCCACTTGATCACTTTACACGTGGCAAATCCCCAACCTTCGATCTAAGCCACGATCCGTGTGCTCTCACGTTAGATCAAGAAGCTTGACGAAAGGAAATGTAACCGTTTACGGGGTTAGCATCTTCCGTCAACTTTTCACTAACGGGTTTTCCCGCCCAAAGACTCCCGGTTATAAATATGAGGACTACTCAGGTATGAAATTCAAGTTACACACACTTCTCAAATACATCTTCTTCTTCATAACCCATACTTATTCTCACACCGGAGTCGGGTCAAGGAGAGAACCCTCTTCTCCCCTTGGCGAGGCTAACGGTGCTTCTTTTTTGCAGAGTTATCGGAGAAGGAGATCAGTTGTAACCGAATCAGACGAGAGGAAACCCACCTTTTTATGCGGATTCAAACCCCCTAGATATCTCGGTTCCGACCATTTATCTAGTGTTTCTTCAAGTATGTATTACATGTACTAGTGTATTAGGACTTGAAAATGCACTAAATACTCCCAAGGAGTGAAAATACCAAAATACACCTACAACACGCTTAGACACATATAAGAGAATATATTTATGAAAATATATTACTTGGACAAGATACATAATTCGGGTGCAAAACACAAGATGCTTATATTTATTGTTGAGAAAATAATATAAGTAAGACACATAGTTAAAAATATAAATTATTTTTAACACAAGAACACACATACAAAAGATAGTGACTTGTACTTGTGCGATACAAGTCTAGTGACTAACGTTAATAAAACACGTTTAGGTCACGATGCTATATAAGCAAATCCGGTGAAGTTTACGACGCAAGGAACTCAAAGTTGTGAGTTCATGCTCCCCCTTTTCTTTAACTGTTTTTGGTTTTATAACTTCGGGGATGAGATACATGTTACAACTGTTACAATGTTTACAAATGGTATGATGGAGTACAAAAACATTCAAGTGAAACATTCTAGATCATGTCCCGAATAGGGTACCATAAGCACCATTAATCAACGTATACATTCAGACCGCATAACAAAAGGTTAGATCTAATGGGTTTCAGGCAACCCCACTCTTGGCCTACTTCTACCAATGAGTACTTCTGTGTCTCAGTCAAAGTCGACAAAAATGCCTAGGTTTGGTGGCTTCCTATGTCGTGACACATGTTAGTGGCCTTGCAAACCACTAGCGATCTCAAACATTCATAGTATAGATACATTCTATATGATACGTACAAACATTCATAGTACTCAGTTACAGATACGTTTTACAAGTTACATTTAAACATTCATACATTTTACAAGTTACATTCAAACATTCATACATTTTACAAGTTACATTCAAATATTCATACATTTTACAAGTTACATACAATGTTTTCATTCAAGTATTTAAACATTCAATACAATCACTGCATGAATTCACACCAACATTATGTTGACATTTTTCCAAAAACTCACATGTATTTCAGGTAACTAAAGTGGATGTGCGCGCGGTATTACTCTTGCTCGTGGATGTCGTTTATGTTTATCTATGAATAAAGTTGTAAACTTTCAGTCAATATGCAGTCTTGTGATGTAAACAATCAAACTATGTTTTCAGTCATGTAATGTTATCGGTATTTGAAGTTATTTTTATGAGCATGTAGTATGTTTACCAATCATATGCAATGAAAACCTTTCGTGATCACACCTCGTGCTTCCGCCTTAGAAAGGGGTGTGACAGATTCGTATCAGAGCTGCGATTGTAGTGAACCAGGATTCCTTCTCGAGTCTAGTCTACAATCTCTAGGATCCTTTCACGAAAACAATTTTTCAAAAAGTTTTTCATTGCATAAAACTTTCCGCGACATCCACTACCTGAAACTATTTACAAAGAGTCAAGAAAAGACACTACGAGACTTAGGGTGCACTGGAGTAGCACTTGTCGTTGATTAAGAATTATGTGCAATTAGGTGTGATAATTGAAATTTACATATGCTAGAAGTAGAATGTCACAAGTATACGTGACTTTACCTGAAAACAATGGCCTATCTGAAGGAAGAGATACGAGGATGAAACGAACTGTGTGGACTGTGTATGGAGTTACGTAATTATGGATGCATACATAATTATGGAATTCAGTGCACTGAAATCACAGCAAGTCTTGTCACGTATGGATTCCCCAGTGCAAGAAAAGGTCAAACGTGAACACCAGCTTATTAAATACTCTGCTAGAGTAATAATTGTTTGATGTCACCTATGTGGTATATGCCTGTGTATATATATACTACTAGTGTCTAGTATGACGATATCGAACAAATGTCTAACCCTGTTGTGTTATGTTCTTTCAGAACATGGCACCCAGGAGAATTGTGAACAATCGAGATTCTGATCAACCTCCTCCTCCCCCACTCCCAAGAACCGCTGAAGAGCTGAACGCTCTACTGGAAGAAAGGATCTCCGCTGCTATCACCCAATACGAGGCGAACCGAACTCAAGACAGTGGCGGGCCAAGCAATGCTAGACGTAATGGGAATGGAGATTCATCTAGAGGAAACGCAGCTTAGGGCTGTACTTTCAAGCAGTTCCTTGGTTGCAAACCGCTGAATTACGACGGCACTGGAGGTGCAGTGGCGTTTGTACGCTGGACGGAGAAGACAGAGGCCACTATCCGTATGAGCAAGTGTACCACGGATCAACAAGTCACTTTTGCTACTGGGTTGTTTGTTGATGAAGCTCTGACTTGGTGGAACTTGCAAGTCCAAACCTTGGGTGATGATGCCGCTTATAGCCTGACTTGGGATGAGCTAAAGGAAAGAATGAGAGAGAAGTATTGCTCACGTGCTGAACTCCAAAGATTGGAGACTGAGTTCTGGCACTTGACCATAGAAGGAGCTGACATTACCGGGTATACTCGAAGGTTCCACGATTTGAGGTGATCCCTTACATGGTGACTCCTGAATTTAAGCACATAGAACGCTACATTCGGGGACTGGCCCCATAATTTCGCGGCATGGTAACTTCGGCCAAACCTCAAACAATCACTGAGGTTGTAACTCTGGCTGTCAGCCTTACTGAAGATTGTGTTCGTATGAAGAAGCTATCACTGAACCCAACTGAGAAGACCGAGACGCATGCTGAGTCGTCTGGTGACAAGAAGAGAAAGCATTCAAATCTGAACCAAGCAACCCGCAGCAACAACAAGGGTTCGAACAACAATAAGCATGACACTAACCCACCTATGGAGGCAAAAACCTTCGCGGCTGCAAGCAATACAGGAACTAAGAAGTATCAGGTCATTCTGCCCAAAAGCAACCGTTGTGACTTTCACCACATGGGAAATTGTCGCGTTGGGAAATGCGAGAACTGTGGGAAGTCAGGCAATCGTACCGAGGATTGTTGGGGAAAAGGTATTGGAGGCCGCCATGGTTATGGTAATGGAAACAATGGTGGGAACGGCAACGGTAACCGGAATGGTAATAGAGCTGGGGGTAACCAAGGATGCTTCAGTTGTGGAAGCAATGATCATTTCATGAAAGACTACCCAAAGGGAAACAATGCTCAGGCTCGAGCATTTGTGATAGGAGCAAAGAACGCACGCGAGGACCCTAATGTGGTCACCGGTACGTTTCTCATTAACAATCACTTTGCATCCATATTATTTGACACTGGTGCCGACTATAGCTTCATGTCTGTGGAATTTAAATGCATGCTCGGAATAGAATCTAGTAGAATAGATATTCCTTATTCCATAGAACTAGCCAATGGTAAACTTGTTGAATCAGGCGAAATTGTTAGAGGTTGCTCATTAGAACTTGGTGAACGAAGATTTAGCATCGACCTCTTACCTATTCAATTGGGTAGCTTCGATGTAGTGGTCGAAATGGACTGGTTGTCCAAGAACAAAGCTGGAGTTATTTGTCATGAGAAAATCATTCGCATTCCTTTGGCGAATGATGAAACTCTCATCGTACATGGAGAAAAATGAGACGCGCCTCTAAGAATCATCAGTTGCATGAAGGCACAGAAGTGTTTAAGGAAAGGATGTGTTGCTTTCCTAGCACACGTTGTAGATAAGAAGGCTGTGGAGCCGAAACTCGAAGACATTCCTATGGTGAAGGAATTCCCCGATGTTTTTCCCGAAGACCTGCCAGGACTACCTCCGCAACGACAAGTCGAATTCCGTATAGACTTGGTTCCAAGAGCCGCTCCTGTAGCCAAGGCGCCCTATCGGCTTGCACCATCCGAGATACAAGAATTATCTACACAACTCCAGGAGTTGTTGGATAAAGGATTCATAAGGCCAAGCTTCTCGCCTTGGGGAGCTCCAGTATTATTCATGAAAAATAAGGATGGTACACTGCGAATGTGTATCGATTACAGGGAACTGAACAAGCTCACAATCAAGAATCGGTACCCGTTACCGAGGATTGATGACTTATTTGATCAGTTGCAAGGATCGAGCTACTATTCCAAGATCGATCTTCGATCTAGATACCATCAGTTAATGATACAAGAAGAAAGCGTACCAAAGACTGCATTCAGAACAGGCTATGGGCACTACGAGTTTCTTGTGATGCCATTCAGACAAACGAACGCACCAACGGTCTTTATGGATCTGATGAACTGTGTATGCAAACCATATCTCGATAAATTCGTGATTGTGTTTATCGATGATATCCTGATTTACTCACGAACGAAAGAAGAACATCAGCAACACCTCAGGACCATTTTAGAACTACTGAAGAAGGAGAAGCTTTATGCAAAGTTCTCGAAATGCGAATTCTGGATTCGCAAAGTACAATTTCTTGGTCACGTTGTGAATGAGAAGGGCATTTATGTAGACCCGTCCAAGATAGAAGCAATAAAGAATTGGGAAGCCCCCAAAACCCCAACTGAAGTCCGACAATTTTTGGGCTTAGCGGGCTATTATCGTCGGTTTATTGAGAATTTCTCAAAGATAGCTCAACCGCTAACTACCCTTACACGGAAAGACAAGAAATACTACTGTGGTTACAAACAAGAAGAAGCCTTCCAACAACTTAAAAATAAGCTATGCGATGCACCAATACTATCCTTACCCGAAGGCACTAAAGACTTCATAGTTTACTGCGACGCTTCACGACAAGGTTTGGGTTGCGTGCTCATGCAACGCCAGAAAGTCATCGCTTATGCTTCAAGACAATTGAAGGTACATGAAAGAAACTATACCACTCACGAACTGGAGCTGGGCGCAGTGGTATTCGCCCTGAAGATCTGGTGACATTATTTATATGGTACTCTATGCACAATCTTCACAGATCACAAAAGCCTACAACACATATTTAACATAAAGAATTAAACATGTGACAACGACGATGGGTCGAGCTGCTGAATGACTATGACTGTGAGATTAAGTACCATCCTGGAAAGGCAAACGTTGTAGCAGATGCACTAAGTCAAAAAGAAAGGGTTAAGACCCTAAGGGTTCGAGCGTTAGAAATGACTATTCGAACGAACCTCACTGCACGTATTCGTGATGCACAACAAGAAGCTCTTAAGGGAGAAAACCGTAAAGTTGAATACCTCCGGGGTATGTTGAAATATATGGTGCCAAATGAATAGGGAGCCTAAGAAGCGTATTTGGGTTCCGCTCTATGGCGGTATTCGAGGAGTCATCCTTGGTGAAGCGCATAAATCGAGACACTCAATCCATCCCGGATCGGACAAGATGTATCAAGACTTAAAAGAATACTATTGGTGGCCGAGACTCAAGAGCGATGTCGCTGTCTATGTTGGAAAATGCCTAACCTGTGCTAAGGTTAAGGCTAAATACCAGAAACCGTCCGGCCTACTACAACAACCAGAGATATCCATGTGGAAGTGGGAGCAAATCTCGATGGACTTCATAACAAAATTACCCAGGACCCCTAGAGGGCACGATATGATATGGGTGATAGTCGATCGATTAACGAAGTCTACGCACTTCCTACCGATCCGAGAAAAAGACAACACTGGAAAGCTTGCTGAGATATACTTAAAAGAAATTGTGACACGACATGGAGTGCCAATCTCAATTATTTCAGACAGAGATGTACGCTTTCTCTCAAGAATCTGGCAATCCTTTCAGGAAGCCTTTGGATCTCAACTAGACCTAAGCACGACATTCCATCCACAAACAGATGGCCAGAGCGAACGAACCATACAAACGTTAGAAGATATGCTTCGCGCATGCGTCATGGATCTAGGCGGCAGCTGGGATACTCATCTACCTTTAGTTGAGTTTTCTTACAATAACAGTTATCATACAAGCATAAAAGCCGCACCGTTCGAAGCTCTGTATGGCTGCAAGTGCCGATCGCCCTTATGTTGGGCAGACGCTGGAGATAAACGAAGGGTTGGTCCTGAACTTGTACAAGAGACAACCGACAATATTATGCAGATCTGAGAGCGCATTAAGGCGGCTCGAGATCGACAAAAGAGCTACGCTGATCGAAGACGAAAACCATTAGAATTAGAGGTGGGAGAGAAAGTTTTGTTGAAGGTCTCACCTTGGAAGGGTGTAGTAAGATTTGGAAAACTGAATCCACGATACATCGGACCATTCAAGATTTTGGAAAAAATTGGTACCGTGGCATACAAATTGGAATTACCGTAAGAACTTAATGGGGTACATGATATGTTTCATGTATCCAACCTCAAGAAGAGTCCAACACAAGAAAACGTGATCATCCCTGCGAATGAAGTGCATATTGATGATGCCCTCAGATTTACAGAACAACCCGTTGAGGTTACCGACTGGAAAGTCAACAAGACCAGGAGGAGCAGTGTGAAACTTGTCAAAGTACGTTGGAACTCTAAGCACGAACCCGAGTACACGTGGGAACGTGAAGACCAGTTCAAAGAAAAGTATCCCCACCTATTCAAGAAAACTCCTGCGAGAGATAGATCAGCCAGAATTTCGGGACGAAAATCTTTTAACGGGGGGAGACTGTGACAACTGGCACCAAACCGGTAATTTCCGTACACTTTAATTATTATTTAATGACTGCAATTATGTGCTTAAATATCAACCTTGTTTGATTTCATGATATACTTGTGAATTCATGCACGTTTTATACTACAAGAGTTACTTTATGCATTAATGAACCACGTTGCGTCAGAAATACTAGTAAACTCACCGGTAAGACACAATATGTCAAAATAATCTGCAGAAAGCAGTCAGACAGTTGAATTGGAGCCTAGATGTAGGTTCAACGACAAGAATACATTAAAACCCAAGAGTACATACAAGGGTTAACATATAGATATTCCGAAAGCTAAAATAAGCACTAAAAAGCACCCGAAACGCACTTTAGGTGCAGAATTTTACTAAATTCAGCTATAATCAGCATTATGACACTGAAATATTATGCAGAAATTATGATTTATCATCCAGAATATTTCCCTAAGTGTCGGGAATTGAAAGTGTCACAAAAGAATACCTAAAAGACACTAAACGGTGCAATTTAGCACTTTAACGAACCGGTATCTAACCGAACAACCGGACATTACCCGAACAACCGGACATTACCCGAAACACCAAAATAATGCTAGAAGCATTGTTTTTATTTTTCTGAACTAGTTATGGTTCCCGAACATCATAACACACTATATTATGACAAAACACTTAAACCCTTAACTAAACCACTTAACTTCTAACCAAACTAAACTAACCACCATTACATCACAACTAAATACCCCCCCCCCCTTCCAAATCGGTTACAACCGTGAGACCCCACTTGTGATTTGTTTGAATTGTTTAAGGGATCATGTATGGTACTTATGGGACACAAAAACTTATAGTTAAAGACTTGATGGGAGATTATAAGACTAACCACTAGACACTCATGCTCATTACCATCTTCACAACTTCAACACTTTCCTTTCTTCCTCCCTTGGTTCGGCCGAGATCAACAACCCCACAACCACCATTATCACTTCATCTTACTTACATTCCACACATATACAAGGGTGTTAGAAGGTGCACAAGGAAGCTTGGAGCTTTCGGAAGTTCAAGGTCCTTCTTCATTTGCTATTAACCACCACTTTTCTTCTCTTGAACATCCCTAGCCTTGGGCTCGTGGTAAGAACTTGAATCCCTTCATTTTTCATCATACGAAAGTGGTTAAAGTAGGTTCATGATGTTAATCTTGAAGAACACCAAGAACACTAAAGAACATAAAGATGAAACTTAAACATAATGCTTTAAATATAAAGATATCATGTTGTTTTTGTGTTGATATACTTGTTGATTATTGTTTGTTTGTAGAAATGATGTTGATCATCATGTAGTCTTGTTATATCATGATTAAAAACCCCATCTAGCAAGATGAGAGGATGAACATGTTAAAGGTTATGAATCATCCTCACAAAAAGTCATGAACTTGAATAAATGTGATGTCTCTTGTAAAACAATGAACAAGTAAGTTTAAAGTCTTGTAAAATCTAAATGTTTCAAGTATGATTATCCAAGAAACTAAGTTAAAAATACAAGTTTTACTAAATCTTGGTTCTTACTTAAATAAACATCATTTTTAGTGGTTAACAAAGTAAAGAAGCACATGTGTAACAAGAAAAATACATGAAGAAATATTTTTAGAAAAACCGTCTTACAAGTTGTAAAAGACTAAATCTTTCAAGAAAGTGATTTACAAACAAATAACCATGTTTTTAAGGGTAACTAAACCTACTAAATAACATGGTAACTTACTACAAGTTTTTACAAGAACTTCAAGTTCATGATGTAGTGTGAACTACATGATTTAGGCTTATGGTGAGACTTGATTGTGTTGTTGATGTTGATGATGATTTTAAAAGAAAATAAACATATGTTTTGAAAACATGGGAAACCTCCATTTTTAGGGGAAACTCTGTCAAAATTTCTATAAATTTTGACACTTAGAAAAATATAAGTTTTTGAAGAAACTTATCCCCTAAAAATGTATCTAAAAACATTTACCAAGGTTTCTCTAATTTTTGTGTTAAGAAATGATGATTTCTTCAAGAATAAAATTTATATTAAGTATGTATATTTTTGAGAAAAATATATATATTTATTGATCACAAAATTTTGTGCTAAGTGTATGTAGTATGTATTACATGTACTAGTGTATTAGGACTTGAAAATGCACTAAATACTCCCAAGGAGTGAAAATACCAAAATACACCTACAACATGCTTAGACACATACAAGAGAATATATTTATGAAAATATATTACTTGGACAAGATACATAATTCGGGTGCAAAACACAAGATGCTTATATTTATTGTTGAGAAAATAATATAAGTAAGACACATAGTTAAAAATATAAATTATTTTTAACACAAGAACACACATACAAAAGATAGTGACTTGTACTTGTGCGATACAAGTCTAGTGACTAACGTTAATAAAACACGTTTAGGTCACGACGCTATATAAGCGAATCCGGTGAAGTTTACGACGCAAGGAACGCAAAGTTGTGAGTTCATGCTCCCCCTTTTCTTTAACTGTTTTTGGTTTTATAACTTCGGGGGTGTAATACATGTTACAACTGTTACAATGTTTACAAATGGTATGATGGAGTACAAAAACATTCAAGTGAAACATTCTAGATCATGTCCCGAATAGGGTACCATAAGCACCATTAATCAACGTATACATTCAGACCGCGGAACAAAATGTTAGATCTAATGGGTTTCAGGTAACCCCACTCTTGGCCTACTTCTACCAATGAGTGCTTCTGTGTCTCAGTCAAAGTCGACAAAAATGCCTAGGTTTGGTGGCTTCCTATGTCGTGACACATGTTAGTGGCCTTGCAAACCACTAGCGATCTCAAACATTCATAGTACAGATACATTCTATATGATACAACATTCATAGTACTCAGTTACAGATACGTTTTACAAGTTACATTCAAACATTCATACATTTTACAAGTTACATTCAAACATTCAATCATTTTACAAGTTACATTCAAACATTCATACATTTTACAAGTTACATACAATGTTTTCATTCAAGTATTTAAACATTCAATACAATCACTGCATGAATTCACACCAACATTATGTTGACGTTTTTCCAAAAACTCACATGTATTTCAGGTAACTAAAGTGGATGTGCGCGCGGTATTACTCTTGCTCGTGGATGTCGTTTATGTTTATCTATGAATAAAATTGTAAACTTTCAGTCAATATGCAGTCTTGTGATGTAAACAATCAAACTATGTTTTCACTCATGTAATGTTATCGGTATTTGAAGTTATTTTTATGAGCATGTAGTATGTTTACCAATCATATGCAATGAAAACCTTTCGTGATCACACCTCGTGCTTCCGCCTTAGAAAGGGGTGTGACAAGATATGCTAAGATCATATGTGATCTTTAAGGATCTTGTAGAAGATATGTTGTGTACTTATAAGATCTTCACCATATTATTCCTACACTTCACAATCTTCACACCATCTTTCTCACTCTCCTCTCTCCCCTCTCGGCTCACTTATAACCGCCACCACCACCACCTTATCACCACCATCTTCATCCACTTTCAAGCTCCATTCATGTGTTAGAAGATGCTTTGTGAAGCTTGAAGCTTATGGATCACCAAGGAGCTCACTTACTTGCTTTTTCTCACATCATCTTCATCATCTTTTTCACTAGAGATCTTCCCTAGCCTTTGAGCTAGTTGTAAGTTCTTGATTAACCTTGTTTACTCCTACTTTAATGGTTAAAAGATATAATAGGATGAAATAATGCTAGTATGATGTGGTCTTGTTTATGTTGATAATGGTTACTTGATGAAAACTTGTACTATTGAAATCTGTTATGAACAATGGTACTTGACATGATAAATCTGAGTTAAATAAACAATAACCTGCTGCAAGTGATGTTAAATGTCGTTGTTGATCACTAAACATGTTAACGGAACAAATAGAACTTGCGTTAGAGCGCTATAAGCTGAAAACAGGAAGCTGTCAAACTGTTACAGCCGCCTTCAGTCGGCTGTAACCAGGTCGTAACTTAACGAAAAATTGATTTTCTTGAGTCTATAACGTGTTATTTCGAAATACGGTTCTAATGGCACTAGAATCATAATTTTTGGACTTTGTTTGCTATTTTTAAAGGGTCGTTTTTCACAGCAGCAAAAGCTGCGTTTTTACTGCTGAAAATGTGTGTTATGTTTTTCGTCATAACTTGAAATCTATGTAGAATTAGCTTATGAAATTTTTACTGTATATGACCACTGATGTCGTTGTAATGCTCCAATTGGAATTTCATAAATTGGACTTACGATGAATTTTAAATGAATTATTCCGTGGACTGCAGTCAGAAAGTGATGAATCTGATTGCAGTCGGGTAAATGATTTTTTGTAAAATATTGGTAATGAATTGGATCCCGATATTTTTACACACTAATATTTGGATTGTTTAAAAAATTCTATAATAGTTTGGGAATTTTTGGAGTAAGTTAACTATTTTATTAAAATACCCGAAAATAGTCCAGTTTTGGATGTTCAAGCTGAAACAATATAACTAGTGATTTGCATGTCTAAATGTCGGTTATGTTATCCGATAATGGTCTAACGTGTTATATGTCAATGAAAGTGTTATGTGCAATATCGTATGCTTGCTCTTGAGTAGCTATAAGTGGAATGTTTATATGGGCATGAACTATTAAAGTGAGTGCATGTTATGTAGTAGATACGTGTAGGAACTTTGTGCTCTATTTGAAACCACTAAATGACTAACTGGTAATCATATTAGGACATGATTGACCGACCTTGACTGTTAGCTATTTTTGAGAGTCAAACCGAGAAACCAAAGGTGAGTTCACACTCTTAAGGCATGGGATTCCCGGTGGGTTGGGAATGGGATTAAATAGCTAAGACGGAACTTGTACTTTCACCACTACTAGACTACTTACCTCCGTCCTCGGATTGGGTAGGACGCCAACGCTAAACCTACGTATTCTCATACGTACCTCTGTCCTCGGATTGGGAAGGACGCCAGCGCTAAACCTACGTATTCTCATACGTACCTCTGTCCTCGGATTGGGAAGGGCACCAGCGCTAAACCTACGTATTCTTATACGTACCTCTGTCCTCGGATTGGGAAGGGCACTAGCGCTAAACCTACGTATTTAATATGTACCTCTGTCCTCGGATTGGGAAGGACACCTATATATACATCTAGTCTAGTGGTTTACAACATGGGGTAGCCCCCACCGTTTATGGTTTGGAAAACAAGGAAAGGTGATTTAACTGGTAGTTGCAAACAAACTCATAGTTCTTGAAAAAATACTTTATAACGAACACCTACTGTGAACTCGCACAACTTTGTTGTTGATTTGTCGTTACATGCCTTGCAAGTCGTTAGGTATCTATGGAGCTTGCACGAGGAGGCGTGGTCGTTATGGGACATGGATAGTCGTGTGCCATGCTAAAAATTTAAACTTTATGAACTTATTAAACTTATGTTTTGGTTTTACGTTTTATGCTTCCGCTGTTAATTTAAAGTTGGTTACTTTCTTTTGGACACCAATTATATTGTGGTTGGTTTTTTTTACTTAATAATGTTGTTCAATATGATTGGTGGCTTGATCCTGGTCATGTCACGCCTCCAAGCGGTGATACTCCGCGTGTGGATTTTGGGGGTGTGACAGTCAAGATCGTTTCTTATGTTTCTGTTAAAACTCTTGTTTATTTAATCCTACTCATATATATGTACATACCACTTATCCTACATTACGTACGCGATATTCTCAGCCGTAGGATCTTCAATCCATCAAACCAATTTAAATCATTAAATTAATCAAATTAATGCATTCAAATCTTGAAAAAAAGGTTAAAATCGTCATTACGATATCTTAATCTCTGTAACTGACGGAGATTGGAATCTTATATTCATAATCGTAACCATTAATCAAAAATCGATCCATAAATCAAATACAACAACGTAAGATTCTTATTCACCAACCTCCTTCTGCGATTTCATATCTGCTGATTTTGGAAGTTTTGAACTGAAACAACATCGATAGACCGTCTATCGAAGAAGATGATGCAGGATGAAAATTATAATATGCGAAATACATATTGAACGTGCGAAAACCCATTGAAAACAAAAAGAAAGGTTTTGTTTTTTTTACAGTGTTCGAAATCTTGTTTTATACACATGCGATTTTAAAAAAAGGTAATAATGTTTAAGATTTCTTATAGTGTGCGAATTGTTTTATACACATGTGATTTTAAAAAAAGGTAATAATGTTTGAGATTTCTTATAGTGTGCGAATTCTTGTTTTATACACATGCGATTTAAAAAAGTGGTCTTGTATGTGGTTTCTTAAAGTGTGCAAATTCGTTTTCGATCATATGCGATTTTGAAAAAAATGCTGCTGATGATTTCATGTAACTTTGTCCTAAAAATGCATAAACAAAAAAATTATGAATTGATAATTAAAATAAATATAAATTAACTATTTTATATAAAAAAAATGAATTTAATACTGATGTGACTCTAATGTGACTTGTAATGATCAAATTTACCATAAATACTACTGAACTTACCACCCTATCTACATAATAAATTTACTATTTTAATATAAAATACCCAGGGATAACTACCTTCCATATTAAGACACTGAACACAAAAACACACAAAACACACCCAAAAATGTCATCTGAAGATTCAGAACAAATAAAAAACATTGCAATAAAGGAACTATTGTCAACTCGCACGTTGACAGAAATAAGCACCGATGTCACCTCTTCTCATTTGATTTTTGATGTGCAGGGGAAGATTCTTGAAGAAATCAAGAAAAATCAAGAGATGTGGGAGAGACTACTTGAAGAACCACCATCAAGCTTCAGAGATGCAGCTTTGGATCACATAAAGGAACAGTCTCGAGCTGATGACTTAGCCTTCTCTTTCCTGAAAGATGCTCTAAACACTGTGAAAGAGAAGATGGAGTTCAGCTCGGCTGAACGTGACAAAATCTTTGCTTCAAGTAACTAGATTTCTGTTTAATCGTTTAATGGTTTTAGTTGTGTTAAATAATAACAACTACTTTATATTTATGTTTTTTTGTACAAGTTTTGAAAACATCTTATGCTTCATTATTATATAAATCGCATGAATGATTTAGACATCTTTGTCACAAAAAACAAGATAACTCAAAATCGCATGTAATAAAATGAAAAACAAAATGAAATCGCATGTTAAACTACTTATATACTGATGCATATAAAATCGCATGTTTACATACTAAATCGCATGTTTCTCGTATAAAATCACATGTACAGTTAAAAAATTTAATCTTCCTCATCTGAAACCTCCTCCCACTCATCTTCTTCACTGCTATTATCACTACCTCCACTGTAATCTTCAAACTCATCTTCCTCTTCATCGTCTTCGACCTCGTTGGCTTTGTGTAACACCCCGAAAATATAAAACTTTATATTAGAATTATAAAGTATAAATAAGTGAGAATTTACTAACTAGGAATTTTAACCTAGTTAGTTACAAGTCTAGAAATAGCTTATAATAGTGTTAAAATGCAACTAGACTATAAGTTGAACAAAATGGAAGGGCCTAAGTTGTAAGAATTGAAACTATAATATTAATTTTAATAAAAATCAAAACCAAACACCATTTTTGAAGGTGTTGGTTGTGCAGAAGAAGAGCAGGGGCGACTCCCCACTCTCAAACCCCTAAAACTCACTAAACTTGCAAATTGAAGGCTCAATCCAAGTTGAAATCGAAATTAAAATGTAGATTATTGATCCTCATCACAAGAGGATTACAAGGTATGTAAAATTTCATGAAAACCCTCAACTTGAATTTCTCATGTAATTGGGAAAATATGAAATTATAGTTGCATGTGTGTCTTATGATGATCTAGGAACAACTATAGTGTCTAAGGACAAACCCTATGCAAATACAAGTTGAAATCATGTTAAATTTTAGTGAAGATTATGAACACCATTATAGGTGATTAACGGGTTATGTGTAAATTGATGAACACTAGGATATTGGGTGTTGTTCTAGTGTAATTTGACAATTTTGAAGTGATTTCAGAAATTTAGAAGCTAACAATCATGTAAAATGGTTGATTGATGTGAAATTAGGGCTAAGAGATAAGCTAGAGACTTGATAAATAAACATGTAAAATTCTGCCCTTAAAGTGTTTGTTGAAATGCCTCAAAGAAGGTTCAAAAATAGAATTTTGGTAGTTAAAACCCCTAATTGAGATGTTTTGGCTATTATGCAAAAGATGATTACAAAAGAGTTCTAATTGTGACAAAAATTGAACTCTATAGGAAAGGATATCGGAACGTCAAGTGGACAAGCCGGTGGTGATTTGCGGTTGAAGGGCGTGCACTAAGGTATGTAACTTGATCCGTTACATTCGATAAATATTTGTTAAGCTATGCGTTATTGATAAAAATTATGTTGGACATAGCAATCTTGAATGTTACTTAAATTCGTAGGATAAGAATTGGTTAGTAGTTGTTTGGTAGTCATCAAAATGGAGGATTTTCCATAGATGGACCAAACGGGTCGAATAATGATTATTGTAAGTATTAAAATCGTAAGTAGAAGGTTTTGGCGGAAATGGTCACAAGAGCACAAAGCCATAAGTTTGGTAATGAAGTGCCAGTGATAATAAGCCCCGAAGTTGGGTAATAAACGCCTTAGGTTTGCTAGTTAATTGGTAATGAAATGGTTAAGTTAGAGTGGGTCGAATAATCGCAAATGGGCATATAATATTTTGGTCCGTAAATAAATTTTTCGGTATGAAATTAGTGATAGGCATGTCGGTAATGAATTTACAGACGCATAGGAAAAAGAATCACCTAAAACGGACTTACGAGTCAAAAGATATGCACATTTTAAGTTAAAATCTGAGTTTTCCGGAGCTGGCAGAAAATGCAGCTCACAAAACATGAGCTGCTGGAAAACCCGATCCCCCGCGCCACACGGAAGATGTCCCGATATGTGCCGCGACACGCGAGAGGTTCTCGCGGCCCGCGTAACTTCTCTCGCGGGGCGCGAGCGACCTGATCCGAAGAATTTTAATTGTTTTCAATTGTTTTGATGCTAGATTTCGATTATAAGTGTTTTATTATTGTCAAAATTAACCTTTGATGTGGTTTTGACATTGGGTCATGTTGGTGAACTTACGGATGGCGATCAAGTATATGACGAAGAACCGAACACTACTTTTGAAGCTTCCGCAATGTTTTAATTCTTTACTAGACTTGGTTTATGGGTTCTAAACAATTGTTAAGTAACTTTTGAAATGTTTTAACTTAGTTGTTAGTGGACTATGGTTTATGCTACATGTGAACTTCTTGTATGAAATTATGTTAAGTAAGAAACTTTTATTTACAATGGTATAATCTATTGTTAAAATAAAAAAAAAAAAAAAATTTAGACGGGTGTTACAAGTTGGTAATCAGAGCTTAAGGTTGTCAACAAAGTGTTCGGTTCAAGCTTGATCGATCGTCCGGTAAGAATTAACTCATTTATGTTAGTAGATTATCCCTTATGTAAGTATGAGAAATAAATTGAGATGCATGGGAAGAGTGTGTTAACACACTCAAACCCGGAAAGTGCATTAAATGTGAACGGTTAAAGCAAGTTAGGAACTTGGCTAAACCGAAACAAATGAAGCAATATTATAAATGAAATGTTTAACGTTTAAATGTAAACATTTCAGCTTCAAGATGTCTGATGGGAATGATGATAATCCGGTGCAAACAAGCACCGAGCAAATGAAAGAGATAATTGTTGAAGAGGTAGGAAAGGCAATTGAAGGAAGTCTATCCGGGTTTATAGACAAAATTCAAAACACGGTGTTGTCGCTTGTTGAAGAGCGAGTTAAAAGGTTGGAGGATATTGTCAACCTTATGAAGGAAAAGACGGGAGAACGTAAAGGATGCTCATACAAGGAATTCATGGCGTGTAAACCGCCAATCTATAACGGGGAGGTTGACCCGATAATTTGTCAAAGATGGATAAGTGATGTCGAAGGGGTGTTTGAACGGACCCATTGTGATGTAGGCGACTTTGTTGCTTACGGAACGGGCCAATTGAGAAATCAAGCCAAGGATTGGTGGGATAACAAAAAGAAGGAAATGGGAGCCGAAGCGGCGAGGGTTATGACTTGGGACGAGTTTAAAGTACCATTCCTTAAACACCACAGTCCCAAAGCGGTTATTAACAGGATTAAAGAAGAATTCATCCAGCTAAGACAAAAGGGTGAAACAATCGATAAGATCACGGGCATCTTCATGGATAAGCTGAGATTCTGTGATGAGTTAGTCACCACCGAAGAGCAAAAGATATACTATTATTACAACATGCTGAGTGCCGAATACCGTGAGTTCATGACTCCGTCAAAGTATGAAACCCTCACGGAGATTATCAACACCGCCCGGGAGCGGGAAATCGAGTTAAAGAAACAAGTTGAAAGAGGTGAACGAAGGGCACCGGATGTGAATCCAAGCCCTACAAAGAAAGCTAGAACTGCTGAATCGGGAAAGAAAGTGGATGCTAAAGGCGGGTCGCCGAGTTGCAAAGTATGTGGAAAGGGGCACAAAGGTGAGTGTCGCTTCAAAGACAAGCCGTGCCCGGTATGTGGGAAGACGGGGCACACCGCATCACTATGTCCCGGGAAAGTTTCTGTTTGTTACAAGTGTTATCAACCCGGTCACAAGAAATCTGAATGCCCCGAGTTGGTGGGAAAGAGAGACACAAAAGAGTCTCTAACAGAAGCTCCCAAAGCGAAGGCTAGGTCCTTCCAACTTACCGCGGCTGAAGCAAAGACAGAACCAGATGTGGTCTCAGGTATAATCACAATTAACTCAATTCCAGCACGTGTATTGTTTGATATGGGTGCGAATAAATCCTTCATTTCGCATGGATTTATTCGACATCCTTCATTTGTATTGAAGAAATTATCTGTGCCCTTAGAAGTTGAAATAGGGGACAACAAAAGTTTTGTAGTTTGTGATGTTTGTCGAGGCTGCAAATTAAGCATCGACGATGAGGAATACTTGATAGACTTAATCCCGTTGTCAATGGGGGAATTTCAAGTAGTCGTTGGGATGGATTGGCTATCTCAGCATCATGCAAAAATCGTGTGTTTTCGTAAAGAGATAAAACTAACATCTCCGAGCGGGAAACACGTCACCATCTATGGCGAAAAAGGAGGTAACCCCATAGTATGCTCAATGTTGAAAGCTCACAAGCTCATGAAGAGAGGATGCAAGGCATTCATGATATACGCAAATGAGCCCGAGAAGGAATCACGAAAGATTGAAGATGTACCGGTAGTACGGGATTATGAAGATGTGTTTCCGGAGGATTTACCGGGGATACCGCCTGAACGGGAAGTAGAGTTCGGGATCGAATTGATTCCGGGCGCCAAACCCGTAGCAAAAGCTCCATACCGACTCGCACCGTCGGAATTACAAGAGTTGATGTCCCAAATTCAAGACCTGCTTGACAAGGGATTCATAAGGCCGAGTGTGTCTCCTTGGGGCGCACCGGTATTGTTCGTGAGAAAGAAAGACGGAAGCATGCGCATGTGTATTGATTACTGGGAGTTAAACAAACTCACGGTAAAGAACTGATACCCGCTTCCGAGGATAGATGATTTATTCGACCAATTACAAGGTGCGAATTGGTTTTCAAAAATTGACCTTAGACAGGGGTATCACCAACTAAAGGTCAAGGAAGAAGATGTGCCGAAGACGGCTTTCCGCATGAGATACGGACATTACGAATTCCTCGTGATGTCATTTGGGCTAACAAATGCACCCGTGGCCTTCATGGACCTCATGAATCGGGTTTGCAAGCCAATGTTGGATAAGTCGGTCATCGTGTTTATCGATGATATTTTGGTATATTCAAAAAGTGAAGCTGAACACGCACACCATTTGCAAGAAGTGTTAGAGACACTTAGACGAGAAAGGTTGTATGCGAAATTCTCTAAGTGTGCCTTTTGGTTACGAGAGGTACAATTTCTTGGCCACGTCATAAGTGCCGACGGGGTATTGGTGGATCCGTCAAAGATTGAGGCCGTGTCAAAATGGAATTCCCCGAAGAACCCTTCGGAAATTAGAAGCTTTTTGGGGCTCGCGGGATACTATAGGAGATTCATTCAAGATTTCTCCAAGATTGCGTCACCGCTAACAAAGCTAACCCGGAAGAAAGAAAAGTTCATTTGGGGTGTCGACCAAGAAAAAGCGTTTCAAACGTTAAAAGAAAGGTTAACTCAAGCTCCGGTACTGACATTGCCGGACGGAGTCGAAGACATGGTGGTTTATTCGGATGCTTCACTATTGGGGCTCGGATGCGTGTTGATGCAACGGGGCAAGGTAATAGCCTATGCCTCGAGGCAATTAAAGATACACGAGAAGAAATATCCCACGCAAGATCTCGAGTTGGCTGCGGTGGTATTTGCATTAAAAATATGGAGGCACTACTTGTATGGGGTAAAGTGCACCATATTCACCGACCACAAGAGCTTGAAATACTTCTTCGATCAGAAGGAGTTAAATATGCGACAAAGGCGATGGCTAGAAACAGTGAAAGATTTTGACTGTGAAATACACTACCACCCTGGAAAGGCAAATGTGGTGGCGGATGCTTTGAGCAGAAAAGCGGACTATGTTCCAATAAGAGTAAGGTCGATGCAGCTCGTGGTGACCTCGGGTATACTTGAACGTATTCGAGAGGCGCAATTAGAAGCAGTGAAAGAAGAGAACTGGAAGAAAGAAAGAATAATCGGTCAGTTGAAAGATTTGTCGGATGGGAATAACGGGTTGAAGACTCGATCCGGAAGGATATGGGTTCCAAATACTTGTGGGGTGAAGGCGCTTTTACTTGATGAAGCTCATAAATCCCGATATTCAATTCATACGGGTGTGACCAAGATGTACAATGATCTGAAACAAAATCACTGGTGGCCTGGAATAAAGAGGGATGTGGCGAAGTATGTGGAAAAATGCTTGACATGTTTACAAGTCAAGGCGGAGCACCAGAAACCATACGGCAAACTCCAACCGTTAGAAATTCCGGTTTGGAAATGGGAACATATTACAATGGACCTATTAACCAAGTTTCCTAAAACAAATCGTGGTTTCGATGCCATATGGGTAGTGGTGGATAGATTGACGAAAAGTGCTCACTTCATTCCGATCCGTGAGACTTATACGTCAGAAAAGATGTCAGAAGTTTACACTAATGAAATAATAGCACGTCATGGGGTACCGGTATCCATCGTGTCTGATAGGGATACCCGGTTTACTTCAAATTTCTGGCGAGATTTCCAAGAGCAAATGGGAACCAAATTGTTCATTAGCACTGCGTACCATCCTCAAACAGATGGACAGAGTTAAAGAACAATACAAACACTGGAGGACATGCTACGGGCGTGTATAATCGACTTTGGAGGAAGTTGGGATGTTCACCTACCGTTAGTCGAGTTTTCGTATAATAATAGCTACCAATCTAGTATTAAGATGGCATCGTACGAAATGCTCTATGGTAGAAAGTGCCGAACCCCGGTATGTTGGGGTGAAGTGGGTCCACGTGAACTTGCTCACCAAGATATAGTACAAGCCACTAATGAAAAGATTGATGTGGTTCGGGCACATTTGAAAGCGGCTCAAGACAGGCAAAAGGCGTATGCTGATAAAAGGAATAGGCCAATCGAATTCCAGGTTGGCGACATGGTTATGCTAAAAGTTTCCCCATGGAAGGGCGTTATTAGATTCAGAAAAAGGGGGAAGCTAAGCCCGAGGTTTATTGGGCCATTTAAAATCATCGGAAGGGTCGGCAAGGTAGCTTACCGCCTTGAGCTACCGGAGGAACTAAGTGGAATTCATAGCACGTTTCACGTGTCACAATTACGAAAGTGCCTAGCGGACGAAACAGCCTATATCCATTACGATGATATCGAAGTGGATAATAGTCTGAATTATGCTGTGAGACCGGTGGAGATTTTAGATCGAAAGGTCAAACACTTACGAAATAGACAAATCTACCAAGTCAAAATCAAATGGGAGCATAGGAAAGGTTTGGACACTACGTGGGAGTCTGAAGAGGAGATGCGACGTCTCCACCCTACATTATTTGGTACGTACTTCGGTTTCGGGGACGAAACCCTTTTAAGGGGGGTGGACTTGTAACACCCCGAAAATATAAAACTTTATATTAGAATTATAAAGTATAAATAAGTGAGAATTTACTAACTAGGAATGTTAACCTAGTTAGTTACAAGTCTAGAAATAGCTTATAATAGGGTTAAAATGCAACTAGACTATAAGTTGAACAAAATGGAAGGGCCTAAGTTGTAAGAATTGAAACTATAATATTAATTTTAATAAAAATCAAAACCAAACACCATTTTTGAAGGTGTTGGTCGTGCAGAAGAAGAGCAGGGGCGACTCCCCACTCTCAAACCCCTAAAACTCACTAAACTTGCAAATTGAAGGCTCAATCCAAGTTAAAATCGAAATTAAAGTGTAGATTATTGATCCTCATCACAAGTGGATTACAAGGTATGTAAAATTTTATGAAAACCCTCAACTTGAATTTCTCATGTAATTGGGAAAATCTGAAATTATAGTTGCATGTGTGTCTTATGATGATCTAGGAACAACTATAGTGTCTAAGGACAAACCCTAGGCAAATACAAGTTGAAATCATGTTAAATTTTAGTGAAGATTATGAACACCATTATAGGTGATTAACGGGTTATGTGTAAATTGATGAACACTAGGATATTGGGTGTTGTTCTAGTGTAATTTGACAATTTTGAAGTGATTTCAGAAATTTAGAAGCTAACAATCATGTAAAATGGTTGATTGATGTGAAATTAGGGCTAAGAGATAAGCTAGAGACTTGATAAATAAACATGTAAAATTCTGCCCTTAAAGTGTTTGTTGAAATGCCTCAAAGAAGGTTCAAAAATAGAATTTTGGTAGTTAAAACCCCTAATTGAGATGTTTTGGCTATTATGCAAAAGATGATTACAAAAGAGTTCTAATTGTGACAAAAATTGAACTCTATAGGAAAGGATACCAGAACGTCAAGTGGACAAGCCGGTGGTGATTTGCGGTTGAAGGGCGTGCACTAAGGTATGTAACTTGATCCGTTACATTCGATAAATTGTTGTTAAGCTATGCGTTATTGATAAAAATTATGTTAGACGTAGCAATCTTGTATGTTACTTAAATTCGTAGGATAAGAATTGGTTAGTAGTTGTTTGGTAGTCATCAAAATGGAGGATTTTCCATAGATGGACTAAACGAGTCGAATAATGATTCTTGTAAGTATTAAAATCGTAAGTAGAAGGTTTTGGCGGAAATGGTCACAAGAGCACAAAGCCATAATTTTGGTAATGAAGTGCCAGTGATAATAAGCCCCGAAGTTGGGTAATAAACGCCTTAGGTTTGCTAGTTAATTGGTAATGAAATGGTTAAGTTAGAGTGGGTCGAATAATCGCAAATGGACATATAATATTTTGGTCCGTAAATAAATTGTTCGGTATGAAATTAGTGATAGGCATGTCGGTAATGAATTTACAGACGCATAGGAAAAAGAATCACCTAAAACGGACTTACGAGTCAAAAGATATGCACATTTTAAGTTAAAATCTGAGTTTTCCGGAGCTGGAAGAAAATGCAGCTCACAAAACATGAGCTGCTGGAAAACCCGATCCCCCGCGCCACGCGGAAGATGTCCCGATATGTGCCGTGACACGCGAGAGGTTCTCGCGGCCCGCGTAACTTCTCTCGCGGGGCGCGAGCGACCTGATCCGAAGAATTTTAATTGTTTTCAATTGTTTTGATACTAGATTTCGATTATAAGTGTTTTATTATTGTCAAAATTAACCTTTGATGTGGTTTTGACATTAGGTCATGTTGATGAACTTACGGATGGCGATCAAGTATATGACGAAGAACCGAACACTACTTTTGAAGCTTCCGCAATGTTTTAAATCTTTACTAGACTTGGTTTATGGGTTCTAAACAATTGTTAAGTAACTTTTGAAATGTTTTAACTTAGTTGTTAGTGGACTATGGTTTATGCTACATGTGAACTTCTTGTATGAAATTATGTTAAGTAAGAAACTTTTATTTACAATGGTATAATCTATTGTTAAAAAAAAAAAAAAAAATTTAGACGGGTGTTACACTTTGTGCCTGGGATCATTTTCAATCTGGACTCCCATCATCTTCTTTTGTTGTTTGCCTTTCAGTATCTCGCAAGTCCGAATATCATGACCTTTTTCGCTGCATACACTACATGTCCTTGACCTTTTTCCTTTGCGGCTGATCATTTGTTCCTTCTTCGATTTAATCCTTTTATGCGAGCCACGTCCTTTATTTCTTATACCAGCCGGCACACAGATAGTAGGAGGTGCATTAGTTACTGGTTGTTGGTAACCAATCAACTTTGAAAACCGGTCAAACTTTGGATCAAGCTGCTTGGTTATACAACTCTGATCAACTTTTTCTTTAATCTGCTTCATTTGATCCCTGACTAAAACAAGTTGATCAAGGTCGGAAATCAAATTGCTAACCAAATACTCCCCTGTGTAAATGATTTCGCGAGCAATCTGTTTAGCCTTGTGTTGCTCATCCTTATCATCCACCTTTACATCGAACGTGGCGTTTAATTTATTCGGAACCACATCTGTTAGACCCAGTTCAGGCTCAAAACAACTTCTTTTCACGTAATATGGAAAGTGATTTCAGTAGATGTGAAAAAGATGTGCGGAAATGGAAATCAGACTTTCAAGAAACAAGACCTACAGAATTATCAAGTTTATATCACTTAGAAACAAAATGGTTTACAAAGTGATTGTAAGATTATTATCTAATACAAACGAATCTTGAATTCTGTGGGGGAGAGAGCAATGGAGTTTAGGTGTATGTGTGAATGCTAAGCTTCAAACTCAGTTTGCTTCTCCTGGTTGAGCTTTCTATTTATAGACGGCTTGTATGAATAAATAATAGTTTATTCATACAATAATTCCTGCAAAAAGTAGCCAATTGACATATTCATTGATTCCAACGTTCAACTTGCCTTTTTCATCATGATTTCATTTAATGTCAACTTGCTTCGGTAATTGTGGCAGGACAGAGCCAATTTCAGACAAGTGGGTTATTTCATCAGAAATTCTGATAAACCACTTCATTAGAAATTCTGATGAACAAATCATCAGAAAATCCTTGATGATCAGAATCGTCAGATACTGATGATATTTCATCAGAAATATCATCAGATCCATCAGAAATGACCTCTTCTGATAATCCAATTCAGCTCTTGATCAACTTGTGATTCTTTGAAGCGGATGTTGTGCTTTCCAGTTGTCCCATCTGATCTTCTTTTTCTAGTTCGTGATCTTCAGGACTGTGATCTCTTCATAGATACAGTTGATTGTGATTTTCTTCAATACTTACACATAAAGTTTCCTAACAACATCCTTTGTCCATCTCTTCATAACATATTTGTTTGGTATTTCTTTAACACCAAACATCTTGAAAAGAAAATAGATGTGTTTACATAGCAGCACATACTGTTCAAAACGCAAACACCTACAATGTGCGGTTACATCATTTTCAAGATTCTTGAACCACACCTAAGAAAACAAAAAAAAAAAAAAATTAAAATCGCATGTGTACATGAATAATTTCGCATGTCTAAAAAATCATTTTATTGAACTAATTTAAAATCGCATGCGTTCATCAAAAATCGCATATGCAAAATCATGTTCTGTATGAAATTCGCATGTGGGTTTTCAAAATCGCATGTTTTATATATATATATATATAATTTAACTCTAACAACCCATCTCCATAAGCTTTAAAGTCTTTCAACAATATCCTTATCTTTGGACCCTCGATTTTGGTGTCCATTGGCAGACATTCGGTAATAGTTCCATATATCTCTGTTTGCTGATCAAAGAATATAGACCTGGTGTATATCTTAGCAGCATCTTTTTCCAAAGTAGTTTTGCTCCAATCATCAGGCTCAGTATATCTTGAAATATGATCATTCTTTCTGTGATTGAACCTTTGGACATCCATTGCACCGTCAAAATGATTCATAAACTCTACAAGAGTGAGTTGTGAATTTGCCACCTGGCAAAAAAAAATGATTCTCGCTCTCTGATCTCGAAGTTGTTCGCATGAGTCCAGACATGGGCTCATGCCGGTAAAAAGCCGGAATCCACATGTATCTCATCGCAAACATATCATCATTCCCTTTATTTTGTGTGAGACCGTACTCAATCATCACCAACTTCCACTGTCTCTCAAATTCTTCAGGCTCAATGGAATCAATCCATACAATATTGCACATCCTCCTTTTAAAATCATCATCATTGCACAACTCGTGTCCAACCTATACCGATAAATGCATTTTATATTAGCCTATAACGAATCTATATTATAAAAAAAAAACACTGACGAAAGACAATATAGCATGTTATACCTTATCTGCCACTTTTTTCATTATGTGCCACATGCACAATCTGTGTCTGCAGGTAGTAAGAACCTCCTCAATAGCCTGTTTCATCGCAGGGTCTTGCTCCGTCACTACAACCTTTGGCTGCCGTCCAAATGACTTTACGAATGAATTGCGAAGCCATTTATAAGAGTCAATGCTCTCTGATGCCAACAACCCAGCTCCAAGGGTTATATTTCGACAGTGGTTGTCAATCCCAGTGAACGGAACAAACACCATCTTGTACCTGAAATTCCATAAAATTAAAGATTTAGTACACATGCGAAGTACAAATTGTAACATGCGAAATAGACAAAATATAACATGCGAAATATACAGTATAACATGCGATATATTCAACACCTAATCTTCAATGTATAATAACATGCGATATTGCAAGTTTAGGAAATCATATAACATGCGAAAAAATTAAAAACCATTTTATGTAACACTTACTTGTTAGTCTTGAAAGTTGCATCGAACGATATCACATCCCCGAACTCCATAAAGTTACGCTTGCATAACCCATCGGCCCAGAACAAACCAGTTAACCGTTTGTCCTCATCAACGGAAAATTCAAACGAAAAATCAACTAAATAATGTTTTTTGTCGGTCAACCTATTGATCACCATGTCAGCGTCATATTCTCCTATATAGCTGTTAATTCGAGTCCTAAAGTTTTTGCAATCATCGACCGTGGCGCCAACATTCTTGAAACCACCGTAACGTTTCCTCATTATATGAAAAGCTTTGACATGACCAAGGTTTAGAGTGCCTTGTTCCCATATCATCTCCTCCTGGACATCTGACCATTGCCTGTACGCTGGCAGCATATGAATATCGTGTGGACATACAAACTTATGATTATGGCCATCAACAAATATCTTTACTGTATATGATCTATCATCCACCGTGCAAATCATAAGTTGAGCTTTGCACCCAGTTCTAATGGTCCCCTTGTTCCTTGATTTGAATGGCTTTTTTGACTTCGAATAAGCATCGTCAATAAACAATGGCTTATGTCCCTCTTTAGAACAAACAAAATACTTAGTTTTGGTTATACCGCCACTGTGTACTTCACCACCTTTCCGAGTAGAAAAACCAGCTAATTTAGCATATGTTTGGTAAAACACGTATGCTTGTTCGATAGAGGTAAATTGCATTCCAACCACAGGTGTAGCTGATGGTTCAACCTCCGGAGTGTAAAGCCTTTCATCTACATAAATCAAATAAAAAAAAGGAAAACACATGCGATTTATCGGACTCGTAACATGCGATATATTAAAAACTCCATAATTTCATCATAAAAACAACAACACGTGCGAATTGTTTGACTCATAACATGCAAAAATCACCATTTTGATAAATTTGTTTTACACATGCGATTTATGACATCATAACATGCGAAATCAGCATTTAGAATAAACATCACATGCGAATTGCCAGACTCATAACATGCGAACTTTTACAGATTGCTTTCATATCAATTATGCTCAACATTCAAACTTCAAATCAGTTACAAAAATGCAAAATCATTACTACGATTAAACAAAACACATCTACGAACAATTTAAGGACCTGAATTAACATAATTACCATTCGAACACTCATTAACACCACTTGTATTTGCATTTCGATTTGGATTTGCAGGTTCCGGATTTAAAACATCGTCAATCGTAACTCTCTGATACGCAGATAATTGAACCTGGTCACCGATCGATCGAGCTTCTTCAAAATCAACATCTGTGTTTCGTCCGGTGCTGCTCTGTGGATCCATTGAAAAAAACAATTGAATCAAACCCTAACGCAGAAGAACGAAAACTGCAATTTGAGAATTATGAAAAATTTGAAACTGATTCGAATCATAATTACCGGGATATTAGTGTAACAAACTTCTCGCTGATTGAATGAACAAACGAATTTGCCCTCAGCTGATTGAATGAATTGTCTGATTTAACCTTATGAGTGAAAAACGAATCAGGGTATAGGGCTCGGTTCATTATAAACGTAGATGAAAATATTATAAACACATCACGAAATGTGAGAACCGTGAGAACTTTTTCTTCTCGCGCGAGTTGGGCTAAATTTTTTTTGCACAAACGTAGATGAAAATATTATAAACACATCTGTAAAAAAAATAAAAAAATTTGTCGAGTCGGTAGTTTTGACTGATGTAATAAGTTTTTTTTACGCGCTGGTGTAAATTTTGTACGGAAATAAATATTTTTTTACACCTCATGTAAATGTGGGTATGCAACATTTTTTTTGCTGAAACAAGTAATTTTTTTATGACTTTTGAGAAAAAAAATTCCGAAAAACCTTTTGGATGACCCAGTTCTCACGATTCTCACTTTACGCCCCCTCGAAACTTTTGGTCAAGATCCGTCACTACCCAGCATAACGCCCTTTGGCGCATCCCCACACCGCCCCGGAGGGCGTTATATCACCTGAACTAGGATGGGGGGTGAAAATTATAACGGGGTTATTGTTTTTGTTTCTCTCACACACATATATATACATACACATATATGTATAATTGAAGAGTATAACCCCACTACTCTCCCCAAACACTATTTTCTTCATTCCCTCACCATGTTCCATTCCATTCTAACTCTCATTCCTGTATATTAAACGCTACCTCTAACTCTTACACAAACACCACTTATGACGTGACTACTACTCAGTGGCGGACTTGTAGTAATTAGGATACCCCTAACTTTTTGGGCTAGTTCCGCCATTTTAAAAAACAAACGTAGAAATGATACATGGTAGATACGTTGGCAACAAAAAAGACTTAAATAGAAAAAGAAAAATATTTCAATAACATCAAATATTAAAATGTCAGTTTAAATCCAAATAACTAACCGTATACACAAACAAACAAACAAACCACCATTCCTCTCATCTCCATCAACCTTTCTCTCTCTAAAACAAACAGTTTTAAAATTTTCCCGCCAACCGCCATTAAAGCACCCCCATGAAACCCTCTCCACTCAAACTCAAACTCAAACTCAAACTCACCACTATGAACAACACGCGATCTCTCTTCGCTCTCATCTCCCTCATTTTCCTCTTCTTGTTATCCTTTAACGGCGCCTCCCTCAGGATTCCCTCACTCTCTCCGCCGCAAAAACTCGCCGGAGATCCTTTCTACTCGCCGGAATCGCGCTTTTACAATCCGCATCTGCGTAAATCTCCCAATTCCGAAATATCGCCGGAAAAACTCGCCGGAGATCCGTTCTATTCGCCAGAATCTCCGTTTTATAATCCGATTCTTCGTAAATCTCTCAGTTACCACATCGAATCGGAAAACTCTCCGGAAAACCGAAACAAAAAGCTCCTGAAGATGTTATCCGGCTTCGGATCGTCACGGCGAGACGATTTTCCGGCAAGAGTGAACGAATTCTTCCACAAGAAAAACGAAACATCTGGTTGCAAGATCCGGTTCTTCATGACGTGGATATCTTCATCAAACTCGTTCAACAAACGCTCAATTCAGTCGATCGAATCGGTATTCAAATCGCACCCAAACGCGTGTCTATTAATCATCTCGAACTCGCTGGATTCGATCAAAGGACGACAGATTCTTCAACCGTTTGTTGAAAAACGGTTTCGAGTGACGTCAATTGCTCCGGATTTTAGTTACCTATTCAAGAACACGATGGCGGAATCGTGGTTTTCGAAGCTGATTAGGGGTCAAGTTCAGGCCGGTAACGTTCCGTTAGGTCAGAACTTATCGAACCTTGTTAGGCTGTGTTTGTTGTACAAATACGGCGGCGTTTACATCGACGCGGATGTGATCGTGTTGAACCGATTCGACAAGGTGAAGAACGCGATCGGAGCACAAACAATCGATCCGAATTCCAAGAAATGGACAAGGTTGAATAATGCAGTCATGGTGTTCGACAAAATGCATCCCTTGGTTTATAAGTTTATTGAGGAGTTTGCGTTGACTTTTAATGGAAACAAATGGGGGCATAATGGTCCTTTCATGGTTTCCAGAGTGGTTTCTAGGCTGCAAGGGAGGCCAGGATACAAATTTACTGTTTTGCCCCCGCCCGCGTTTTACCCCGTGAGTTGGGTCAACGTTCGGGCTCTCTTTCGTGGGCCAAAAAACGAGACTGATTTGAGATGGTCAACGGGGGTGTTTGAGCAGATGAGGAACCATAGTTACACCCTTCATCTCTGGAACAAGCAAAGTAGAGGCTTTCGTTTTGAACAAGGGAGTGTTGTTAGCAAGATTTTCTTGGATACTTGTGTTTTTTGTAACGGGTCTCGAACCAACAGTTCGATCTAGTTTGTTTGACTTACTTTGTGTTTTTAGCGATCGTTTGGGTTTGATCAAGAATTTGGTGTGAATGAGATGTAATTTGATTGATTCTTGAATCATACTATAAGTACCGACTGATTTTGGATTGTTTTTTTTTTGTTCAAGCTTTAGTTCTTTATACTATGTGCTGCAATTTGTACAATGCTATTATGATAGTCTAGTTTCATGACTACATGTACAAAAGCTACATAAAGAAAGAAAGAAAGACCAAGTGTTTAGTCAAAGAGACCATGTTTGATACACATGACATCTCTTAGAGCATTCAGATCCATTCCACATGTTGTGAGTGGAGTTTTTATAGGGCATGTTTGGCTAAGCTTTTTGAAACAATTTATTGGCTTTTTGAAAAGTCATAAGCTTTAAAATGATGTTTGGCAATGAGGGTGTATGTGAGGGGAAAAAGCCAATAAGTCAATAAGTCACTCCATACTGACTTTTTCAAAAAGCCAATAAATCAATAAGTTGTTTCAAAAAGCTTAGCCAAACATGCACATAGTATAAAGAGTATAAAAAGTGGTTGTGAGTGGAGAAGAGAGAAAATGTTACTGTTCATCTGTATATTTGAGGGACACTGTTCACCCCCTATAATTTTTTAATATATTTGAAAGTGGTTGTAAGTGGAGGAGAGAGAAAAGGTAATGATAAAGGTATAAAAAAATATTACTTAATTGAAAATGAGAGAGAAAATGTAGTGTTTTTTAATGTAATTTAGAGTGAAAAATATGGTGGAACGGATGTGAATGCTCTTAACTTCTTAAGATTTTCCCTATTTTTAGAATGGGTTGTATTATTAGCACACCTTGGATTATTAAATCGAAACCCTCAATACGCATCGTATAGGCTTATACGATGCATATTAAGTTGGTTCAAACTTTTAGGTCAGTCAAATGCTGACAATGTCTCCCCAGGCCATCATAATACGCATCGTATAGAGTACGAGTAGCTTTCTATCAATCAAAAGTGACGTAAAGTGATTGACGTAACCCCTATACGATGAATATAGGGCTATACGACCCGTATTGAATTCTGAATTCGCGTTATGCCTACCCTATTTAAACGATGAAGAAGACGATGATATATATCGTCTTTGTTATATATTCACATTCGCTAACAAACATGTCTTGGTTCAACCACATTTTCGGCGAGTCGTCTGACACAAACACGAGCACGTTTATTCCGGAAAGCAGTGTGGTATATAATTTCTTTAACTTGTTATGTTTTTTTTTGTTTAAGAAATACTTAGCACACCGTTTGTATTAGGAGGGATCTAATGTCCCTGATTCTTACGATGTGAGAGGAAATGATGATCACGCGGAGGAGGTTGTGTCCGGCTATCGTCCTCATCATAATGATTCGTTGTTGCCAGACCTTAACGAGGTAAGTGTATATATTTACTTTTTTCTATTCGGCGTTAAACTTACCATTACCTTTTACCCGTTTGTTTTTTTAGTCTGCTATGCCCCGGCAACCATTGTTACCAGATCTGAACGTGTCTAGCTATGATCATGGTTATGGGTCTTCGTATTATGAAGCCGGTTACGGTGCCTCGTACGGACAGGAAGAATATGGCAATAACTTTTTCGTTAGTGGTGCCTCGGGAGTATAAGAAGACGTTGGTCAGCCTTCTTACGCTCAAGAGTCATTGGGTGACGAGCAACCCGCTTACCCTGAAGTTTCGTACAAAACTGATCAGATACGAATGATATGTATTTTTGTTAAATATTATATTTTTTATGTTAAAAAGATTATTATAAAACTGTTAATACAAAATACAATAAAAATTGTTATATTGTTTTTAAAAAATATTCGTTGAAGAGTTGAAGACACTCGTATTATATAAACGAGATGATTTCACCAAAATAGGCGTGAATCCCATAATTTGGTGAAGGACTCTCAATCCGATTATTCAATTTTGCACGAAATTACGCCATCAAGTTAGAAGTGAAATCCACATCTTGATGGTAAATTTCCAATTTAAACTCTAGTGGACTCTCGTCAAAATGTCAGAATTAACTTTCTTGACCCGATGAGTACCAACCACACTTAGGGTACGAAATCGTCAAGTTAGGGGTGAAACCCGCATCTTGTCGACTAGTCCCATTCCTCGATTTTCAATCCCGCCAAAGTTTCGATTTTTCAATCGATTAGGGACGTGTAGTAACTGGAAGGGTAAAGTACCGTTAATCGCTTCTCGACGAGAGTATTTTACCTATAGGCCAAAGCACGTTTCCCTAATTTGAAAGGACTTTCGATCCACTTTAGAATAGTCGAAGTTTCTAAACCCGAAACAATCCAATATTTTATCAAGCCTCTCTTTTATGTTATCTCAATTTCTATGTGTTTTAATACTTGTTACCTCGTTCATTTCAAAACCGATGCACAATTCGCACGTTCCTCGCAATAAAAAACAATAATAATTCGCATGTTCAATTATTATAAAAATTACAAAGAAAAAAATACATTCGAAATTGTTATATTTTGTAAATAGGATAAAAAATAATTAAAAAATGTTATATTTTTTATAAAATTAGTTAAAATTTGTAAGGATCGTGTTCGCGACCTCAACGAGTCGGTTCAGAGGAATTCCATCAAATACAGGTGCGGAAAACAAGTATTTGACGTGTAAATAGCTGAATCTTCACTTTAACACTGATTTGTATTGATATGAAAGCAATTACAATCAGTTCTCACACCGGCAGCACTTCGGCATGGAAATCTCACAAACACACCTTATACCACTTCTAATTTCGCTTGACACTAACCTCCTATATATAGACTTTAAGGTTTCGCTTGGGATGGACATCAGCATGTCTCAAGCGAAATCTGATGAAACGATTTCGCTTGAGCTGCTTCAAGCGAAATCTCAAACACATAATACCTTCAAGAGAAATCTAATAACTCTCTCACATTTTCTCGATCTACGTGCCCTGATCTATTCTAACTAGTAAGACTCGATACAAGATGAAGTCGACAGATGTAGTGCACCAACAGACTCCCCCTCAGATGTTGACGAGTCGACTATCGAGTCACAATAACACTGTGTCTTCACATCTTCAGTCTTGATCAGTCTCTGGGCTTTTCTCTCTCTATCTACTTCTCCAGAATCACCTGGCACTATCAGACTCCCCCTCACGATTTGCTGGTATTCATTTGTTCTTCAGCAACATCTGCTTTAGGATCGATGCCTGACTCAAATGTTGTTTACAAGATCATTGCCTGGATCTCATCTAATTCTCTTGATCAGATCTCTTGATTCCTTAAGTTCATCAGCATCAGCAGCTAGCAAACTTTTAGATTCATAATCAGATTCTGACTTTCATAAGCTTTGAATGAATTAATCTGGCTCACCTGTAACAATCTTAACCCAGAAATAAATTTTCTAAATTTAACAATTAAAATGTACCAACAATCTGATATAATCAGATAATTCCCTCTCATATCAAAAACCAATGATGAACCAAATGTAGGTTTTAAAATAACAATTGTAAGGATTTTAACAAACCTATTGACATTTTAAGATTCACTCCCCCTCACAACCAAGTCATCATGTTCAGCACTTGAAATTTTGACAATCAGCTTTCCAATATCAGTTGTCGAAATTTTTTTTGATTTTTTACAAAATTTATGCTAAAACACACTAAAATCTTTTTGACATTTTTGAATGCAATGAAATGCAATAAAGAAATATTTACAAACAATATTTTTGTGAATTTATGCAAGAGGATCATATCAGTTTCTGAGACAGATCACTAACACCGTTAAGCTTCATTTCATATTAAGTTCTAAACAATTTACCTAGATTGTCAGTATGTTTGTCCACTTAAATTTTCACACAAATTTCAACTGATCCGAGATACGTTGTTAATGTTTTAAGCAACTTAAACGTATCCGTGTGTCCCACCACTTGAATATACTCCCGTATCCAGATCCCAATATTCAGTCTTACAGGTGAATATACCACAGATGATATCTGTCAGGGGAATAAATTATAGTACGAGGGCCGTGAGAGCTCAGGTCGATACTCCCGTATACGCAGAGAGATGACGGCTTCGACTTTTGGTGTGTCCCCTTTAGAGGATCTTTTGTTTCAACAGCCATGATTAGCATTTTTCAATGTTTCATCATTTTTTAGCTGAGGGTGAGCTATATTTCAAGCAATTGTAAAGTATTCTCCGAGGACTAGGCCATTGCTTCCGCAAAATCAGAAGTCCCGGGATAATACCCCAGATATCACTGAGTATAAAGACCTAGTATCTCAGAATAAGGGACCTTTCAAACAAGATTTCAGGGGTTACCTATATATCCAAGTTTGTGTTAACCCACAGAACAAGCAAGTTTGAAATTTATGTTTATATCTCATCACAATCTACTAAATGTGCAAAAACCTACTGACATATCCACAGTAAGATTGTTTATCACATTTTTCTTTTATATTTCTTTAGCATGTTGTGACAATCCACTGATGTACTATCATTTCCTCTATATGCAACAAAACTCATTTTTTTAATTTTATCATGTTTTTGGCTTTTTCAAATTTTCAAATGTTTTTGGATTTTCTGAAATTTTACTCCCCTTAAAATGCAAACACATTTTAGGAAATTTGAAAATAAACTGTACAATAAAGTGACAACCGATATCAAATCGCATCAAATCGCCATTCACTCGGCATAAACAATCAGAACTCTCCCTATCACAAAACTATTTTCTCATTTAGATTTCAAAACACTTAAGTTTGTTTTAATCAAAATGATTTTTCCGGAAAATAAGTTTTGATGATATGATCATTTGTAGATTCGGGGTGTGGTTCATCACATTGTCTATTCTTAACCACTTGTAGCATATCAAGTACAAATTAATGTCCCTGATTTACCACTTGCATGTACGCATCATCTATATCAATTATAAAAATTACCACATGTAAAACACAATACCACTTGTAGGAATGTTACGTCTACATCACCATTTTAACAATCAAAATGCCGATTCCTGCTTCGCACTTACCAACCTGGAAGCTCCGGCGTAGTCATACAACCTGTAAACATCCAAACACTATCAAAAACTTTCAACTAAAAATTTCAAATATTAGAAAAATGCCGATTCCTGATCCACGATATAAACTTGGGATCTCCGGCGAAGTCCTTAGACTATCATGGAAAACAAACTTCCACCCAAGTCTTATTTGACTTGGTGGCTTCCAATTCCTGAACAGTAGGGTTGTAAGTTGCCTTTTTAGTTGCATAAAAATCTTTAACCCCCTTTACTTTCCCATCAAGCATTTTCTTAAAAATTTTCTTAACATTTTCATTAAATGTTTTTTCAATATCAAAATCTGAGATTTCTACTTTACCAACCATTTGTTTAATCTCTTCCACACTCAGTGATTTAATATCAACATCATTCATCAAATCTTTGATCTCATCTTGTGACTCCTCTGATTTTGTGGAATCAGATTCATCGCCAGATTGTACATCTGATTTTTTAACAATCCATTTTTGATTGTCTTTTGCACTCTTTTTGTACAACCTCTTAGAACTTTCACCAACTTCATTCTTTGAATTTTCAAAATTTTTGAAGTTTGTAGTTGGTGAATCATTCTTTTCAACCATTTTTTCTTTAAGTTTTTCAGATACTCCCTGTTTTCTGTTGACTTTGTTTGGACAATTGTGAGCGATGTGTCCAACCACTTGGCATTGAAAACAAGTTCTTGTGTCTTTTGGTTGAAAAACTCCAGTTCCTGCTCTTTTCCTTTCTGCAAGAAATTCTTGATTTGATTTTCTCCAGAACAAGCTATTTGACTCCTCTTCATAGCTTTTTCCTGCAACATATGTCATTTTTGATTTAAAATCTCTAACATATTTTTCATTTTTACAATTATCAGGTGGAGTAAAACCAAGACCTTTCTTTTTGTAACTACAATTTTGATTTGTTTTCTTTTGAAAACTAGAATCAGAATTATAATTCTTTTTCCTTTTTTTCTTGTTTAATCTTTGTTGAACTCTAGAAGTGTATTTTTTAGGTTTTTCAGTAGATTTTAGATCCTTAATTTCAGAAAAATTAACTTCCGTCATTTTGAAAACCTTTTTGATCATGTCAAAACGAACACTTTTAATTGGAAACTCTTTGTCAGAGTATAATTTGTTCGAATCATTTAAAGTATATGCAACTTCAAATGTTTCATCATCCAAATTTGCTTTTAATAACAAAAATTCTTTACTGTAAGACCGTTTTTCCGACAACTTTGAACTGTTGACTGACGAACTTGAACCCCCAGACTCAAACTTTGACTCAGACACCTCCTCAGTATCCAACACCTGATCGACCACCTTTTTGATTAACTCAGACTCATGATCAGTATCAGACGAGGTAAACGTGATGTCAATGTTATCTGGTAAAACGTCAGTTGTCTCGGATTTTAACTTTATATTGACTGCTTTTTCGACTTGCTCCTCATTCGGTTTTCTAGGAGAATACCCTTCCCAGATAGGAGGCGGACACTTGTTGTATTTAACAGTCGATTTCTTACCAGTCTCATTCTTTGTCTTTTCATCCTGAAATGCTTCAAAACCTGCAACAGTAGGATAAACTCGATCAATGACGTAATCAGAACAAGAATAACTCAGTAATAACCTTCTGATCCTTTCATTCTCGATCTTTTCTTTTTCCAACTCTTGCTTTAGATTAGCATTTTCTTCGATGTAATGATTAATTGCCTTTTGCTTTGCCATCAACGTAGAATTTGTCATCGTTAAAGCCTTTTCTCTTTCAGAGTTCGTTGTTTGAAGACCTGTCACTGTTCTGTTCAACACACTATAAGATTCTTTCACATAGCTGACGTCAGATAATAGCTTTTCTATCAATCTTTCCCGATCAAACAACGTCACATCTTTTTCTTCACACTTCTTGCAAGCTTCCAAACATTTCTTGAAAGGCTTTTCAACTTCGACAATCTTCTCAATCTCAATTGTTTTCACCACTTCAATCACCTTTTCTTCAACAACTACTTCATCTTCTTCATTTTGTTGTTGTTCTTTTGCAGCTTGTTTCTCCTTCAGCTTCTCCATGCGATCTGCAAAATAGAAATGAAAGCTTTCAGGAGAAAGATGATTTTTAGCAATATTAATATGTTTTTCTTCCTCATCATCACTGCTACTCTCAATCGGTGTTTGATCAAACTCTACAAATTTTTCAGAATCATCATCTGATACACTAGAATCAGATGGTGTTTGATCAAAAACAACTTCTTTTTCTGAAGTAACATCATTCTGCACACTCTCATCTGTACTTAGAAATTCAGCATCAGTACTTTCTGAAATTTCTCCAGATCTTTCTGAAAATTTATCAGTACTATCTGCCTCTTCATCTGTTGACACAGACTTTTCGTCTTCACTTTTCACATTCTCTCCAATAGATCTCATCCAAGTAGCAAACAAATCTGGCTCTCGGACAATCTTGGCAATGAAAGCTTTAAAATCACCCTTTTCATCAACAAACATATCCCAGCTGAAGCCTTCTGGTAGTTTTTCATCATCTTTATCAACTATGCATGCTTTGTTATCAGGAGAGATATAATTTTTCCAGTTGAAATCTACCAAACATCCTGTCTTTGAATCCTCAATCTTCCTACCATGAGCCGTCTGTGAATCTTGTGATTGACCAACCTGCTGATAAATGGCTTTCCGATAGTAATCATCTTTTCCAAATGGATTCTGAGCACCACTAACTTCTTTGTTCTTGCACTCTCTTTTAAAATGACCTTTTTCCCTGCACCTGAAACAAGTAACTTTAGATTGATCAAAACCTAAAGTAGAAACACAAGCATCAAGAAAGTCATTTCTCCCAGTGATTGTTTTGAACTTCTCAGCACGTCTAAGAACACTTGCAAGACACCATTTGATATCCATTAGTTCCATCTCTTCAGCATCAATCTGGTCATAATCCTCTTTGGTAAGCATAGGATTTCCAATTCGACCAGCCACTAAACCTTCATATGAGATAAGCACGGAACCACGTAATGCCATATGATCTTTCGCGATATCTTCAGAAAAACTTTGACCTTCTGGAAGATTTAAAGCTATGTTGCATTGAATCACACATCCATTTCCCATCTTTGTGCTTTGAGACTGAAAACTTTCTGATGAAGTCTTTGGATTGACACTTGGATATGATAAGAATCCACTGCTGCTTTTGTTTGAACTTTGATCAGTCTTTTCTGTAGTATCTCCAACACTGTAAGCAATCTGAATTTTCGGACTTCTCTCAGCTTCTGAAGTTGGAACACCACCCTTGTAATACATCTTTACATCTTGTTGACCACTTGGATTATTCATCCTTGCAATCTTCTGCTGTTCCAAATCCTGACTTTCAATCTTTTCAATGAACTGAGAGATTGACAACCTATCATAAACTCCAGTATTCTTCAGTATCATCAAATAAGTTCCCCACTCTTTCTGAGGTAATGCATCAGCAAGTTTATCCACCCATTCCTCATTTTCTTTTGTGATGTTCATCATCGACATTGTTCGCACTAAGTGACAATATCGTTCAATAAGTTTCTTTGTATCTTCTCCGGGCAAACTTGTGAACAAATCAAACTCTTTTTTAAGCAATGCCTTC
Source organism: Helianthus tuberosus (assembly GCA_030545235.1). Classification (NCBI taxonomy): domain Eukaryota; kingdom Viridiplantae; phylum Streptophyta; class Magnoliopsida; order Asterales; family Asteraceae; genus Helianthus; species Helianthus tuberosus. Next base: position 141,141,695 of record CM060448.1, on the reverse strand, counting down.
TTGCTTTTAATCATACTTGTACTGCCTTCAACTTTGATTTTTAAAGCATCCCATATTGATTGTGATGTTTTGTCATGTTGAAGTAGTATGAAGATGTCTTCTTTGATGGCCTGTTGAAGCAAACTGATCATCATCTTTTCAGCTCGGTATATTTCCCGTTCTTCCTTACTAAAATCTGAAAGCTGTTTTTCAGTCTGCATTTCAGTTCGTGGTAGAGCATACTTTGTCAGAATACATTCCCATGATCTTAAATGATTTGCTTGCACCCAGTTTTCAAATCTATCTTTCCACCCATAGTATTCTTCAATGCCCATAAGCTTCGGGGGTTTCTGTGTCGTTCCCGTTTCGTTTTCTGAATTCATGTTCTGAGCAATGGAAGATGAACTAGGCGGTGTTGCAAAAGCATTGTGAAAATCGTTGTCCATGTTTCAATAACAGATTCTTTCAAGCGAAATAGTCACTTTGTGTCCTTCAAGCGAAATGATCAACTGAATAATCTTTGAAGCGAAATTGTCAATTGAATAACTCTCAAGCGAAAACCTTGAAGCGAAATACACTGATCTTTGAAGCAAAACACTTTGAAGCGAACCTAGATAATCTCTGAAGCGAAATACTTGAAGTGAAATATTTGAAGCGAAATGTTAAGTGTCGCTTGAAATTTCAAGCGAAATCGTCCAATGAAGCTTAGCTCTTCAAGCGAAATCCATTCGAAGGTCGATTTTGATCACTTTTAGGTCGAATTTTGCTATGAAACTTTCAAGGGTTTGTTATCTTGTACTTTTAAACAATCCGTGAGAAATTGAATAGATTTTGACCGTGAAAAATTTCTGAACTAATGAAAGAAGGTGTAGAAGTAAGAGATTTTGATCAATTTCGGCTGAATTTTGCAGAACTCCTCCTCCTGAGCTCTGATACCAATTGTAAGGATCGTGTTCGCGACCTCAACGAGTCGGTTCAGAGGAATTCCATCAAATACAGGTGCGGAAAACAAGTATTTGACGTGTAAACAGCTGAATCTTCACTTTAACACTGATTTGTATTGATATGAAAGCAATTACAATCAGTTCTCACACCGGCAGCACTTCGGTATGGAAATCTCACAAACACACCTTATACCACTTCTAATTTCGCTTGACACTAACCTCCTATATATAGACTTTAAGGTTTCGCTTGGGATGGACATCAGCATGTCTCAAGCGAAATCTGATGAAACGATTTCGCTTGAGCTGCTTCAAGCGAAATCTCAAACACATAATACCTTCAAGCGAAATCTAATAACTCTCTCACATTTTCTCGATCTACGTGCCCTGATCTATTCTAACTAGTAAGACTCGATACAAGATGAAGTCGACAGATGTAGTGCACCAACAAAATTGTTATTTTTTAAACATAATAAAAAATTCATTAAAAATTGTTATATAATTTTTAAATTATTTGTTGTATTTTTAGGATTTTTTATCCCGCGATGATTTGGAAGGTTGGGTAAAACGAAGGCGTTTAGCCAACAGATACGTTATTGTTATCTGACGGTCCAAGGATTATCGGACATGGCTCCAGTGTTGTCGTAGTGGCGAGCATGAGAGTAAGGCCACGGTTACGAAAACCGGCAGCCAAAAATGCGCATGCCCTTTTATGGTGATAGGTCGTCTCGACCAAAGTCATCGAGCTTGGCGGATAGATTATCTGTACAAAAATTTTAATGAGAAGCACAACCACGACCCTACTGAACATCAGGAGGGTTACGCGTATGCCAAGAGACTTACTCTTAATGAGTTTAGGCTGGTGTTAGAGCTGACAGATCATGACATACAGCCTCATACGATTGCAAGAACTTAGCCTCTCGTGTCTTTAAAGGTAGATACTATGTGTTCTTACAATGTTGGATTATAAACCAAACTAGAAAAGGGTAGGCTTAGAGTGAAATTATAGCGAATGGAGAGAATATTCAGCAAGTAAACTGGGGCGGTTAAGGCTGAATTATAGGATGATCTTGAAAACCGGGCATGACCCGTGTGCAACTGGCACGAGGCATGCCAAATCTTGCAGAATCTTTGCTAGTTGTCATGTTGACTAAATAAGGGTGATGGTATCTACACATCCCCTAAATTTTTTGTACATCCCCTCAATAGAAATCATATAGCCCAATACACTTCCCATAGGGTTAGAAGCATTAATTGTGACACCAATAGGAAGCGTATTGGGCAATACGGTTCCTATTGGTACAATATTCTCTGACGCACACGCAGTTCAAAACTGTAAAGGTCTGAAAAGTGACCCGATAGGAAGCGTATTGCCCAATACGATTCCCATAAGTTTAATAGGAAGCGTATAGGGCAATACACTTCCCATAGGGCTTGGGTTGGTGAACGCATTAAATCAATAGGAAGCGTATTGGGCAATACGATTCCTATTGGTATAATAGGAAGCGTATGGGGCAATATGGTTCCCCTATACCCAAAGTATAGGAAGAGTATGGGGCAATATGGTTCCCCTAGAGCCAATGTATAGGAAGCGTATGGGGCAATATGGTTCCCCTGGTCCCCTAATCTAAATCATTTTTATAAAAATGTGTCAAAAAAACGTTTATACATTATTTGTATAACTTAAATTATTTTCATTTTAAATTTGCAGATATAGCGTCAGATGATGAGATGGATGGCGCGGGAGATTTCGATCCATGGGCCGGTGACGATTGTTCACGATATCCATATATGATATACCCTTCCCATACGTATGAAGCGAAATGGTTCAATAAACTTAGGGAGATGAATGTGGGGTACATGAGAGGGATACATTGGGATTCGTTAGAGACATGTGGGGTGGCGGACACTGTTCGACAGGTTATCGGGCAGGATAGCCCGTGGGATCGTTTATTTCGAATAGGAGCCGCACCATCTTATCGGTCGTTGATTGTGGAGTTTCTTTCCACATTCCGCTATAGACCTCGACCGGATGACCGGCCGAACTCGGATTTTGATGATCCGAACTTGCCGGCCCCATCACCCGAGATCACATTCTGTCTGTTCGACGAGGTATTTGAAATGTCGCTTCGTCAATTTGTCGTCGCCACCGGTTTTTACACAGACGAGGAGTTGGTTCAGGACGTGTATACCACGGCTATCGATCGTATGCCCGAGGATGAGTTGATTGCCTGGTGGCCCACCATCGGTGAAGCTCCATACACCAAGGCGGAGGAGGTCCGATCCTCGGAGATTCGCGACCCGTTAGTTCGTTACTTGCATCGTTGCTTTAGCACGGGCATCGCGGCCCGTGGCAAGAGTTGCGAGAACGTAACGAAGGCCGATCTTTTCTATCTCTATTGTTTATTTACTGGTCGTCCGTGCGCCCTCCATCTCTGCCTAGTGGATTATTTTGTCACACGTTGGAAAAAGCAGCGTCGTGGTCAGGATTTTGCGTAACCAAGATGAGCAAATGCGACTTCTAACACTGCATGGTCAGGAGATTGCTTTTGTCAAGACGAACCACTTCATCCTCCTTAAGTTAACCAATGATTGTCCAATGCCTCCACCGAATGGACTTTGGAGTCTATACAGAACTCCCGAAGCTAAAGAATGGGAGACACTATACGCGTCTCGTATTCAACAGGGTAAGAAGTTAATGGCAAGTAACAAAAGTCAACATAAAGAGTACATAAACGTGTTTGATTAGTCGTAGCATTAGTTGTTGTATTATTTAGTGTTATCGTTAAAATTATTTAATCATAGTGTTATTTTGTGTTAAAAAATGGTTGTTCATATTAAGTTTTACTTAAAAATTATAAGTTGCATCAAATTTTTAACTTATTATTGTTATCTTATAATGTTTTTATAAAAACACTTATTAAACAAAACAAAGTATATGAAGCGTATAGGGCAATATGGTTCCCCTAGACCCAAAGTATAGGAAGCGTATGGGGCAATATGGTTCCCCTAGAGTCAATGTATAGGAAGCGTATGGGGCAATATGGTTCCCCTGGTCCCCTAATCTGAATCATTTTTATAAAAATGTGTCAAAAAAACGTTTATACATTATTGTAATACCCAAAACATATTTATGATAACTATAATAATTTTATCATTATATAGACATATTTTAAAAATTTAAGAAATTAATAGAAGTTGGTTTGAATAATTTTATTTAGTCATATACGTTCCATGTATTCATCATTTATTCATATCAATTTCTAATGTATTAGTTTCCTTTATATGACTGACTATGTATGGCAAATTGGCAACAAATATTTTATGTAGTTACTAAAGCAAAGATGTAGTTATAACCGAATCCGTTTAGCTAGCAAACACTATGATGATATTTCAAAGTATTGTACGACTTCTGTACAATGAAAACTAGATAATAAGAAAAAAGATAATAAGAAAAAAGGTAAGAAAACCCATAATCTACAAGTCTACAACCTCCTGTGATTTTTGACATACACATCACATATCCCTTGAAACCAGGGATTTGACAATTCACTCAATCAATCACACGAATTACATCCATAAAAACTACGGTCAGAAAGCGTAAAGAAACAAAAAGTATACTTCTCCACAGAAGCTGAGACAGAATCTAAAGAATGATCGCATTCTGGTTGATAAAGAGTATATTTCTCATCAGTGATATCATTACCTTTTATATAGTCACACAAGTAACTTCATTGTCTCCTTTGTCTGCCCTCCCTAGCTGATGCAGTGCTTGATATACAAATACACAAAAAAAAAACACCATGTAATGGGTATTTTGTTTAAATTCTTATAGCCTTACGACCCGTCCTATACTCAGCCCGACCTTTCCTTGCCACATTTTCCTCGGTCCGGCCAGACCATGCCGCTCTTTCCTTTGTCCGACCTTTCCATGCAGGTATGTTATTTTGTTTTATTTCATTTTCTACGAACAATTTTAATATTATGTAATGAGTATTTTGTTTGAATTTTTTATAGGCTCCAGGCACGTCCTATACACGGCACAACCCGTCACCCACTAGGCGTGGCCCGAACTTTATGGAGGAGGAGCTCGCTGAGTCTGACGAGGAGTCTGGCGAGTATTGATGATAAATAGTGGTTTTTATTATCATATTATGTAGTATTGTACAAACAATTGAATTTAATTTTAAGTGTTTGTAATATTTGTTTAATTTGGATATGTTTAATTTGTTTGGATTGCTTAACTTCACTACGTCTTTTATAAAATTTATAACAAAAAACTAACATCATTTTATAACAAAAAAACAACTTAATTAATGTTTAAAAAATAAAGTTCAAAAAGATACTAATAACAATATGCTGTTCTTGCAAAAAAAAAAAAAAAAAAAAAAAAATCCTCCAGGGAACGTATGGCCCTATATGATTCCTCTTGTCTTTTGAAAAAAAAAATCATTAAGGGAGCGTATGGCCCTATACACTTCCTTTTAGCTGACAATCTTTTAAAAAGTCTGGTACACATATAGGAAGCGTATTGCTTAATACGCTTGGACCCAGAGGAACCGTATTGCCCTATACGCTTCCTCTGGTCCCTTAATCATTAGCTGACAATCTTCTGAAAAGTTTGTACTTCAAGTACACATATAGGAAGTGTATTGCTCAATACGCTTGGACCCAGAGGAACCGTATTGCCCTATACACTTCCTATAGGGTTCAAGGGATATGCAAATAACCAAGGGGGATGTGTGAATAACCAAGGCCTAAATAATGTCATGACTAAATAAGGTCAACTCTTGTGGGCCAGGATTATCAAAGATGGGGCACGCAACCTATGCTTGGTCTTGCTTACTGACAAATTCTTGATTTTCCTCATTTTTCTACCTTTTCGGCCCTATTGTTCTCAAAATAAAAGGTAAGAAAATTTAGAAGTGACTTACATAGAGGTACAAGAAACAATCTAAAATGGGTATAAATGATGTGGAAATATATTTTTAATTGTGTGCACTTCAGTTCGGGAGTACCTTGTTTTTCCGTGAATAGAGAGAGACGTTGGGGGTAGATCCCCTTGAGTTTTTTTATTTAAAAAATGGTTGTGGCATCATAGGCAAGAGAAGCAACGTACGTTTTATGTAATTTGGCAAGCCGGGTAAGAAAATAGTAAAATCTAGTACGATGGTGATGTGGATGAGAAAGATGTTATAACAAGAGCCGCAAGGAGGGTAAGATACTCTTCACCCTAATAAGCCATGGTCACTCTCTTAACCTAGAAAGGATATTGGGATTTAGAACATAACCTAAAAGGATCTTAAACAATATAAAATAAATTGGAAATATGAATAACTCTAGTCCCCTTAATCGCTAAGCTGGCTAGTAATTCCCCTTAAGTTGGTTAAGATGGTTGATTACTTTCAAAAGTTTTCTTATCCAAAACCATATTTTAAAGCAACTGTTGCATCTAGGCGATGAGTTATCGCCCAGTTAAACTTAAACGACCAACTAGTGAACATTTAACTTTGAGTTCTAACGTTGCTAACCACCTTAATCTAGGCATTAAAAAAGTTTTACACTCAATATGTTAACTAGAAACACCTCCTTAAAGAAACGTCCACTATTGTATATAAACTTTAAACTAATCTAATTGGAATAATATTCTAAGAAATTTATTCTTATTTAGTAGTTCCACACATCACTTGTGATATATTTGGTATTTATTAAATTTATTATGTTGTCTTGAAACTTATTTTTGGTATCTTCTATTCTTGTAGGGATCTCAGTTTTAACAATTTGACCGGAGAGATCCCTTCATTACCATTTTATCTTCAGTATATGTATGTGAATTATCTTCAACAATATTTTCTTGCCCTATAATATGTAACCAAGATCATTTCTCTAAGAATGACCACTTTTTGATAGTGTTTTGACACAAAATAATCTTACTGGACATATTCCTCAACGGATCTTGACAAGCATTATGAATGTGTAAGGAAAATATTTCTCCAGTAGTTTTCTTTTACTATACATGTAATTTGCATCCTCAAATGCAGTGGTGGAACCAATGTACAAGGAGGGGTAGCCCGGGCTACCTCTCAACTCCCTTTTCGTAGTGTAAAAATACTTTTCAGCTTCGTCTACGTAGTGTAAAATTTTTATCTTTTAATACAAAGGATACCTCTAATCCCCCCCCCCCCCCCCCCCCCCCCCCAAAAAAAAATAAATAAATTGGGATACCACTGAATTTTTTGGCTAGCTCCGCCACTGCTCAAATGGTCAAAAAATAAAGTGAACCGTATTACTTTTTGGTGATTGTATGTGGTTCAATGAAATATTGAATACAATGTAACCATGTCAATAGGCTAGATAACTTGGTTTCCAAGCAAGTAAAATTACACTGGGAAACTGATCATCAAAAACTATAATAATAAAATCCCGATGATAATAATACTCGTCAATGCATGTGTTTATGGTTTCATAGGGATGTTTCGTATAATCATTTCACCTGGAATGCTTCCAGTCCAAAGAAGTGTCATAAAGGGGCAATGTAAGTTGTTTTTTGTTTTCTTGTAGTAAAACTGCCATATGTATGCTATATTTGCGTTTGGTTTTTGTTTAATACTTGATGTAAAACAAAAATTTCATGACTCAGAAACGTGGTGGAGAGCTATTCTTCATCAACTGATAAAAAGTATAAGACACACGACCTTAACTTCATTTAAGCTCACACCATTTACATTGCGTGTTGTGTAAGAATAAAAAATACACACTAACTTATTTGCTTTGTATTATTATTATTATTATTATTATTATTATTATTTTTTTTTTTTTTTTTTTTTTGCGTACAAACAGTGTTGATCTATGTTTAAGGAAAGATTTTCCCTGTACTAGATCTGATGCACAACGTATGTAACGTTTTTACATAATTTCAAGCACATTA